>CM055116.1:121883204-122053204 GCA_029206835.1 Rana muscosa
CCCAGCATGTCACCGGTGAGATGTGAGCTGGCAAAGTCAGCCATTATATGCCTCCCACCTGGCCGGCGTGGAGCACGGTCAGATGTGGACGTAATGACAAACCACGCATGCGCCGTCACTGCATTACCTCAATCTTCTCAGAGCCGCCAGGTGCTAAAGCTATAGGATCTGCAGAAGGCGATATAGACCTCCTACCACCAGGCGGTGTCTATCTCAAAAGAGAATGATGGTATAAATCACGCTGGGAGAGAGGAAGATGGACATGAAGGGAACTGAAGGACCCAGTCAGGCCAGCATATGGCGTCACAAAGATTAGGGTAGCACCAGGTGTAAACACCCGGCAAATACCCCTGGGTGTCCGTATGGTAAGTGGAAAAGCACTTCAATTATTGGACAGATTTCAGGCAATGTAGGCAATGAGCACACCTAATTTTACCTATAAAAGCAAACAAATTGGCACTAGGCAAAGGGACTACTTTACAAAGTTGCATATATGTACGTTTACAATAGTTCAACATTTTTGAAGTTTTATATATATAAAAGTGAACACTAATTTAATAAGACTATAATCAGTAATATAATTACAGCCAATATACAAGCAATTCTTTTAACATAAAAATAAACAAAAAGTACAAAAAATCTAAATGTTTCAACACTGATCATTAGGCACAAGGAAAAATATCGAAAAGGCCAAAAATGTACTCTTCAGGAATTGAATCAATTTATGGAGATTCTGGTTAGGAATAGATATCATCTAAAATTCACAATGTCTTGTGACCAACAAACCATTACCTTACTGGATGTCAGGATTTTTGCTGGCACAGATGACTCCACGGGCAGTTCGGCAAAAAAAAAAAAAGGAAGATCAAGCAAAACAATCAAAGAAAAGTATACAGGGGAGTAACAAGAAAGGTTTATAGTTCAAGGTTTCATTTAAACCAGGGAAGGTCGTAGCCCTAAGTATATGTGTAACGTACCTTTGGTGTGAGCCTGAAGTGCGGAGAGGGACCTCCCGTACAACCCCGGCTCGGAGACCACTGGAGTGGGGACAGTGGTGGTAAGAGCACGGTGAGGTAAGGGTGCCTGTCTGATCCTCACTGCTTGGAGTGGTGGAGCCGAGTGGAGACTGGAACGGCTGGTTCCGGAAGCAGCAGATGCAGGTCAGCAGGTGCAGGTTGCAGAGCAGAGAATGCAGGTCAGCGGGTGCAGCTTGCAGAGCAGAGGATGCAGGTCAGCTGGTGCAGGTTTGCAGAGTCAGACAAGCCGGGTCATACACATCAAGGTAAACATCAGTGGCAGGCAGAGAGTAGTCAAAGTCCAGGCGGAATCTTGGCAACAGGCAGACTGGCAGATAACTGAGCAGGGTAAAACGAGCTGAGGTCAGGACTGGAGACAGAAGCGTGGTCAGGAAGCCCGGGTGAAACACAGGAACAGGATACAGGCACAGAATCAGGAACTCAGGGAACAGAAGCAGATCAAACCGCAAGGGGCAACATCTTTTATAGGAAGTTCATGGGAGGAGCAAGGGGTTCAGAGTTCAACAGTAATCACGAAACCAAGCAGAGTAGTCCAATGGATCAGATAGGTTATCCAGCAGATCAGGCAGGGAACTGTCCAGCATCCCAGATAGCTCAGTGGGAAGAGTCAATGCCAGACACAGAAGCGGTCCCAGGTTCAAGCCCTGACAATAAATTTATTATTGTCCCTGACAATATTTCATCCAACAAGACTCTATGTGTAATACTTTTTGATCATTGCTGCTCCCTTGGACATCAGGTGGAATATGTTCAAGTGCCAAAAATGCTATGGCCGTTAAATCAAAATTGTAAAATAAGCCTACATGCCAGACAATCCTTTAAGGATTTAGAACATTTGTAAGTGATTGATGGTTGCTTGTCAATATATTTGCAAATAATAGGATCGGCAAATGCCCCGTACACACGATTGAAAATTCCGACAAGAAAACCGTGGATTTTTTCTGACGGAATGTTGGCTCAAACTTGTGTTGCATACACACGGTCACACAAATCTTGTCTGAAATTTCGACCGTCAAGAACGCGGTGATGTACAAGACGTACGAGCCGAGATCAATGAAGTTCAATAGGCAGTTTGGCTCTTCTGCTTGACTCTGAGCATGCATGTTTTTTTACGCGTCGGAATTGCATACAGACGAGCGGAATTTCCAACAAGAACTTTTTCCGTCGGAAAAATAGAGAACCTGCTCTCAATCTTTTGCTGGCGGAAATTCTGACAGAAAATGTTGGATGGAGCCTACACACGGTTAGAATATCCGACCAAAAGCTCACATCCAACTTTTTTTGACGGAAAATCCTATCGTGTGTACAGGATATAAGAGAAGTGGCCAATACTTACTAATTATCTGTCTTACTTGCTGATGCTGTTTAGATTAGAATATGCGGTGATGATTCTCACTGGCTGTGGGCCTTGTATGTTTTTGGGTTTATAAATCAAGGAATTACATGTAATTGTAGGCTTTTTTTTAGGGTAATATTGCTATAACCTCTCTCTCGCAAACGTGAATATAATTGCTTGGCTTCAATCTCAAAATCCTTAGGATTGCAACAGTTTCTCTTGAGACAGAGATACTGGCTATAAGGGATGCTTTTAACCAAGGATGGAGGGTGAGAGCTAGAGGCATGCAATATTGTGTTGCCCGCCGATGGCTTCCTGAACAGCGTACTGCCTAGGGAGCCATCAGCGCCAACAAAAATCCTGACATCCAAAAAAGGAATGGTTTGTTGGTCACAAGACATCGTGAATTTTAGATCATATCTATTTCTAGCCAGAATCTCCATAAATTGATTCAATTCCTGAAGAGTCCATTTTTGGCCTTTTCATTATTTTTCCTTGTGCCTATTGATCAGTGTTGAAATATTTAGATTGTTTTTGTGCTTTTTGTTTATTTTTATGTTAAAATAATTGCTTGTGAATTTGTATATTGGCTGTAATTATATTACTGATTATAGTCTTATTATATTAGTGTTCAATCTAAGTATATACAGTATATATATATTTATAAAAATCTTCTAAAAAAATTTGAATTGAAAATGTACATATGTACAACTTTGGCCACCCGATAGCAAGTAATCCCTTTGCCTAGTGCCAATTTTTTTGCTCTTATAGGTAAAATTGGATGTGCTTATTGCCTACCTATTTCTGTCCAATAATTGAAGTGCTTTTCCACTAAGCTTTATTTCTGGGTGTCCATACGGATGCCCGGGGGTATTTGCCGGGTGTCTACACCTGGTGCTACCCCAATCTTTGTGGCGCCATATGCTGTCCTGCCTGGGACCTTTGGTTCCCTCCATGTCCATCTACCTCTCTCCCAGCGTAATTTATACCATCATTCTCCTTTGAGCTATAGACCTCCTACCATCAGGCGGTGTCTATCTCCTTCCGTGGATCCTATAGCATTTGGACCCGGCGGCTCTGAGTAGATTGAGGTAATGCAGTGACGGCACATGCGCAGTGTTTCGTTACGTCCGCACCTGGCCGTGTGGGAGACATATAATGGCCGACATTGCCGGCTCACATCTCGCTGGTGACATTCGGGGATGTATACAGTACACAAGACTTGTTCCAGGTTGGTCTTTCTCTTTTTGATTATCCGCTTGTAGTACTGGACTAATGATCACATTTCCTGTGCCCTAAATCGACACAGATTGATTCATTACCTGGCATATTTTGGCTAAGTGTACGTTTTTTCCTTCCCCCCCCCCTTTTTTTTTCTTCCCACTGTTTGTATTTTTAGTATAACATCTGAACAAACCTGTCTTGTGGTTCCTGCCCCCGCTACCATTCTACAGCTTAATTCTAGTAAGTGGGTGCTCTTTCTCCTATCGTAATGTGAAGTGCTAATGTGGACATAAACTTTGGTATTTATCAGTGCTGGTTTTGTTTATTTTTCTCTCTTCTCAGTCCATGTCTGCCTCCTGTGGCCACCTGCAGGCATTGCAGGGGATTTAGCATTTCAGCTAAAATTGTTATTGCTGTTTTAAAGTGGAAGTAAACCCTCCTATCATTTTCAGGCAAGGAAGCTGCCATCTTGGCCTCTGTTTAATCTTCAACTGCCATGATTCTGCACATCTGATCAGTTATGACACCAGCCATTGGATGGTTTGACAGTTTGGTTGAGAGCACAACCAATGTGACAGTTGGCATTCCCGGCATGCCGTGAAACTGCTTTTTGAAACTGTTAAATCGATGGGTTTACTTCCGCTTTAAGTGTGATTTCAGAAACATAGGGTAGGCATACTGGGTGGCCAATATGTGCATCTGTATATATAAAGTTCAATGACATATAAAATTATTCTTGCAATGGTATATAGAGAATTCATTATAACTATGGTTCCTTATTCGTTTATCTTATATTGTATGTCTACTAGAAGGCTGAGACTCCAGCGGATAGCATCCCCAGAAGAAGCCCAATACATAGGGCGAAACATGTCTGGATTCATACTATACAGTTCCAAATAGCTCAACAGACCATAATTATGGGTTTAAGCTTTTGTGACAGCAGGAAGGTAAAGTCACCTGGTTGCATCCAGGGGGGTAGATATATTTCGCCCAGATTCAGGCTTTACGCCGACTTATACAACTAGGTGGAGAGTTGTATAAGCCCAGCTAAGGCTAGTGGGCTCATGGATGACTCATACCTCTAGGGAGAGTGTGGGGCGTCGTGCAGACAGGGAGTTGATGAGACCAGCTGAAGCTTGTCAGCTCATTTAGGCCTCTATAAGAACTCCCAGCTTCATTAGATGTTAGCTCATGCCTGGACCCAGACCTGTGTGGACTGTCTAGGGAGAGTGAACCCCTGTGCGGTGAGACAAAGCCTGTGTGGCTATTTGCTTGGACATTTAAAACCAGGGACTTAGGGACTAGGACAGCACTAGGCTGATCCCAGTTGTTAGTTAGGAAACCTGTATGTTTAGTCAGAGGTCAAGTTGACCAGGATTTATTTTGTTTATGTTTCTTTTGGCTTTGCTGTGTTTTGTCACTGTAAATAGAAAATAAACCGCACCTTTTTTGATTTTGAAAACCACAACCTCCGTTTGCTGGGCCTGTTTTTGTGTGGGGAGCCCATCCCGGGGGTCACACACACCCGCTGCCGAGCTAACCCCCTCACACTTTTTATTTTTAAAAATAGATTTTTTAAATAATCTTTGTTAATACATTTTGAAGATGTAAAATGTACTTCTCTGTTTGATTACTGCACCATTATAGTCCCATCCGATTTGCTCTAAATTCTCTAAGGTTTAGGAGTGTGTCTATGGGAACATGTGACCATTCTTCCAAAAGCGCATTTGTGTGGTCAGGCAATGATGTTGGACGAAGGAAGGCCTGGCTCGCAGTATCTGCTGTAATTCATCCTAAATGGGGTTCTATTGGGTTGAGTCAGAACTCTGTGCAGGCCCCCACCCCAAACTTGCTCATCCTTGTCTTTATGGATCTTGCTTGTGCACTGGTGCACAGTTATGTTGGAACAGGAAGGGGCCATCCCCAAACTGTCCCACAAAGTTGGGAGCATAAAATTGTCCAAAATGTCTTGTTATGCTAAAGCATTAAGAGTTCCCTTCACTGGAACTAAGGGGCCAAGCCCAACCCCAGAAAAACAACCTCACACCATAATCTCCTCTCCACCAACTGATTTGGACCAGAGCACAAAGCAAGATCTATAAAGACATGGATGAGTAATTTTGGAGTGGAGGATCTTTACTGGCCTGCACAGAGTCCTGAACTTTGGGATGAATTAGAGCAGAGAATATGAGCGGGCCTTCTCGTCCAACATTAGTGCCTGACCTCAAAAATGTGCTTCTGGAAGAATGGTCAAACATTCCCATAGACACACTCCTAAACCTTGTGGAAAGCCTTCCCAGAAGAGTTGAAGCTGTTCTAGCTGCAAAGGGTGGGCCAACTCAATATTGAACCCTACGGACTAAGACTGGGATGCCATTAAAGTGCACGTAAAGGTGTCCCAATACCTTTGACAATATAGTGCATGATAATAAATGTCAGTGGGGTCATGTTGGTTTTTAGCCAGTAAATTAAATCAGCGTGCTTAGTGACCAGTATGGTGAAGGGTCATTGAATGTTGTCACTGACCCATAATACACACCCTTTGACCCTTTGTCAGCAGACCCACAGAATAAAAAATATATACTTTTCTTTTGCTGATGGTAGTTTAGTGTTTGTGTACATTGTTTCTTCTGCTTGAGCATTGAAATTAGCTGTTTTATTATTTGTATGTCGTTTTTTTCTGTTATTGATTCTAATATTTATTTGGGTATATAAACATGGCTTCTGCTTTTCCCCAATTACCTTGAGAAAGAAGCGTGCATGCTTGGACCTTGCATTGTGCGTGCTCCGAAACAAGTTGTGAAATTTCCTCTGGTGACGTCACAGCTCAATGCGTTCCACGGAGAGTTTCGCTTTAGGTGATCTAAATGAGGATGGCTGAGTTTTTTATGAAATAAAAAGTGACTAAAGCGCTGATAGTATAAAAAGTAAAAAATCTAAAAATGAAATAGTGGATGAACAAATGATAAAAGCTGCTTCCAAATAAAAAAGTGTATCCGACTAGTGAGTTTCATATGCGCTACGGCATGATGACACAGATCTCCTACCGATGTCACCATGGCAACCTGGCACGCTGTTCTTACTATATAAGATATGCACGCTCGTCACGAGGCATACCTTGAAAAAGTCACGTGACCAGTGACGTAACGCGTAGGGAGGAGCCTGGTGACGAGTACCGAGGATCACTGAGGTGGAAGCTCTGTATCTGATCGTATTTAGTGCTGTCTGGTATCTGACTGCACGTGAGTGGTTTAGTGTATACCTTGTCGGCAAGTAATCAGTTCCAGCATATTGCGCTATGGTTATCTTTTCTTTTGCATGTCTGTGAACACTGGAAGCATTATTGGAGTGGAGATAGTGTACCGGACACTTTACCTTTTGTGTTAACCAGCCATATCACCAGCCCAATAGCTGCATTGAGAAGAGCATTTCAGCAGTAATCACTAGCCCACTAATATTGACACCTGTTCATTGACTTTCTTTTACATATTGCATATTGTACCAGCACGAAGTAGTAGCACTTGGAAGCACATTGATTATATAATTTTTATTATTATTATAGCATGTTTGCACTTGTGATGGACATTTAATATATTTTATACTGTGCACTTTACATATTTTATATTATCCACATTTTTATTCACCTTTGTTTGTGCAATTTATGGTTTGGTGGGTTGATTTAGCGCTTTCATACCCTTACATGTTGACTTTTTTATGAACCTTACATCTTTATCATAAAGTGAGTTGACCTACATCAGTGTACTAATGGATTGTCTTGTGATTCCACACTTAGAGGCTCTTTTTTCAGTTTTTTTAACCCTGAGTTTTTATGCTTGAGTTTATATCTATTTTAAAATAAGAATTGTGGTACGCCAAGTTCTGCTGTACAGAGGATTTCAATAAGCTGATCAAGTCAGGCTGAAGTGCTTATGCTGCTTATTATAGTTCTACATAACATACAATTAAAGTCAGTCTTTAACTAAAATAGCAAGTTCCGCTTATTATTTGTGTGCCTCCTCTCTGTTTCTAAAATGCTGCAATAAACAGAAAAAAAAAACAAAAAAAAAAAACATAGGGGGAAAAAATTAGGTGATATACTTACCTTTTTCAACATTTGAACAAAGATCAATTTCTGGTTTAACTTCAACTTTTGGGGAGATGATCTTACATTCTCATCTAGCAGACTTTGATATGATGCAGAATTCATACCTGAGTTGATGACTGCAAGCTGCCTAGGCCCTAAAGCAGCAAAAAATAAAAACATACAATTTTTACCACCATGCTTCATGGTTGGTTGGTATGACATTCTTCTACTGAAATGCTGTCTTCGGTTTGCAGGCAACAGGTCTACTGCTAGTGTGGCCAAACAACACTGATTCATCAGTCCAAGAAGGCCTGATCTTTGCCTATATATTCACTGCCAAACTTTGTTCTTGGTCAAATGTTCTTTTCTGGACAGTAAAGGCTTTTTTCCTGGCACACTTCCTTAACCATCCTGGTTAAATTGGTGCAGTCTATTTTTTTTTTTTTTCAAGTTACCTACTGATCCTAGTGTAATGATTTCTAAATTCTTTTTGCTATATATTGTGATCTGTTAGAGTGCACAGCCAGCACACAGCTAAGCTGACTAATACTACACTAAGGCCCCTTTCACGCTGAGGCGCTTTGCAGGCGCTATTGCGCTAAAAATAGCGCCTGCAATGCGCCCCAAAAAAGCCGCTCAATTGTATCCAGTGTGAAAGCCCGAGGGCTTTCACACTGGAGCATTGCGCTTGCAGGAGGGTCAAAAAACTCATGCAAGCCGCATCTTTGAGGCGCGATAGGAGCGGTAAAAATACCGCTCCTATAGCGCCCCTGCCCATTGAAATCAATGGGGTAGCGCCTCCAAAACGCCGCAAAGAGGCGTTATTGCGGGCGTTTTTAACCCATTTTTGGCCGCTAGCAGGGGTTAAAATCCCCCCGCTAGCGCCCGCAAATCGCGGCAAAAAATACGGTATAGCAGCGCTAAAAATAGCGCCGCTATACCGCCAGCGCCTCAGTGTGAAAGTAGCCTAAGTGTCCAGTGATTATTCTCAGTCACATGCTGTGTGAGTGTTCTCCAGCAGGGTGTGCTAGAGATATGACTGCACGTTATAGATATTTAATATCTGGCAAATCAGCAGGCCTGGGGAGCTTGCTGTGCATGCTGGGAGAACTATTAAGTATCTGAGTCACTTCCTGCTCTTTCTCTTTCGCTCCAGGGATTTTCCTTGAGAGGATGTCTGTGTGATCCACTTATCTAGGCCTTAGGGCCTAGAGGTATGGAGTGTTGAGGGATCTCCTGTCATGGGAGGTGTCCCTAAGCTGCTGGATGAGATGAAGTGCTACTGGTCGTTTGGGGAAGCAAAGCTGCAGTTGTCCTACCACAGGGATGGTGAGTGACCGACTGAGCTGGGAAGCACCACATGAACCTTCCCATTGCTGTCCTGCCTTGTATGCTAATGCCCCGTACACATGATCAGATTATCGTACGACAGATCGTCCGACTGTAGTTGCATTAAGCAAATATCGAATCCAATAATGAAAATGTGCGCTAGATTTTTGTCGTATGATTCCGTAAAAACCTTCCGGTGTGCGTAGCAACGTATCGGAAATGATGTCAAATACATGTGACCCCTGTGTCTGACACGCCTTGCGTCTATCCCTACGTAGCGTACAGGCACATTTGTGTTCTCCGGAACTTTCCTGTACAAACGTTTGTTCACTGAACGAAAGTATGCAGGACCCAGCACTGCCTATTGCCATGCTGGGGATATTGGCTATACAGAGCGTTATGAAAAAAAAGAAAAGAAAAGGAGGACATGGTCCAAGCAATGGCTGCTGGACCGTCAAAAATACTCCCATATGTCTCTTCTCAAAGAGTTGCAAGAGAACAATCCAGACGATTATAGGAATTTTTAAGAATGAATGACGACATTTTCCAAAATCTACTGCAAGCTGTCACACCATTGATCACCAAAAAAGATACACCCATGCGGGAATCTATTAGCCCAGAACAACGGCTAATAATGACGCTCCGTTACTTGGCGACAGACCTGAAATTTTCAACCGAAATTTCTCCCCAAGCCCTTGGGGAGAAATAGCCTTCTAGAAACCTGCAAGGCTATTATAGTGGCATTAAAGGAACAATACATTAAGGTAAAGTGTTTTTTATATATTGTGTTAACATCTCATTTGCTCTGTGCACAGTTTTTAACCACTTGCTGAGCACATATAACCCCTTATTGCCCAAACAAAATTCCTAGCTTTTGGCAATGTCACGCTTTGAATGAAAATCGCGCGGTCGTGCGATGTGGCTCCCAAACAAAATTGAAACTTTTTTTTCCCACAAATAGAGCTTTCCTTTGATGATATTTGATCACCTCTGCGGTTGTTATTTTTTTGGCTTTAAACAAAAAAAAAGAGCGACAATTTTGAAAAAAACAATATTATTTAATTTTTGCTATAATAATTATCACAATTTTTGTAAAATAAACTTTTTTTTTCCTCATTGTATGCCGATACGTATTCTACATGTTTTTGCCAAAAAAAAAAAAAAAAAAAAACACAAAGCGTATAGTGATTGGTTTGTGCAAACGTTGTAGCGCCTACAAAATAGGGGATAGAATTATGAAATTTTTTTAATTAAAATTTTCTACTAGTAATGGGGATGATCTGCGATTTTTGTCAGGACTGCGATATTATGGCGGACACATCGGACACCTTAGACACATTTTTTGGGACCATTCACATTTATAAAGCGAACAGTGCTACAAATATGCACTGATTACTGTATAAATGTGACTGGCAGGGAAGGGGTTAACACTAGGGTGCGAGGAAGGGGTTAAATGTGCAACCTGGGAGTGATTGTTTCTGTGGGGGGAGGGGACTGACTGGGGGAGGTGACCGATCTGTGTCCCTATGTACAAGGGACACTGCATCGGTCTCCTCTCCCTGACAGGACGTGGATCTCTGTGTTCACATACAGAGATCCACGTCCTTGGCTGTGTAACGGCCGATCGCGAAATGTGAGCACATTTGCTGATGTGATTTAGACGTTGCATTTTAGGTCTAGTTAGATAAAGGGTGGGCTTTTAAGGGCTACTTCTGCACAAAATGTTTAATGCATGCAATGAATCAAAACAGAAAAACTATAGATTTTCTAACTAATAAAAAAAAAATGTAAATACTGTACAGTTACATATTCATATTTTGTTAATATCCTGTGTTTCTTTACATACAGTTTCCCTCCAATGCACAGCAGTGGAAGGAGGTTGCCAACAATTTTCTACAACAATGGAACTTTCCCAATTGTCTTGGAGCCATTGATGGGAAACATGTTCGTATCATACCACCTCCAAATTCAGGCTCCTATTATTATAATTACAAGGCTTTTTCAGTGTTGTAATGTTAGCAATAGTTGACGCCAACTACGAGTTTCTGTACCTAGATATCGGTAAAAGCGTGAGGAACTCAGATGGAAGCATCATTGACCCAACTGAGTTCTACAAGCGGCTCAAGGAAGGAACACTCAACCTACCATTCCGTGATGAGAGCGTTGAAGGCATGAATTTTGTATTCATAGCAGATGATGCTTTTGCACTCAATGAACATTTTATGAAACCATTCCCCATGAGAAGTCTTACAAGAGACCAGAGGATCTTTAATTATAGGTTGTCCCGTGCATGCAGGGTGGTTGAAAATGCCTTTGATATCCTTGCCAATAGGTTTAGAATCTTCCTTACCACTATTAATTTAGCTATGTACAAAATAGACTCCCTTGTTCTGTGCTGTTGTGTCCTTCACAACTATCTTAGGAGAAATTCCCATGGATACATGACATCTTTGCCCTTTGAACGAGAGTCCGATAATTCTACAGCAATGGCAGGTAGTAGTGTTCATGGAGAAAGTCCTGATCATATGGGGGTACTTACTCCCCTGAATAATGCACATCCCAGGCTTCCTACTCAAAATGCCCGTCAATGTCGACTGGATTATATGGAATATTTTGTTGGAAGAGGGTCAGTTCCCTGGCAGTATGACAACTAAAGTCAGCACTTGGCTACATTTCCATAAATCTACAATCTCATCCTTCTGTTTTCCTTTCATAAAGTTTATATGTAATGGTTCTAAAAACATTATTTGTGTCAACGTTATGTATAATAATTGTAATAGTTTCTTCATTCTGTTACCTTTATGAATGACTACATGCGACAATTAACAAAGTAATAAATACTAAATTAATATATAATCCTATTACCATTATTCACTGGAGTCAAGAAATACAACAAAATTTCAAATTATTATTGGTTTATTATAAAACAAACAATAAAATTTAAAGTGCAATTATTGGCAGAACATTGCCAAAGAAACATAATTCTTTAGCATCAGCAGCAATATAAAAAGTGTACAATTTTTCTAGTTTTCTTTTGTTTCTAAAAGTGTTATAGTGCAAAATAAAACAATGTCATTAACAGTTTAAACATAATTGCAGTCTTTTTTTAGTTCAGCCATTTTTATTATTTTCAGGTTGGGTTTCACACTTGACACAGTGCCTGTCATGCTTCATAAGTTATTCATCTGTAATGCTAGTACAGTCGTATAGGCTTGGATTCACAGTGGTGAGATGCAAACATCACATGCAATGGGATTTCAGCCATAAAAATGTATGGGTGAAATTGCAACGCAGTATAACCAATACGCACAGGGCCATATGTTTTTTAGTTCAGCACAATAATTGGTTTGCATGGGTGTTAACACCTATGTGATCCAATACATGTCCGAACTGTTATCTCTCAGTGCAATATGCGAGTTGCAAAGGTTGTGTTTTTAAGATTGTCAATCCCCAGCAGTTTGCATATGGCAGTATGAACTGACATGCAAGTACAGTGCGACGATGAAAACAACCGTGGAGCATGGCAGCAGTGTGCACGGGGCATAACTGTTGTATGACCTGCACTATGACATGAATATGATTCCATGCGATATGTGAAACAATCTGTGGTTGTAATCTGTACATATACATTATTTGAAAACCGTGTAAACCATTGGTGCTCAACCTGTGGCCCTCCAGCTGTTGCAAAACTACAAGTCCCATCATGCCTCAGCCTTTGGGAGTCATTCTTGTAACTGTAAGCCTTGCAATGTCTCATGGGACTTGTAGTTCTGCAACAGCTGGAGGGCCACAGGTTGAGCACCAATGCTGTAAACCAAGGCTGAAGTTGAAAAACAAAATTTGAGTACCTTTATCTAACAAATTAAAGGTTACTTGTAAATTATTAATAATATTGCAAAATATAAGCAATTGAACTAATGGAATAATGATTTCTCAATTATCGACATTACTAACATTGCTTGATAGATGAATGATGAAATAATGAAATCCTCTTATTCCAAAACAAATGTGCAATTTTTACATTATGTAAAAAGAAAAATTAAACAAAGTGCAACAGAAAACAATGACAGCCGTGATTGATGTTTTTTGTAATTTCTGCCATTTTTTTTTTGTTCAGGTTGGGGGTCACTCGACTACTATATAGTGCTTCCCATCTAGAGTGTTTCGAAGATTGAACCTCTTTAAAAAAAATACAAATTATACATATATTTATCATAACTGTTACCCAACAAAAGGTAGTATAAACTAAACATTGAGTATAAAACAAATAAGTGCTTAATAATAATGATGTGATTGCACCTTAGCTATCACATCAATGAGGTATTGCATACGGGGCAGAATGGATGACTCAGCATCTTTAAAGGGGTTGTAAAGGTTTGTTTTTTATTTTCTAAATAGGTTCCTTTAAGCTAGTGCATTGTTGGTTCACTTACCTTTTCCTTTGATTTACCTTCTAAATGTTTTTTTTCTTTGTCTAAATTTCTCACTTCCTGTTTCTCCTCAGTAAACTTCACACCATCATCCGAGTGGTGTGGAGTCATCCAGAACAGCTTACTGAACAGCTTGCTGAGGAGGAACAGGAAGTGAGAAATTCAGACAAAGAAAACAAAGAAAAAAAAATATTTAGAAGGGAAATCTAATGAAAAGGTAAGTGAACCAACAATGCACTAGCTTAAAGGAACCTATTCAGAAAATAAAAAACGAACCTTTACAACCCCTTTAATCGTTTGAACCTCGGCACAACACTGCAGCAGTTCTCCGGACATCATACCCAATGTTGTAGAATCCAAACTTGAGTCTGTAGAAAAAATAATATTTTATTAATCATTATCAAGTCATGCAGTAACATATGTGTACATATCCATGCATGTTACTCACGTGCGGCAGAGTCTAAATCCACTACACTTTCAGTTTCTACTTCTATATCACAGTGGATATTTGAATTTTCTTCTACAAGCTCGGGTGATTCTGGGTTACAACCATCATTATTGCTGTCTTTTTTAGAATCCTGGAGGTCTCTTACATCATCTATGAAAACAATAAAGACATAAAATCAGAATTAAAAGTTAAATAATAATGTATTACCTGAAATAAAATCCAATTATACTATTGTGTAACATTAAAGCGGAGCTCCACCCTAAAGTGGAACTTCCGCTCATTGGAACCCTCCCCCCCACCGGTGTCATATTTGGCACCTTTCAGTGGGGAGGGGGGTGCAGATACCTAAGACGGGTATTTGCACCCACTTCCGGGAGTCCTCTATGCGGGTAGTACGTCACTTCCCGCAGAATACCCGTTGTGTTCTGGGAGACACACGGCTCCCAGAACACAAGGGGACCAGTGAGAACAGTGCAGCGCAACTCGTGCATGCGCCGTAGGGAATTTTGGTAAATATCTAGCATAGCTACCTGCCTCAGATCAAGTCGTCGTCATTGATCCTAGAGTGCTTTCACATTATATCCCCCCGAGCATCGGCAGTAAAGTGGCATTAAAACTCCACTATATTTAATTTACCTTTGGATTTGCGGCGCATTTCGACAGATACTGGGCACTTTTAACCCCCACTAGCTGCCAAGAAACTGTGAAACCCGCCCGCAATTTGCCACTACAGTTGAGTTTTGCAGGCGGTACATCGGACCAGCCCATTTACTTCAATGGAGCGGTGAGTTGCCCGCTTCTAATGTGCTTGCGCTGCAAAGAAGGTGATGGAAGGACTTTTTTGACGCCTTGCCAGCGCACCACTTAAGTATGAAAGCCCTTTACCTTTCAAATATGAGTGAATAGAGCAGCTAAGGCAGATTGCAGGCACTACTTTGAACTCTATATTGCCTACAAAACCCCAATTTTTTGTGAAGGTGGTCTTTGACCAAAACGATGACGAGAAAACAAAACAACACACAATAAAACAATAACAAAATACAAACCATTCTTGGTGACTTCAACATCCCTGTTAATCGTAACACTCCCACTACTTCTAAACTGCTAAGCCTAACCTCCTCTTTTGACCTAAAACAATGGACAAATGCTTCTACTCACTCTGTTGGCAACTGCCTTGACCTCATATTCTCCTACCTATGCACTCCGCACAACCTCTCCAATATTCCTTTTCCTCTTTCTGATCACCACCTTATTAGTTTCACTATCTCCCTGTCTGCCTCCTCCTTGCCTTCCAACTACAAAACTATTACCTGTAGAAACGTTCGCCATCTTAACCCTTCTCTTCTTTTTTCTGCTACAGATTGTCTCTACGACAAAATCTCATCCTTGTCCTGCCCCAACTTGGCCACTTCTATCTACAACAGTTGACTGTCGTCCACCCTGGATACCTTCGCCCCCCCTCACTACACACAGAATCAGGCCCCGACCGCTACAACCCTGACAGACAGACAATACCAGAAGCCTCAAAAAACGTAGCCACGCTCTTGAGCATCTGTGGCGTAAAACTAAGTCACAGCAAGATTTCAGCCAATATAAATCTGCCCTCCAAAAATACCATTCCTGCCTCCACACTGCCAAACAGACCTACTTTATCACTCTCATTAACACCCTCTCACGCAGTCCCCGTCAACTCTTTTCTACTTTTATCACTCTACTTCGTCCTCCATTACCTCCACCCACTAACTTACTCACTGCCCAGGAGATTACTAATCGCTTCAAAAATAAGATTGAGACAATTCGTCTCGAGATCTCGGCTCTACAGATATCTCCCTTACTCTTCACTCCTTGTCCTCCTGCACTATCAATACTTCCCTCTTTTAACCCAGCTACTATAGCGGAAGTCGTTAAACTTTTTTCTAACGCCCACCTAACCTCCTGCCCCCTGGACCCTGTTCCTTCTCAAATACTACGATCACCATCTGACTCTATCCTACACTCTTTAACTCATATCTTCAACCTCTCACTCGCTACTGGCATCTTCCCCAACCCTCTAAAACATGCGCTAGTCACTCCCATACCAAAAAAGGCCTCACTAGACCCCACCAATCTTAACAACCTAAGACCCATCTCTTTACTTCCTTTTGCCTCCAAACTCCTTGAACGTTTAGTCTACAACCGACTGAGCAAACACCTCCTTGAGAATAACCTTCTTGATCCCCTTCAGTCTGGATTTCGCCCACAGCACTCCACAGAAACTGCCCTCCTAAAACTCACAAACGACTTGCTAACAGCGAAAAGCAACGGTCATTATTCCATACTCTTACTCTTGGACCTTTCCGCTGCCTTTGATACAGTTGACCACCCCCTCCTCCTCAAAAAACTAATTTTGCTTGGTCTCCATGGCTGCACTCTCCGTTGGTTCGAATCTTACCTATCTCACCGCACCTTCGGTGTCACTTACAACTCCACTTCCTCCTCTCCAACTCCTCTTACCGTTGGGGTCCTGCAAGGTTCTGTCCTTGGACCTCTGCTATTCTCAATCTACACATCCTCCCTGGGTCAGCTGATAGCCTCCCATGGCTTCCACTACCATTTATATGCTGACGACACCCAAATCTATCTCTCTGCCCCTCAGCTCACCCCATCAATCTCCTCACGCATCACGGATTTACTAACAGACATATCAGTCTGGATGTCAAACCACTTCCTCAAACTGAATCTATCTAAAACTGAGCTCTTAATATTTCCTCCCCCACGTTCCCCTTCCCCTGACTTCTCTATCAAGATCAATGGCACATCTATCAGTCCGTCCTCACATGCCAGGGTGCTAGGGGTAACCTTAGACTCTGAACTGTCCTTTCACGTCCACATTAAATCCCTGTCCAAATCATGCCGCCTTGGCCTCCGCAACATTTCCAGAATACGCCCCTTTTTAACTAATGGCACCACTAAGCTTCTAATTCACTCCCTGGTCATCTCTCGCCTCGACTACTGCAACTCCCTCCTCATTGAATTACCTTTACATAGACTATCCCCCCTTCAGTCCATCATGAATGCTGCTGCAAGACTCATACACCTTACCAACCATTTAGTGTCCTCCACCCCTCTCTGCCAATCCCTCCACTGGCTCCCACTCACCCAACGAATAAAATTCAAAGTACTAACAATAATTTACAAAGCCACCCACAACTTGGCCCCCAGCTACATCACTAACCTAGTCCCAAAATACCAACCAAGACCCTCTCTTCGGTCCTCCCAAGACCTTCTGCTTTCTAGCTCCCTTGTCACCTCCTCCCATGCTCGCCTACAGGATTTCTCCTAAACTTCTCCCATCCTTTGGAACTCCCTACCCCAATCTGTCCGACTGTCCCCTAAATCTATCCATATTTAGACGATCCCTGAAAACTGTACTCTTTAAAGAAGCCTATCCTGCTTCTAACTAACTTGTACTTCCTCCATCAGCTCATCCCCCACAGCTATTACCTTTTGTATCAATTGACCCTCCCTTTTTAGATTGTAAGCTCTAATGAGCAGGGCCCTCTGATTCCTCTTGTACCAAATTGTAATGTAACTGTATTGTCTGCCTTTATTTTGTAAAGTGATGCACAAACTGTTGGCGCTATATAAACCCTGTATAATAATAATAATAATAATAATAATAATAATAATAATAAACCTTTCACAGATTCAGCAGGATCAGACAAATCCTCAAATGTTACCACACCACTGTCTTCGTCTAGGACATATGCTTGCTCATATTTTCTGCATTCTGCAAAATGCCTTCTTCACTATCATCTTGCTCTTTTCCAATTTGATTTTTTTCTTGGTCTATTGAATAAAAAAAAAAATAATGTTTGGTTTAAATTCATATTTTTCAAATAGTCGACGCTGATTGAATTTCAAATATGTTTATGTACCCTGGGAAAAAATAGGATTTTTGTACTCACCGTAAAATCCTTTTCTCTGTAGTTCACTGACTGACACAGCTCCTTTACTTTAGACCATCGGGTTGTTACGCCACCTTCAGGAGAGGACTAGGCAGAACATGTTAACATGTACAAAAAAACAGAACTTTCTAGTTCCGCCCAAGGGGCGGTCCCTTCAGTAACAACCCCCCAGCCTGCACCTTGCAGCCTCAGTACGTCAACAAGCAGTATAACGTAAAAAAAATAGGAGGGGTGGGTGCTGTGTCAGTCAGTGAACTACAGAGAAAAGGATTTTACGGTGAGTACAAAAATCCTATTTTCTCTTACGTTCACTGACTGACACAGCTCCTTTACTTTAGACCATCGGGACGTCCCCAAGCAGTGTCAAACGAGGGGTGGGAAAAGCATAAAAAACTTCACCCACAAAAACAGAAGTGCTCCCTAACAGGGGAGACACCACCTTATCTAGCCGCCTCAGAATTTGCGGTAACAATGCAACAGTGCATTGACTGAAAAGCAACTGTGGTTCTTGCCAAAAATCAAGTGCAATTGCAAATTACACGGCCGCCTGCAAAACTTTGCGGCCAAAACAGGCATCAGCCGATGCACTGACATCTACTTTGTAGAATTTTGTAAAAGTATGAACTGAGGACCAAGTCGCCACTTTACACACTTGAGCGACAGACGCTTGATGTCGGAAAGCCCAAGAGGTTCCAATTGCCCTGGTGGAATGGGCTGTGACCGGAAAGGGGGGCACCTGCCCCTTCAAGGCATAGGCCTGAACCACAATCTGTCTGATCCACCTGGAAATGGTGGCCGATGAGACCGCCATGCCTTTTTTGGGACCAGCTACCGAAACAAACAGAGAGTCTGACTTCCGAAAGGGAGCCGTGGCAGACAAATATACCTCTAACGCCCGGACCACGTCCAGGGAATGGAGGGCTACTTCCTTGGGATGTGTCGGTCTAGGGCACAGAGATGGTAATACAATGTCTTCATTGATGTGGAACGCCGAAACAACCTTCGGCAGAAAAGAAGGTTGCGGACGCAACACCACCTTATCCTTATGGATAACCAGATAAGGCGACCTGCAAGACAAAGCCGCTAGTTCCGACACCCTCCTGGCCGATGTAATGGCCACAAGAAAAACAACCTTTTGGGAAAGAGTCAACAAGGGAATCTCTCTGATATTCTCAAACGGCGGCTTCTGAAGCGCTGACAACACCAGATTCAGATCCCAGGGGGGTACCGGTGGACGCACCGGAGGAACTACATGCCGAACCCCCTGAACAAAGGTGCTCACCAGAGAGTGAGATGCCAGGGGACGCTGAAAAAAGACAGCCAAGGCCGATATTTGTCCTTTAATGGTGCTTAACGCCAATTTCCTGTCAACTCCTCGCTGCAGAAACAGCAAGACCCTAGATACGGAATAGGAACGCGGACGCCAGCCTTTCTCCTCACACATAGCGATGTAGGCCTTCCAGGTACGATGATATATCTTCCGAGACGAAGATTTCCGAGCTCTCAACATAGTTGAAATCACTGAGTCCGATAGGCCCCGATTCCTTAGCACCTGGCTCTCAACAGCCATGCCGTTAAACCCAGCGATGGTAAAGCAGGATGGAGAATCGGACCTTGAGATAAAAGGTCCTCTCGTAACGGCAGACGCCAGGGGGCGTCCGCCACCAGGCGCACTAGGTCTGCGTACCAGGGACGTTGAGGCCAATCTGGGGCAATCAGAATGACTAGAATCCCCTCGATCCCCACTCTGCGGAGCAGACGTGGTAGTAGCTTGAGCGGAGGAAAAGCATATATCAGTTGGTACTGACCCCACGGAGCTACCAGCGCGTCTGACGCGTCTGCCCAAGGATCTCTTGTCCTGGACACGAACCTCTGCACCTTCCGATTGAGACGGGAAGCCAGGAGATCCACGTCCGGTGTGCCCCATCGCAGGCACAGCAGCCTGAACACATCCGGATGCAGCATCTGGCGACTTAGGTAGTCCGCCTGCCAATTCTCCACTCCTGGGATGTAAATGGCCGACAGGGCTGGTACATGTCGCTCTGCCCACTGAAGGATGTGAGCGACCTCCCGTGCGGCGGCCGCGCTTCTCGTTCCTCCTTGATGATTGACATATGCCACTGCCGTGGCGTTGTCGGACTGGATCCTGATCGGACGTCCTCGAAGTCTCATTGACCAGGTGGAGAGGCATAGCCTGATCGCACGTAGCTCGAGCACATTGACCGGCAACTTGGATTCCTCCTCCGACCAGAGGCCCTGGGACGACTGTACTCCCAGTACTCCACCCCAGCCGGACAGGCTGGCGTCCGTCGTGATCACTGTCCAATGTAGAGGTAGGAACGACTTCCCGGACCGAAGTACCGGGGATCTCAGCCACCAGAGCAGGGAGTCCTTGACCAACCGGCTCACCTGAATCTGCCGATCCAGGGAGAACGGAGATTTGTCCCATTTTGTCAAGATCTCCTTCTGCAAGACTCTGGTGTGAAACTGAGCATATGCTATTGCCTCGAAGGAGGCCACCATGAGCCCCAGGACTCGCATGCAGAAGCGTAGGGACGACCACCTGCGGTTCACCAACAGGTTTACCGCAGCTCTGAGAGTCTAGCTTGTCTGGAGGGAGAAACACTCTCGCTTCCATGGAGTCCAGCAGTAAGCCCAGGTACTCCAAACGCTGAGTCGGTAAGAGCACCGACTTTTTTAGGTTCAACAGCCACCCAAAATCCTGCAGGGTCTGCATGGTGATCGCCACATCCTCCTTTAATTCTGAGGCGGAAGATGCTCTCAGGAGGAGATCGTCTAGGTAGCCTACGATCGCGATCCCGCGTTGTCGCAACAACGCCAGAACTGGAGCCAATACCTTGGTAAATAAACAAAAACTAAAACTCGCGCTTATGGAGACATACAAAAATAAATGACAAGTGAAAAGAAATTATTATATGCGCAGCTGCTACAGCATAAGGCACTAACACCTTGAGAGATAAAAAATTATAAAATGCAGCGCTAGCGAATATAAATGTTCTCAATACAAACGTATGTGTGAATGTCAACCATCTAAACCACTGGTGTATAATCTTTTCACTAATAGTGTGTACCATCATCCCGAAAGGTTTAGATGGTTGACATTCACACATACGTTTGTATTGAGAACATTTATATTCGCTAGCGCTGCATTTTATAATTTTTTAATACCTTGGTAAAGACTCGGGGGGCTGATGCCAAGCCAAAAGGGAGAGCCACAAACTGGTAGTGGGCATCCCCAACTGCAAATCGTAGAAACTTCTGATGCCGAGGGCATATGGGTATGTGTAGGTACGCATCCTGGATGTCCAAGGACGCCAGGAAGTCCCCTTGATGGAGTGCAGCGACTGCCGAGCGAACTGATTCCATTCTGAACCTCTGTACCTTCACGAAGCAATTGAGAGCTTTTAGGTCCAAGATTGGACGCACACCTTCCTTTTTGGGAACTACAAACAGATTGGAGTAGAACCCCTGGAATTTTTCCGGCTCTGGAACAGGTACTATCACCCCGTGACTCAGCAAGTCCCTGACCGCCCCCATGAGGGCCTTCCGGCGAGCCGGAAGCACGGGTATGCTGGAGGGAAAGAATCTGTTTGGTGGCCAAGAGAGGAACTCTATCTTGTAGCCAGAGGAAATCAGTTCGCAGACCCATCGGTCGGACAGCCGAGAGGCCCACCGGGCTGCAAACTCCCGAAGGCGACCCCCCACCCGTGTGGCGGGCGGGGGCAAACCTTCATGCAGTAGCCCCTTTGCTCGCAGGCTTGTTAGGCTTGCGGTTCCAGGGACGCTTCTGTCCCTCAGAGGTCGTCCTGTCGGGCTGGGGACATTTAGCCGAAGCCCCGGAGGGACGAAAAAGCCATTTGTGAGCGGAAAAAGAGGGCCCTTGCCTACGGCGTGGCTCCTTAGCCTTCCTGGTCTGCGGAAGTAAGGTACTCTTCCCACCGGTGGCATCCTTAATGATGTCATCCAAAGAGCCATTCGCCAAGGAAGGGTAGATCCGTCAATGCTTTTTTAGATGCCTGGTCCGCAGATCAGCATTTTAGCCAAATCAGGCGCCTCAGCACCACTGCTGACACTGAAGCCCTGGATAACAGAGGGAGGGTATCCAGGGCTGCGTCACAAACGTACTTAAGGCCTTGTACTAACTGGTCCGCTAGTTCCACGCAGACAGGAGGAGCCTGTTGTTCCCCCAATTCGCGGTGCAAAAGTTTTGCCCACTCGGTCAGTGTCTGTGACACAAGCGCGGAGGCCAGTACTGGTCGCATCGCTGACCCCACAACCGTAAATAAGGAACAGGCCACTGCCTCGGCCTTCCTGTCCGTGGGGTCCTTAAAGGCAGGAGTCCCCTCTACCGGGATCGTGGTTACCCTATTTAACCTGGATACAGGGGGGTCCACCACCGGAGGAGCCGACCATTTCTTAAGAAGGCTCTCCTCAAAGGGGTAACGCACCGCCATATATCTTGGGACCGAAAAGGTCCGTTGCGGACGCCCCCATTCCTTGTATATAAAACTTATCGAAATAAGTCAGATACGGAAACACCTTAGGTGTACGGGCTGGCTTACGGGACCCAAAAGGGACCACTACTTCAGCAGAGAAATCTGTTGTATCCTGAATCTTTAGGGTATCACGCACAGCTGTGATAAGTGCTCCAACTAGCGCTTTGTCGCGCGCGGACCCGGACGGGGACTCATCCTCACTGTCTGATCGGTCCTGGTCAGCATCATCTGAAACAACAGAACAGGGGTCACCAGCCTCAGCGGGGACCGAGTCTGCATCAGAGCTCTCCCCGGAGGACAGGGGGGGGGGGGCGGAGGCCGCTTTTTACCACCTTTGCGGCCACGCACCACCTCCATCTCGGCAATGAACGAGTTAAGGACCGCCGACAAAGCGTCCAGAGGCACCACAATGACTGCAGGCGAACCGGTTGCAATTGCCTGGATTTTGGGGGAGGAAACACTAGGTTCTGAAGCCATGCTGACCCACCCTGTCTGCCACCTGTTGGGGACTTAGGACAGTGAATGGTCCCACCCTCCTAACTGCTGCAGACTGAGGGGCCCCCACCGCAGGACTCACCACCCTGACCGAGTTCTGCGCCGTCCAGCTAGGTGTGCCTGTGTCCTGTGTCAGCTCCCAGGTGCCTGTGAGAGGAAACCGCGCCTTTCTGAGCCTCCTGGATCAGCGCTGAGCATAAAAAACGAGCCAGGCTACAACAAAATGGCCGCCGACCATCCAGTATAAAGGACATAATCACAGGGAAAATGGCCGCCGAACTACAAGAAAATGGTTCCTGACCATGCTTCTCCCTGGGCACACCAAAGATGGCCGACAAACAACTGTATGCAGGGAAAGACGGCAGAAAACAGCATAGAAGCCCTCCAGACACCCAGAGGAGAGACAACAGACACCCAGGACACAGCCACCCAGCGCAGCCCCCCACCCAAGGCGAGAGCCCCCCCGGGGGACCCCTGTCCATGTGGCACACACACCGAGTAGCAGCCCATGCAGCATCCACCACAGAGGGGGGGGGAGGGAAGATAGGGACAGGGAGAGAAGAGAGGGTGGAGAGGGACCCCCGAATCGACCTCCCAGGGAATGCCCAGCTGCTCAGCCCCACCAGTGACAGGGAGAGCTGTACTTACCATTCCGGACGAGCTGGGGACATTCCATCACAGACCCACTCTCCGATCAGTACGGGGTGGCTGCTGGCCCGGCACACTGTGACGCAGACATCAGTAGCCCGGTCATATGTGTGCCCCGGAGCATTACGCTCACTGGCCGCCCCTGGAGCCTGAGGGGCATGTCGTGGCCGACCCAGCGCGAAGCTCTGGTCTGCACACGCTCGCTGGCCAGGCTGGGGAGACTACAAGGATAAGGTTATCCAGCCTGTCACCCAGCTGGCTGTTGATAGCAGATCAAAGGATCCTAATCTTGCGCAAAAGGCAACTTCTGCAGAAAAAAAAAAAACAACACGGACCGATGGGCCCGCAGGGTTCCTAGGTCCTTCTCCTTCACTAGGCAAAAAAAAACTGAGGCTGCAAGGTGCAGGCTGGGGGGTTGTTACTGAAGGGACCGCCCCTTGGGCGGAACTAGAAAGTTCTGTTTTTTTGTACATGTTAACATGTTCTGCCTAGTCCTCTCCTGAAGGTGGCGTAACAACCCGATGGTCTAAAGTAAAGGAGCTGTGTCAGTCAGTGAACGTAAGAGAAAATAATTGATCTTGCAATAAATCTCCATTGTAAATGCCGGCTAATGAAGCAGTGAATATATTTAACTGCTTCTTTAAACGGACACCTCTGTGAAGAACACTACAAAAGGGTAGCTAGCGAATACGCTCCTGTGCCATACAATCGGCTTACATAGGCAATTGTATGACTAGGCCCCGCCCCCCCGTCAAAACCTACATTGAATGTGATCGACATAATAAGAGAATGACTGCGCTACTATTAATCAACTCATGAAGAGAAGAGCTGGTGGACATGAAAGCGGCATAGCGCCCAAACAGGGGCTCGGTGGGGCCAAGAACTACAATGTGTTTTTACACCATAAAGAAAAGGATGCATTAAAGTGGTTGTAAACCCAGATATTAAAAAAAAAAAAAAAACAGCTGTAGGAGAAAACCATAATGAGCTAGTATGACTAGCATACTAGCTCATTATGCATTACTTACCTTAGATCGAAGCCATCATTGTTTCCCCCTTCGCCCGCAGACATCTCTCCACATTACTCAGGATGGTTACTTGCGGGTATCGCAGCTCCGGCACTTTGATTGGCCGGAGCGGCGAAGACGTCACTCCACGCATGCGCGCGGGAGCCGTCAAAGCCTGCCTTGCCGGTTTTATGCATGGGATTCTCACTGCGCCAGCACCGTTGTCTATGACGCGCATGCGCCGTAGACAACGGTGTATACCTTTTTGCAAATATCTCTTAAAACTTGTAGGTTTAGGAGATATTGCAAACAACTACAGGTAAGCTATACTAGCACATGAGGACATTATTTTTTTATGTATTTAATTTTATGAATTTTAAAAATATTTTATAAAAATTATCACTTGAAAGCTGTTTGCATTACTCAAAATATAAGTTTTATATAACATACCTTCACCAATTGTTTTTTTGCTCAAGAGCTACTGATATGTCACCAGAGGAGATTCCTTGCCATCGTTTGTGAATGCTCCTTTGACGCTGCAATTTTTAAAAAAAATGTTGTCCTATAAAAGTAAACATGTAATGTATTCAGTTTAGGTGTATTTTAAACATTTTACATACATAACAAATACATCAAAAATAGTCTCACATTTTTTTTTTTATGTTTGCTTACTTTTTTCAAGTGTTTGATGAATTATTTCAAGTGGTTCCTTTTCACGATGCTTTAGGTCGGACCACCGCTTCCTTAACTGATCCTTGGATCTTTCTACATCATGTTTCTTTTTTAGCAATGCAATTACTTCCTCCATGATGATGTCCTTCCTTCTGTTTGGTTTTTCATAGTTTTCAAGTTTGCCATCATAGTCATTCTTCTCCAGAACATAGACCATGTCCACCATCTCATTTCTGGACATTGGAGTTGCTTTTATTCTGTGTTCTGGTTTGGTGCTATGTGCCTTTCTGCGTGCTGTCGGTGTCTCCGTGCTGTCGGTGAGGACTCGTGGCTGTGTCGCAACGAATCATGTAATCATTGTTTATTTATTACATATCAATAAATATTTTTTATTCAAGTTCATTGTTGAAGCCCTTGAAATTAGTACATATTATGAGGTGATAGCATAAAGTGAGACCCGTAGGAGAATATGGACGGAGGGGCGGCATGACTAGGGGAGGAACAGGGGTCAGATAATGGTCAGCTAGGTCAGAGAGGGGGCAGGGGAGGAGAGCTTACCTGATTGGAGGTAGAAGTTAGAAGGGGGTAGGGTCCAGTGGTGAGGGTCTTGCGTAGGGGAGGAATTTCATCATTCCGGGAGGATTAGGAGCAGAGCCAACTTCAGGTTCCCTCATCTGCAGGTAGAGAAAAAAGACAATGGGTGATCTGCAGGCAGTGTTAGCACAGGTTAGGGCCGCAGCGGTCGAGCGGGGCCCTCAATGGCTGCAGGAGCAGCTTTCGGATGTGCTTGGGAGGTTGGGAGCGTCTCCATCCCCTGTCCCTTCTCCCCCTGGCCGGACACGGGCTAGGAAGGTTCGCCCCCCTGATCACCTCAGTCCCTCCCCTGTGGCGCGGGTCCGGCGGTCACCACTGAGCCCCTGTAGCAGGGACCCTCCAGGGCTTACTTCTGGGGTGTCTGCCCGAAAACCTGGCGGGAGCCTTGGGAGGAATCCATGTCCGAGGGGGGAGGAGGCTTCCTGCTCTTACTCTCCCTCCCCCCCTTCTCACCGAATGCCGGAGCGTGCGGCTGTCGACCCCCCTGAAGTTTCCGAGGGGGGGGGGGGCGGCTCGGCGGGGAAGAGGTAGCGAGCGGCGCAGTGGGGGGCATCCTAGCCCTTCAGCTGCTTCGGGTGTGCGGGCGGCCCCGGAGGTGGTGGAACACGCTGGAGAGGTTGCGCGGCCTTCCCCTGCCAGCCGTCGCAGCAGGGATTCGGGGGTGTCGGCTCTCTCAGTGCCTGCATCAAGGAGAGGAGCTCGGCGGAGTGATGTCACAGCCACAGACAGCAGAGGGGCTCGGGCGCCCTCTGCTGGTACTTTAGCGGTACTGCACCCGGTTCTCTCTACAAGCAGCCAGCCATTGACTCAGGATGGGGGACCCCCCCTTAAAAGAGACAGCGCGTCCCTGCTACAGTTGGGGGTTCTGTGGTACCCCGCAGCTCGGCATCAGTGAGGGTCACGGCTGGGGCTGAGAAGGACGTTTCCAGGAGCCCCGAATCAGCGTCGCCAGGTCGTGGAGAGCAGGGGACGCCAACGCAGCAGGATTCGCCGTATGAATCCGGGGAGGTCTCCAGCGAAGATGACGATCAGCCTGACCTGAGGCGCACTGCTTTGCGGAGCCAGCTGGGATCCGGAACAGCGGCTGGTCGTGTGGCGGCGCGGCAGCAGCCGGGAAAGTCGCAAACTTTACTTTTGTCTGATTGTCGGGATGGGGAGGTGGGGTTGGGGATGTCAAGGGCGGCGGGGTCCGCAGTCGGGGACTCGGGTGCCGGGCCGGTTTTGTCCACGTTTTTTACGGGTTTTTGGGAGTTGTTGGCCCGTTGTGACCCGGGTGGGTCTTCTTCCTCATTTCGGGGGCCCACAGGGGCTTGGGCGCCTGCGGCCACTAGTGTGGGATTGGTGGTTCCACCTACGCCTCCTTCGGTGGGGTCAGTTTCTGTGGCGGCCCCGGTGGTCGACACATCTTCCAGCGCCACTGTGACGGCCGCATCGCAGACGGAGGGGTCTGACGCTTGTAAAGCGAAGGAGTCCACGGAGGATAGGGTGAGGTTAGCCGATGCGGCGAAGTGCGAAATGTATACGTGCTTTGAGGGCCCGCTGGGGGCTCATCTTAAGCAGGATGTCCGGGACAGGATCTGGAAAGGGGAAAATGTTGAAATATTCTCCCTTTTGCCTTTGGAAAAATTTCATATAGACAAGGGTAAGGCGGATGACAGCAAAAAAGAGGAAGAGGAGAAGCGCCGCTGGCGTCTCATCCCTCGCACTTTTGGGAACTGGCTTCAGGCATTTGCCATCTTGGCAGGCGTTATCGGCGAAAAAGCGCCGGAGAATTGCACTCCGCTTTTTTGTTATCTGGACGCCATTGGAGAAGTCTATGGGGGTACTGCTTGGTTACGCTACGACGAGCAGTTTCGCCAGCGCAAGGCCTTGCGCCCGAGGCTTGCGTTGGGATCACAAGGATATTGGGCTTTGGATGAAGCTCATGGTTCCGGCGCGGGCTCTAGGTCAGCCCTTTCTTGGGGGGGCTGGCGGTTCGGGTTCCGCTGGACAGTCGGCCACTCAAAAGAGAGGCAGTTGTTGGCAGTTCAATGAGGGCTCGTGCCGTTTTGGCGCAACCTGTCGTTTCCGACATGAGTGCTCTGGTTGCGGGGGCTCACACAGTTATGCCAAATGTTTTAAAAAAGGAAAGTCCCAACCCGGTGAGGCTGCTTCAAAAAGGGAGGACGCCGGTAAGCCTTCCCGCGATGGTGCCGTATCTAGATAGATACCAGCGGAGGGAGGCGGCCGAATTTTTGGCTGCCGGTTTTGCCCATGGCTTTCGTATACCATGTGACAGACCGTTGTCCCCGGCCCCTCGGCCGCGGAATCTGAAATCCACGCGGCTTTTTCCCCCAAGTTGTTTCGGAAAAATTGGCAAAGGAGGTGGAACTAGGGAGAATGGCCGGCCCCTTCGGCCAACCCCCATTTCTTCTTTGCACGTGTCCCCTTTGGGGGTTGTCCCCAAAAGGGAACCCAACAAATTTAGGATGATACATCATTTGTCGTATCCCAAAGGGGAATTCAGTGAATGACGCCATCCCTTCCGATTTGGCAGCAGTGTCGTATACCTCCTTTGACGCCGCAGTCGAGTGGGTACAGCGTTACGGCCAGGGTTCATTGTTGGCAAAGACGGATATCGAAGCGGCCTTCCGCCTGCTGCCGGTTCACCCGGAGAGCCAACATTTGCTGGGATGTTTTTGGGATGGGCGTTTTTTTATCGACCGTTGTCTCCCGATGGGCTGTTCCATTTCGTGCGCATATTTCGAAGTTTTCAGCACTTTCGTGGAGTGGGTGGTGCGGGAGGAGACACAGTTGAGATTGGTGCTGCACTATCTTGATGATTTCCTTTGCATTGGCCCCCCGGATTCCTCGGTTTGCTCTGTACTGTTGCACACCTTGGAATCTGTTGCGTCACGGTTCGGGATTCCTTTGGCACCGGGAAAAACGGAGGGTCCGGCAACGGTCATGCAATTTTTGGGCATTGTCATTGACACGTGTCTCATGGAATGTCGCCTGCCGATGGACAAACTGGATGATCTGCGTCGGGGGGTGGCACAGGCCGAGGCGGCAAAGAAGGTTAGGCTTAAACAATTGCAGTCTTTATTGGGTAAGCTTAATTTTGCATGCCGCATAATGCCAATGGGGCGCATCTTTAGTCGTCGCCTCTGTGCCGCCACTTCCGGAGTTTTGCAGCCACATCACTTCATCAGGCTTTCGTGGGAGCACAAGGCCGATTTGCGAGTTTGGGGTGAGTTTCTGGCCTCCTATAATGGCAGGTCATTATGGATGGCCCCAGTGGTGGCGGCTTCTGACTTTGACCTTTAAACTGATGCTGCGGGCAGTTGTGGGTTTGGGGCGTTTTGCCAGGGGGCTTGGTGTGCTGAGGCGTGGCCCGAGGAATGGCGTGCGGCTGGGTTTTTGAAAAATTTGGTTTTGTTGGAAATGTTCCCGATTGTGGTGGCGGTGGAGATCTGGGGGGACAAATTTCGGGATCGTCGTGTTTGTTTTCATTGTGACAATATGGGGGTGGTGGAGGTTGTTGCCAGTCTATCGGCCACTTCGCCTCCAGTGGTGCGCTTACTGCGGCATCTAGTTTTAAGGTGTTTAAGTTTAAATTGTCATGTGCAAACTGTTCTCGTCCCAGGTGTTCTGAATTCCATAGCCGATTCCTTGTCTCGTTTCCAGTGGGAGAGGTTCCGGAAGTTCCGGCGGTGGAACACCAAGGGGTGCCTTGTCCCATGCAGCTGTGGAAGCTGTCGTTGGAGTAGCAGGTGAGCTGTTACGCCGCTCTGTATGTGCGGGTACTTGGGCTGCATATTCAACCATTTGGGGCGAGTGGTCCGCACTGGTGAGTTCGGTGGGGGGTTGTTTTTCCACTCTGGATCATTTGACATTGCTGTTGTATTTCATTGGGATGGAATTTACGCGGGGCTCGTCTGTCTCGAAAATGAACAAGGGTTTAGCCGCTTTAGCTTTTTTCTTCCGGATGCAGGGCTTGTGCGATGTGACGAAGGATTTTAGGGTACGACAGGCCATGAAGGGTTATCGGTGCGGGAGGGTACAGCCAGATACCAGGCGACCGGTCTCGTTTGATCTGCTTCAGGACTTGGTGGGGAGGTTGCCCGGGGTTTGCTCTTCTGCTTTTGAGGTGCAGCTGTTCACAGTGGCTTTTGCGCTGGCCTTTTTTGGGGCATTGCGCATTGGGGAATTGGTTAGCAGGAACAGGTGGAGGGTGGGTGGACTGCAAGTGTCAGACGTAACGGTGGCCGGCGATTGTGTCCGGCTCCATATTAGGAAGTCAAAAACTGATCAGTTGGGGAAGGGGGTTACTGTGTCGTTGTTTCGGGTGTTGCCGGAAGCGGTTTGCCCAGTTTCTTCTGTTCAACGGTATCTCGAGGTTAGGGGGTTGGGGGGAGGTTCCTTTTTGCTGCACGAGGATGGCTCGTCCCTGTCGCGCTTTCAGTTTTTGTCTGTTTTTCACCGTTGTTTGGTGGGGGCGGGCAGGGAGGTTTCCCAGTTTCATACTCATTTGTTTCGGGTGGGGGCTGCTACGGAAGCGGCCAGATGGGGTTTGGGTTCCCAGGTGGTGAGACGTATAGGGAGGTGGGAATCAGATCGTTTCAAGATTTATGTTCGCCCTCATCTGCTCTGAAGTGGTATTAAGTTTTCGTGTGTTTCTATTTTCTTGTTTTCTTTTTCAGATCTTCCTCCTGGGCTGGTCTGGATCTTGGGGGATTCCTATGTTTTCTGGGGGGCGGTGAGGGCTGACGCACGGCCCGAAGGTAGGCAACTTGGCATCCCAAGGAGTCAGGCTGCTCTGAAATGGTTGGGGGTTCGGGGCATGATGTGGGGCCAGGTGCTTCCCGAATTTCACTATTATTCTAGAGTTGACAGGCCCCCAGATGTCTTAGTATTGCAGGCCGGGGGCAATGATCTGGGGGTTCGGGCCGCCAGGGATCTGGTGAAGGATGTCAAATTTGACATTTTGCGTCTGATGCGGGAATTTCCGGGATGCATCATTGTCTGGTCGGATATCGTGGCCCGGAAGGTTTGGCGTTTTGCTCGCTCTGTCAGCCGACTGGACAAGGCGAGAATTAAATTGAACGGGGATATTGGCAGGTTTGTGGCCCGGCTTGGTGGCATTGTGGTACGGCACGTGAGCTGGAAAATCAGTCTGTCCGCTATTGGAGAGATGATGGTGTTCACCTGAACGCTGTGGGCATAGACATTTGGTCTTTGGGCCTTCAGGAAGGGGTGGTGAGGGCGCTGCAGGTGTGGAGGCATTCGCTTGAATGAGGTTATCAATCAAGCTCATGTGGCGGTTCAAGGGGTCTTTGGGGGGTCAGTGAAGAATTACATGGTACAGGATTAGTGGGGCCCATCTAAGGTATGGCGCTTTCCACCTGGTTAACGGTGGTTCTCCCAGGAGCTAGGTCCCCTGGGGGAAGGGAATATGGAAGTATGTGGGATGTCGGAGCGTCTTCGAGCCGGTTGGGGCACGGCTGGGGACATAGATCGTTATGGTTATAAATTGTGCCTTAAAAGACACCCAAAGACCTCTTGTTGTTGGGCATTAGTATTTTGTTGAAAAGTTGCACTTACGGGTATGTTTACATGATGTTATTTTATTATTTGGTTAATAAAAAATTGGCTGCTGTGGCCATATAAAACCCATGTCACGCAGTCTGTGTTTTTAATGTTATGGGTAAGGACCAAGGTTGACGAATCCTTTAGTCACGAATCCTTTAGTCATGTATGTATTTGATAAAAAATATATACATTTTTAAGAAGATTTGAATTTTATTTTGCAGGCAAAATGGCGGACAAGTTTACAAACCCTGAGTTTTTGGCACAATTTATTGATATGTACAAGCAGATGCCATGCTTGTGGAAAACTAAATCCAAGGACTACTCCAACCGTAACAAAAGGCATGATGCCCTCACTAAACTGGTTGACCTTTGCAAGCCTATTTGTAGTTCTGCGGATTTGAACTATGTACGCAATAAAATAGCTAACTTAAGAACAGTTTTTAAAATAGAACTCAATAAAATTGTTGAATCTCAAAGATCAGGAGCAGGAGCCAATGATATTTATATTCCCAGACTATGGTATTTTCAAAGCCTGAGATTTTTAACTGATCAAGTTGATTCCAGAACATCTATATCAACCCTTCCTTCAACCTACAGTAGTCAACCATCCACCTCTGCAGATGTTGAACAAATGTCTCCTGAACTACAGTTTGAGGACACAGAGAACATACCACAGACACAGGTATTATTTATAACTTATTTGCGTTTCTCTTTTCATACTTTATGGATTGGGATTTTGTGAATATGTAATCTATTTTTGGCTATTCTAGAATTTTTATTTTTCTTTTTTTAATAGACAACAACACAGGCAAATGAAACAGAAGAAGATGTTAATGTGTCTACTCCAAACACACCGGTGACAAGTTCAATCACCAGTATGACCACTGTGAACACACCAGTGACTAGGCCTCAAAAGAGGAAGAGAATTGAGGATGCCACTACAGCGTTTCTAATGAAGGCAAGTGCTGCTCTTCAGAAAAAAAATGATGTTTTTGATACTTTGGGCATCGTCACAGCAGACAAGATGCGCAGCATGTCAGAGGAACAACGGCAAATTGCTGAAATGTTGATGATGGAGATGCTAAACAAAGGTGTAAGAGGTGAATTAACAAGAAAAACTATTATTACGGAGTCAGTATCATCTCCATCAATAACACAACAATCACAACCCATTGCTCTTGGATCCCATCTTCCTGCTGCCCAGTGGTCACACATGCAGCATGATCGTCAAATTACACCCTGGTCACAAGACTTTAATATAAAACTAAAGTTGTGTATAGTTAAAGAGTGGTATGTTTAAAGAAGATTTCTTTTGTTTTGTAGTTTAATATGTTGCATAGTCGATGTGAAAATAATAAATCTTTAAAGCGGAGCTCCGCCGGAAAAAAAAATATTAAAAGCCAGCAGCTACAGCAGCTGCTGGCTTTTAATATTTGGACACTTACCTGTCCTGGAGTCCAGCGACGTCCGCAGCAGAGGACGAGCGATCGCTCGTCGCTCTGCTGCTCCCTCCGCCATCCTCGCTGAGGGAACCAGGAAGTGAAGCCCTGCGGCTTCATGCCCGGTTCCCTACGGCGCATGCGCGAGTCGCGCTGCGCCGTTCTGATTGGTGCTCCTGTGTTCTGGGAGCCGAGTGTCTCCCAGAACACTACGGGAAGTCTGGGGGAAGTGATGTCACTCCCGCAGATTCCCGGAGAGAGGACTCCCGGATGTGGGTGAAAATACCTGTCTTAGACAGGTATCTTCACCCCGCTCCCCCCTGAAAGGTGTCAATTGTGACACCGGAGGGGGGGAGGGTTCCGATTACCAAAAGTGAAAATTTAGGGTGGAGCTCCACTTTTAATTTTTTTATGGTGAACACCAGGTATATTACAATGTTTTTATATTATTTGTTACTTATAAGTTAATTTCACCTCTGCTTTTCTGATAGTAGAGGGGGTACATTTCCTAAAAGGGGTTCATAAACCATTATTATAGAAAAAAAATGTAGTACTATAAATTCTTTATTGTTTGAACAAAACTGAAAATGTAAATGTAAGGTTTATTACATTAGTTTATATTGTATAAGGTTTCTCACATCCCTACTATTGCACAGGCTTTTCACTATCTAGGCATTTCAACTAGTTTAATTATATTAGGTATTATTATATTATATTATATTACGTTTAATTATATTAGGTATTATTATATTATATTATATTACGTTTAATTATATTAGGTATTATTAGATTACATTTATTACATATTGGGCACATGTAAATTTGTTTGGTTTTGAGACACTTTAATAAAGATGATCTTATTTGAAATTATTCTAAAATATTTTTTTTTATTTGGGTAACAATTATTACTGTGCAATTAATAAATTACATAACAAATATAATTATATACTCTTTTGAAGTGATATCACGATAAATAATTAACTACAATATAATCATCTGTTGATTGATTACAGGGGAAAATTATAATCGGCTCTGGGCGAGTTTCTGTTCGTATATAGGAGCATTTTCGCAGTACGAACATTATTTACGTTATCCAATCTCCTTCCGGGTTATTTTCGTGTATCCGATCATGCGTAGTGTTTGTCGATCAATATTTATCTGACAAATACTGTACTGATTACACGATTATCGTACGACGGGCTGTCGTGCAGATTTGGTTGGACGGACTGTCGTGATCGGCTGTCGGAAGCTGTGTACTAACGATCAGATTATCGAACGATCGCTCCGAAAGCAATTTTTATCATCCGATAATCGGAACGTGTGTACGGGGCATAAGACTGAGAATACACAGGAACCTCAGTTGGCGAGGTGCCACATTTATGAGATGTATTCCATCAAAGTGACTGACACCCTCAATTAATCCACCACCACCCGGAAAAACGACTTTCACTCTGAGAAGGAATGTGCCTGGGACATTTATCACCAAGTAAGTGGGTCTGGGACATTCGCATGTACCTATTGGACATTAGTAGAGCCAAATGTGCCAGGACTGATTACCGATAGCGTTACACTAGGATGATATTTTTGGATCATTGGAGGCTTTTGTTAGCATCAGATAGTGAGCTCTTGGGCTGGATTTGCTGGGCCAGCCAGTCCTGGACATATTAGCAGTTGTTGGAAATACTTGTATATGCCACTTGTAGGTTATTTGATTTTTAACCACTTCCATACCGGGCCATTGTAAAATGACGCTGGCAGGAACCCTCTCTCCCTCCGGGTGGATGTCATATGACGTCCTGTGCTTTGTGGGGGGATATCTGAATGATGCCTGCAGCTAGAGGCATCATTCAGATATCTTTCTCTTCTGCCGGCGATTCTGCGCACCATAAGAATGATCATAGTGGTGGTTCCACCGCTTAATCGTTCTTATAGGTGGTGGAAGGGGACATCCCCCCCCCTTCCGCCGCCATCCGGTGCTTCTCCGGGCTCTCCCGTGCCATCGGGGGCCCAGAGAAAGAATCGTCTGGCGCCGGTGGTTGGTCACATGATGAGCATAGAGATGACTGGTGACCATATGACCGTCGGAGGCCCGGGCGCGATGTGATGACGTCACGCCCGGGTTCCCAAAGGTAAACAAAGCCGCGATTGCGGCTGAAAGCATAAGATCGTGATTTATTTTTCCCGATCACTTATTGACCCCGCATCTCTCCATAAAGAGGACCTGTCACACACCATTCCTATTACAAGGGATGTTTACATTCCTTGAAATAGGAATAAAAGTAATCAAAAAAAAAAAAAATTTAATTTTTTTTTAAAAATACTAAAAAATAAGTAAAATAAATAAAACATTTTTTAAAACGCCCCTGTCCCCAATAGCTCGCGCTCAGAAGCGAACGCACACGTAAGTCCCGCCCACATATGTAAACGCCATTCAAACCACATATGTGAGGTATCGCCGCGTGCGTTAGAGTGCATGCAACAATTCTAGCACTAGACCTCCTCTGTAACTCTAACCTGGTAACCTGTAAAAATGTTCAAAGCGTCGCCTATGGAGATTTTTAAGTACCAAAGTTTGGCACCATTCCATGAGTGTGCGCAATTTTAAAGCGTGACATGTTGGGTATCTATTTACTCGGCATAACATAATCTTTCATATTTTACCAAAAAATTGGGCTAACTTTACTGTTTTGTTATTTTTTAATTCATGAAACCATTTTTTTCCCCCCAAAAAAAAAGGATTTGAAAAATGATTGCGCACATACCGTGCAAGATAAAAAGTTGCAACGACCGTCATTTTATTCCCTAGGGTGTCTGCTAAAAAAACATATATAATGTTTGGGGGTTCTGAGTAATTTTCTAGCAAAAGAATGATGATTTGACAATGTAGTAGAGAAGTGCCATAATAGGCCCGGTATGGAAGTGGTATAAAAAGCCCTGTATTGAAAGGGTTAATAATTTGGCAATCTTTCCAGATCCCTTACCAGACTCACAATTATCCACCATCTTCTTTCTGAGGGCCTTAGATTGCTCTTTTGATCTTAGAATGATGACAAACCACAAATCTATGGCAGAAAACAACAAAGCCTAGATGTCTGAGGTTCAATATAAGACGCATCCAACCTGTGCACTCTCTATGGAGGTTCTAATCAATTACCAGCACCTCAATAGCAATGCCTGATTCTAATTTCATGGTTTTGAAATGGTGATGGATGTAGGGGAGTTCTTACTTTTTTCCATGTTGTAAATCTGTGTAGCGGGACCCTCAAAAATGGGGTCGCTATGTTGCAAATTTAGGGGCAGTCTGAGCCATAGTATGGCTCAGACTCTACAATTTTGTTTAATATGGATTCTGCCCTGCCATGTTGTTATCTGGTGTATAGTTCCCCTGGGCCTGTGGTGGCGCTGTTGCCCAGGTCTTGGGTTGAACCACTGGTGACATTGTGTTGTGATTGGGTGTCCTCTTTCGGCCTCCGTGCGGTGGGCGGAGTTCAGCCTGCTGTGCATGCTGGGAGAGGGTACAAAAAGGGGAGACGCCAGAGGAGGAGAGTGCACGGGAGAATCCCTGGTGGCGAAGTCGCGCCCGTTGGCCTTGCTGGTCGAGGAGTCTTGGGCACCTTTGGCCTGAGGCTACGAAGTTCCAGGTAGGCCCAGTACCTTCAACTGGGTCTACAATCAACACACTGGAGTCCCAGGGAACCCGTGTGAGGGTAACCCGCTCAGAAGGAGAGGAAACCGAGGGATCGGTGAATGAATTCACGGTGAAGGAGAGGCCCGGTTACCTATCAGAGGGAAGGCTTTGTGAGTTGCAGTATAGCTCCTGTAGTGTGTCCCATTGACACCTATGGTCTCTATTAATCTATGGGAGTTTTAAAGGAAACTAAAGGATTCTGTGGCAGAGGATCTCTTAGACATGTCCGTGAAGGGGACTAACTTAAAGAAACTGTTTGTGCTTCACTACGGCTGCTAGAACTGTGAAAGGGATCTATCCAGGTGAGCAATTCACACTCAGGCTTGGGTGAAGAATAGGGTAACTGGGTGCCGCGTGCCTGAACCTGTCTCCCTACCCACTTTTGTCACTATCTTCAACCTATTCCCAAATCTGTTTCAAGCAAGATAAAAATATATTCGTCTGTTTGGAGTTTGAACATTGGCCTTCTTTCGGGAAAAAGAACAGACAATGTCCAGACTTTTCCCTATATTCTGGGGACGAGAACCAATGGAGGGGAGGTAACTCGCTGCAGGACCCAAAATTGTAAGAAAACCGCTCAACCTCTTAAACCAGGAGGATACGGGCATGTGGCACGGTGTGCCCTTATCTCTGCAAAGTGAAGGTAGGCAGAAGAAAAGGGTCCGTGTGCTACACATGGGGATGGGGGCTCGAGTCCGGGATGTTTTGCAGCTACCCCCCCCCCCCTGGAAGTTGGACTGTGTTTTACCCTGTGTATGATGTGAAAATTGAACTGCGTCATTTGTGTGGAAAATGGAGGTAAAGGCCTGTACTGGACTTTGCTAACTGCGTAGTTCGTGGGCGTGCCTCAAACATAAGAAAAGCCTGCGAGCTACATGCAGAAAGAAGAAAAGGGGGAGGAGTCCCCGCCAACTTGTGTGTTGCACGTGGCGCATTGGCGCCAAAAGGGACAGTACGAGCTGGATCATCAGAGGAGAAGCAATATGGCTTCCGCCCCATAGATTTCTGCTACATTGGGACCCCGGATGTTCCAACCCATCTCAACCATGGACATTGCTCCTCTCACTGCCCCCCTGACAGATACAGGGATCAGGCTAAAGCCTAGGGGTTATTTTGCACTCTACGTCTGCCAAGATGCAGAGGCCCTGGGCATGCTCTGTCCCAGATGCCAAGGTTTAGCGGTGCAACTGCGGCCCTTTGGAAGGTGTGCATCCTGTGGAGAGTTTCTCTTCGATGTAGACCAACCCAGGAGAAACCCCGGGTCTACCAAGTCAACTACCTTACGGGTATCGTCACTTCAGAGGAGGAAACTTATACTCCCACAGTTGAGCCCCTGCGCACCGCGTTGGCTGCCACGGATGTAGCCAGTGGAGATGACTCAGCTGCTTCAGAGCCATCAGCGGGAACCGGAGCGGATGCTGCCCCCGCCACAACCGAGACCTCCATTCCGCCTGCCAAGCGAAAGGTGGGCTACGTTAAGGCCTCCCCGCGGCCGCGGTCGAAACCTGCCCCAGCGCCTGCCTGAACCGGATCCTCAAGCCAGATGGACCTCCAGGAGATCCACGTCAGGGGATGGTAAGGAGGCTGGGGGAACTGTGACATGGAGTGTACTGGGGAGGGGAGAGAAGCTCATACCCCACACAACTGGGGATGCGTGGACAGCCAGCCCGCGGAAACACTCTATTTTTGGGGACAATGTGTCTGTGTCCACCACAAATTATCTACCGGCGGAGGAATATGACACTTCCGATTTGGATTCGTCATCTGATGTGGGGGATGACCATGAGATTGATGAAGTCTACATAAAAAAAAGGATGGCATCTGTATTTTCATTAATTTAGTTTGAGAAAGAATATACCAGCACGGAATGTCGTCAGTACCTGGACCAGGCCCTTTGCTGGTTCAGGTACATTGACGACATTTTCGTTATCTGGACGGGCACATTATTGTCTCTTAATGAGTTTATCTGCCATTTAAACATCAACAGATTCAATTTAAAGTTTACTTTTGATTGGCATCAGGACCATATTTCTTTCCTGGACCTATCTATCTATAGAGACTCAAGTGACAATATAGCAACGAAACTATATCGCAAAAGCACGGCAGGAAACACCCTGCTGCATGCAAACAGTGGGCATCCCATGTCTCTGGTACATAGTATACCCTATGCCCAATACATTCGTCTGCAAAGGAACTGTACACAGGAGGCGGAATTTAGATTACAGGCTAATGAACTACGAGTACGTCTATGCCAACGTGGCTATAGTAAGAGCCTTCTTAGAAGGGCTTTCAATAAAGCTATTGGAAAATAAAGAACCCTGTTGCTTTATTCCAAGTCAAAACAAGATCAAAATCAGACCACTACCAAGTTTATCACCAAATATTCTGCCCGACATGGATTGCTCCGTAACTGTATGGAGAAACATTGGCATCTTTTAAGTGAGGATTCAACAATATGTAAATATTTTAGGAGTACTCCTGAGATAGTGTTTCGCAAAAGCTCGTCTATAGGCAACAAATTAACAGCTAGTGAATATAGACCCAAATACACTAATCAGACCCTGGCACGAGGTATCATCACATGTTCTCAGTGCACACACTGTCCATGGGTCCAGACGGGATCACGCATATATGACCATCTATACTACTCACAATATGCAAAGATGCTCACTCCGGTAAACCGCCATCTGGGCCTGTACCACAAATTTGACACTTCTGTGGTCAAGTTTACCATTCTAGAGGTTCTACATAAAGATCCATGTGGCGGAAATTGGGATAAGCGTATTCTACAAAGAGAAACGCTTTGGATTGAGCGTTTTGAGGCTACAAAACCTCCAGGGGTCAATGAGGTATTGTCAATACCGACCCTTCCTTTGAGGGACCGGCCTGACAATCCATAACCCCCAAGATGTTTTTTGTAGCCCCCGAAGTGTTCCTTGACATACTATATGTTTTGAGTCTTGTGATATCGTCTAGGTAATCTATGTACCTTTTGACTCCCAAGTGCTATTAAACCCATGATTTATCCCTTTGGTTTTGCTACCCTACAGGTTTCCAGGATGATTCCCACACCTGTAGTGGTCAATATCCCACTACGGAGGTTTATTTGGGACCATCAATCTATGGTGTAGTATATGTATTCACATATGCTTTGCTGAATTTTGTCTATCCATTGTCATCATGTTTGTCATCTGTTGAGACATTTTTTGCCATTTTGAGCTTTTTTGGCCTTTCCTGACTTCTCCAATGTCTATGGCCATTCAGACTGTCATTTTTTTCCAGATTAACCCAGCAGCAATTCATTTTATATATACACTAATATTATTTATATATTGTTTTCATATAGTATTTAATTTGCATACATGCTGAACGCCATGTAAGCCACCTCAGCCGGACTCAGGTTATGTACCTTTTGCAGTTTAGGGGAGTATGTGGCCACCCAAGCTGTTGGCAATCCGAGACAGCACTCCCCATCCCCACCACTGGTGGCGCGCTCGCGACCCTGCAGTCATCCCCGTGAGTCGGATCGCGGGTCCTGCGGACTCGATCGCCGCGGGCATCCCCGCGATCGTCTCACGGAGGGATGGAGCGGGGAGATGTTAGTGTAAACACAACATCTCCCCGCTCGCCTACTGACACTCACTGATCTCCGCTCTGTGTAATCAGAGCGAAGATCGTGACGTGTCACTCAAAGCCACGCCCCCCTCAGTTAGAATCACGCCCTTAGGCACACTTAACCCCTTCAGCGCCCCTAGTGGTTAACCCCTTTACTGCCAGTGTCATTTTTACAGTAACAAGTACATTTTTATTGCACTGATTGTTGTAAAAATTACAATGGTCCCAAAAATGTGTCAAAAGTGTCCGATGTGTCCGCCATAATGTCGCAGTCACGAAAAAAATCGCTGATCGCTGCCATTACTAGTAAAAAAATAAAAATAATAAAAACTCCATAAAACGACCCCCTATTTTGTAAACGCTATAACTTTTGCGCAAACCAATCAATAAACGCGATTGCGATTTTTTTTACCAAAAATATGTAGAAGAATACGTATCGGCCTAAACTGAGGAAAAAAAAAAAGTTTTTATATATTTTTGGGGGATATTTATTATAGCAAAAAGTAAAAAATATAGAATTTTTTTCAAAATTGCTTTATTTTTGTTTATAGCGCAAAAAATAAAAACCACAGAGGTGATCAAATACTACCAAAAGAAAGCTCTATTTGTGGGAAAAAAGGATGTAAATTTTGTTTGGGAGCCACATCGCACAATTGTCAGTTAAAGCAACTCAGTGCCGAATCACAAAAAGGGGCATGGTCTTTATGCTGCGTATTGGTCCGGGGCTTAAGTGGTTAATGGCCTTATATGCTCTTAAATGTTTTTTTTTTTTTTTTTTAGATATACAGTATTAGTAAATGATTAATGTATTTTCAAGTTTTTAGAAACCTTCTCCCTGTGTATTGTTCGTAAATGTTGATGTACACAGGGTAGCCATATATTTGTTACATCGTTTTTCCTGGCTAAGCCTCTTATATCAATGTAGGTTTATCAAACTAGGATTAGTTAATAAAAAAACAATGGACTCTGTGCAGCCTTGAATATCCTGAAACACCCACAGTGCTCCTGGTATTAAAAGAACCTATGGCGTGCCTAGGCTTTACATCAGATGGCTGCAAACACAGTTGTTTACATCTAACCATTCCCACTACAACGCCAAGTCCACAGTTTTCTATAAGCAAGGACTTCTGCTTCAGCTTTTCAGAAATTTTCGGCACATTGTACATAGTCCAGTTTTTGGAGTATTCCACTCAATTTCCTCAATCTTAGGCCCCTTTCACACTGAGGCGTTATTACAGCGTTTTGGCGCTAAAAATAGCGCTGTAATAATGCCTGAAATAATCCTGCCCCAGCATTCTCAATGTGAAATCACTGAGGGCTTTCACATTGAGGCGTTGTGCTGGCTGGGCGTTGAAAAAAATCCTGCAAACAGCTTTTTTACAGCAACTTTAGGGCGCATAAAATAGCGCTGTAAAAACGCCTATCCCCATTGAAATGAATGGGAACCGCGGTAAAAAATAACAGAAGCTGTGGGGAAGGTCACATGACCGCAGTACAGTAGAGGATTGTGGGATATCAGGAAATCCTGTTGAGAACAAGAGAAGGATGGCAGAGCATAGTGAAATGCAGGCCACATCTGCAGAAGCATGTGGAGAATCAAATGAAAGAACCTCTGATCCGGAGGAGTTCATTGACAGTATGAGGAGGCACCCTGAACTATGGGACAATAGAAGCCCTCACTATGCAAACCGTCTAAAAAAACGAGCAGGATGGAATGATGTTGCTGCCCAGCACATTGAAAATTGGACATCTTTATCAAGCATGTCAAAAACTGAGAAAAGTAAGTAGCTGCAATCCCAATCTAGTCCCTACTCTAGTCCTTCATTACCCTATTCAGTATGCTGTTAGTCCCAAACCCCCATCCCCATAGGACCAAAACTGGCAAACCTTAATCCCACCCCTCATAGAACCATACCCCCCACCCTAACCTAATAGAGCTCTCTCATAGTCCTAAACCACCCACCTATTATAGTCCCAAACCACCCACCACAACCATAATCCCACCTATCATAGTCCCAAACCACCCACCACAACCATAATCCCACCCATCATAGTCCCAAACCACCCACCACAACCATAATCCCACCCATCATAGTCCCAAACCACCCACCACAACCTTAATCCCACCCATCATAGTCCCAAACCACCCACCACAACCATAATCCCACCTATCATAGTCCCAAACCACCCACCACAACCATAATCCCACCCATCATAGTCCCAAACCACCCACCACAACCTTAATCCCACCCATCATAGTCCCAAACCACCCACCACAACCATAATCCCACCTATCATAGTCCCAAACCACCCACCACAACCATAATCCCACCCATCATAGTCCCAAACCACCCACCACAACCTTAATCCCACCCATCATAGTCCCAAACCACCCACCACAACCATAATCCCACCTATCATAGTCCCAAACCACCCACCACAACCATAATCCCACCCATCATAGTCCCAAACCACCCACCACAACCATAATCCCACCTATCATAGTCCCAAACCACCCACCCATCATAGTCCCAAACCACCCACCACAACCATAATCCCACCTATCATAGTCCCAAACCACCCACCACAACCATAATCCCACCTATCATAGTCCCAAACCACCCACCACAACCATAATCCCACCTATCATAGTCCCAAACCACCCACCACAACCTTAATCCCACCCATCATAGTCCCAAACCACCCACCACAACCATTATCCCACCTATCATAGTCCCAAACCACCCACCACAACCATAATCCCACCTATCATAGTCCCAAACCACCCACCACAACCATAATCCCACCCATCATAGTCCAGATTAACCCACTGTAACCATAATCCCACATATAATAGTCCCAAAACACCTACTGTAACCATAATCCCACCTCTCCTAATGTCAAAATCCCCCACCGTAACCATAATCCCACCCTTCAAAGTCCAGATTAACCCACTGTAACCATAATCCCATCCCAAAAAAAGTATACCCCATGTTCTTTTGAACGTTTATTTTGCAATATAGTAATTAAATCTAATTGACACAAACACACATTGTTAGAATAAGCATTTATTTTTGCATTTAACATTACAGAATGAAAAAAAGTTTTTACTTAACATACATGAAACACTTTGCAGGAAATATCTAATTAGAAAGAAAGTGAATGCTGTATACAGAATTTTTATATCATATTTTCTTGCCAGCTTGGTGCACCAGCCGGACTCATAAAATAGTCTGCAAAAGTATCACGAATTGTGAATCCTACTATGGGCCCATGAACATGAAGGAAATTTGCCGGTTCAATACTGTTTGACAGTGTATCCTCAAAATTAACTCCAATCCTTTTCTCTCACCAAAGTGTGTAGTATACACGCGGCTTTGATTAACTTGCATGCATTGTCCACACTGAGGTTAATTGGTTTCAGTAAAATTTGCCACTTGTTAGCCAGTATTCCAAACGCGCATTTGACAAGTCTACGTGCCCGACACAGCCTGTAGTTGAAAATCCTCTTTCGGGTATCCAGATTTCTTAACGAATACGGCTTCATCAAATGTTCGTGAATGGCAAACGCATCGTCCGCTACAAACACAAACGGCATTTCGGGTCCTTCTGTTCCAGGCAGAGGTCTGTTTTCGGGTAAATCCAACTGGTTGTAGGCAAGTCTTTTTCCAAATTTGGTTTTCTGGAAAACAGCGGAGTCTGCACTGCTCCCAATTGATCCTATATCTACAAAAATACATTTATAGTCTGCATCCACCACAGCCATTAAAACTACCGAAAATAATTTTTTATAATTGTAGTACTGACTACCGCTATGGCATGGTTTTATAAGTCGAATATGTTTCCCGTCAATAGCTCCTAGACAGTGTGGAAAATTAGTTTTATTCAAAAACCGCTGGGCTACATCTTCCCATTTATCCTTATTCGGGACAGGCATAAATGTAGTTTTGAGATTTCAAATGGCATCGCATGTTTCCTTCACAATGTTGCTTATGGTCGATATACCAATCCTAAATTCATATTGCAGTGATGTGTATGTATTTCCAGTGGCAAGATATCTGCAAAATAAAATAATTTTATTCAATTTCAGTAAAAATAATAAAAAAGAGATGGAAGACGCTTTGCGACAATTTCAAGCGGGAACTATTAAAACAAAACCAAGTCCGAAGTGGATCTGGATCAAGAAAAGGCAGAATCTACTGCCATTTCCAAGAATTGGACTTTCTGCGACCGGTGATGCAAGAGAGACAGTATGTATTAAAATTTTCTATGTGTTTATATTTTTTATAAATGTATATAAATGAGCATTACTAATTTTGCACTTTCTACTTATTTTTATTGTATACAGAACTGAGAATAATTTCAGCAGTACTGAGGAGGAGGACAGTCAACCGGCAGGACCAGCGGCAAATGAAGAACAAATAGAACAGCAGCAGGAGGGGGACATTTGTGCTCCAGAGCCGCCAAGACGAATCGCAAGAACACCAACAACAAAGGCAAAGGAAAGCCAACAATTTATAGATGTGGTGAAAAAATTAATGGATTCACAAAAAAGTGACCACCCCGAAATTGAAGCCTTTACTAAGAGTTTAGTTCCCCAGATTGCAGAAATCCCTAAAGAGCATCAATGCGATTTGCGTATAGATATTTTAAAAGTAATAAAATCGTACCAAGTTAAAAATAATCCCCCCCCCTTTCCCGTGGCCAACCCTTTGAACTGAGCACACAAACAACGAATACAACTTATAGACACCAGTGGGAAGATGCTCCAACACCATCTTACAATCCCTATGGCCCAAATCCCCATATCAGTCCCAGATTTCCATCCCAATACGGTATGGGCCAAAATTATTTCCCTCGCTGTCAAACTCCTCATCCTCCTCTGCCTACTCCTCCTCCTGCTCCTACTCCTACTCCTACTCCTCAGGGAAACACTAGAGATGATTTACACCCTCACCCCCAATTTTATCATGATTTGTAACTACTGTATGTTTTTCAGAGTAAATTAGTTTTAAAAAAAAAAATTGTTATTATATACATATATTTTTGTGTTTTATAAAAAAATTTGACTGTTCAAAAAAGAAAATTATTTCTAGTTCAATATTTACTGTTCAAAATAAAAATATTTCTTGTTCGAAATGTAATATTTATGGGTTTTTTTCAAAAAAATGTTTTATCTTTACACATGTTGTGTAAATTGACCAATAAAATATATTTTTACCCAAAAAATTTTGTAAAATGTTTTTTAATTCAGAATGATTAAAAAAAATTGTAATTTCTAAAATTACTCACCTCAGCGTTACAAGTAAGCGTTCACATGGCGGTATTGCTTCCCTACAATTAGTATCTTGTCTCAACAACGCAGGTGACAGCAGGTCAAGAAGAAAGTCAAATCTATGGAAATACATAGATTTGGAGACGATAAAAGTAAGGTAAGGGTAGGGGAAAGGTTATGTTTTACATTTTTATTAATACAGGTGTGGGATTATGGTTTGGATTTTGGGACTAGGAGTGGAGGGATTAGGGTTGGGAGTGTGGGTTGGGATTAAGGATTATGGGACTAGGAGTGGAGGGATTAGGGTTGGGAGGATGGGATGGGATGGGATTAAGGATTTTGGGACTAGGAGTGGAGGGATTAGGGTTGGGAGTGTGGGATAGGATTAAGGATTTTGGGACTAGGAGTGGAGGGATTAGGGTTGGGAGGATGGGATGGGATTAAGGATTTTGGGACTAGGAGTGGAGGGATTAGGGTTGGGAGGATGGGATGGGTGTAGTTTAGGGACTGCCGAGACTGGCATTAGGGGTTTAGGGACTACTAGGTTTGGGTTTAGAGAACTGGCATATACTTACGTTGCAATGCTCATCCGAGTGTAATTTCGGAACTTGTCAGGGTGCTCTCAGATCATGATAGAGAATGGCAAATTGTCCTCTGTCAGAGTGCCTTTGTTGGATTGGATGCACCCAAAATCGACGTTGTGATCTCTGCTGTTGCAGAAAATGTTCCCAAACATGGAGCACAAACAACAACAGTAGCTCATGAAACTCCATCTTCTCCACGTTCTGTACAAAACCAGGAAGTACACAGGATATGATGCAAGGGGGTAGGGTTATTAACAGACGCTAACGCAGTAAAAACGCGCTAAAAACGCATCGCGGTAAAAAAAGTCATATTTTTTATGCGTTTTTTTCAACGCCTCAGTGTGAAAGGGGCCTTATTCAAATTCTCCAAAAATAAAAACAACCAAAACACCCCCAGACTGGGTATTGATCAAAAGTGTGGCTGAGATTGTGTGCCTGGCTCTGGGGCAATCCACTGGGGAAGAACCTCAGGAGTAAACGCTACACTAACATGAGGTAAACATACTGTATAACAAAGCCGTGTTGGCTACATGCTGCTCCCCATGCGGCCACCAGGTCCACAAATAGATCACCTAGAACTATAAAGCCCCGTACACACGATCGGATAACCTATGGATTTTCGTCTGATGGATTTGTCCATCGGATATCCGATGAAACTGTTTTCCATCAGTCTTGCCCACACACCATCAGTCAAAAAACCGACCGTTCCAAACGTGGTGAGGTAAAACACTCAGATGAGCCGAGAAAAATGAAGTTCAATGCTTCTGAGCATGCGTCGACTTGATTCTGAGCATGCGTGGGTTTTTTATCCGATGGACTTGCCCATAGACGTTCTGAGTTTTCGATCGGTTTTTTATCCATCGGAAAATTTTAAAACAAGTTCTATTTTTGAAAACCGATGGAAAAAAGACCGATGGGTACCATACACGATCGGTTGGTCTGATGAAAACCATCCATCGGACGGTTTTCATCAGTCAAACCGATCGTGTGTACGGGGCTTAAGTGTGGGTTCAAGCTGTATTTACTGTGGACCAATTAAGGTGGAGAAATGTCTCCTCAAAGCCACAACCTCTCCAGCAACTAGCTAACATGTTTGGAAACATTAAAGTGAAACTAAAACAAGACAAAACTTTTTTTTTCTAAGTTTTGGGTAGAATAGAGAGGGATTAGAACCACTGTCAGTTTTTATTGCTGTCTGTGTCCCCGTTAGGGAAATGCATCCTCTATTTGTCCTGCTTACCATTAGCATCAAAAGTGAAAGTAAAAAAATACATACAAATATTCAGTGGACATCAGTACACTGATAGTGGGGACATTTTTTAATGGGGACATTAGTTCTGGTGACACAACATGATCCCCTCACTTAGGAGGGATTTCCTCTCACTTCCTGTTTTGGGACAAAAAATGAAGGGAAATCTCTGCAATGGGAACCAATAGCAAAAAAATAGGATTTTTATAACAGCTTACCTGTAAAATCCTTTTCTTGGAGTACATCACGGGACACAGAGCGACATAATCATTACTAATGGGGTTATATAGTTACCGTCAGGTGCTGGCACTGGCAACTTCCAAAACCGGAAGTACCCTCCCCTATATAAGCCCCTCCCATCCGGGAGCACCTCAGTTTTGTAGCAAAGCAATAAGTGTCCCCAAAGAGGGGCGGGAGCTCTGTGTCCCGTGATGTACTCCAAGAAAAGGATTTTACAGGTAAGCTGTTATAAAAATCCTATTTTCTTTCTCGTACATCACGGGACACAGAGCGACATAATCATTACTAATGGGATGTCCTAAAGCAATGCCAAATGAGGGGGGGGATACACCATATATAAGCTGAGCGCTATCAGACATGAGGATCTTTTGCGGCCTGCAACACACTGCGCCCAAAGGCGACATCCTCCTGACTTCTAACGTCCACCTGGTAGAACCTAGTAAACGTGTGTACTGAAGACCATGTTGCGGCCTTACAGACTTGAGCCAGGGAGGCCTGGTGATGCACTGCCCATGAAGTTCCAACTGCTCTCGTGGAGTGCGCCCTAACTTTGAACGGAGGCGGTCTACTTCTCAAGCTATAGGCTTGTATTATGACCTGTCGAATCCACTTGGCTAAAGTAGATTTTGACGCTGCCTGACCCCTTCTGGGGCCTTCCGGCAGAATAAACAAAGTATCCGTTCTGCGAATCTGAGCAGTGGCTTTTAGATAAGCTTTAACTGCTCTTACTACATCCAAAGAATGCAATAACTTTTCCTCTACCGAAGTAGGCTTGGGGAAAAAAGAAGGAAGAACCACATCTTGGTTCAAATGAAACCTCGATACCACCCTAGGAAGAAAGGCTGGATGAGGACGTAACACTACTCTGTCCTTATGGATAACCAGATATGGCTCCTTACAGGACATAGCTGCTAATTCCGATACTCTTTTAGCCGAACAAATGGCTACTAAAAAAATCAATTTCCTGGTGAGAAGCACTAAGGAAATATGCTATAATGGTTCAAATGGTTGTTTCTGTAGAACCGACAGAACCAAGTTTAGATCCCATGGACATATGGGAATATTAACCGGAGGACTAATACGCATCACTCCTTGTATAAAGGCTTTGACTAGTGAATGCGAAGCCAAGGGCCTTTGAAAAAATATTGACAAGGCCGAAATCTGACCCTTGATAGTACTCAAGGCAAGCTTCCTATCTACAGCCCATTGTAGAAAGTCCAGAATCCTACCTATTACGTACTTATGTGGATGCCATTTCTTGGCCTCACACCACGCGATGTACGCCTTCCAGATTCTATAGTAGATCTGCCTGGATACCGGCTTCCTGGCATTGATCATGGTAGATACCACAGCATTAGAGAGCCCTCTCTTTTTTAGAATGTGGGCTTCAATAGCCAGGCCGTCAAACCTAGGGCTGGTAAGGAAGGGTGGTATATCAGTCCTTGCGAAAGCCGGACGACGTGGGAGAGTCCAAGGACTCCCCACTGAAATTTTACAATCTCCGCGTACCACGCTCTTCGGGGCCACGCTGGAGCCACCGGAATCACTGGTTTCTTTTCTACCCTGATTCTGCGGAGTAATCGAGGTAACCATTGGCGGTGTGAATGCATATATCAGCTTGAACTGATCCCAAGGGAACACTAGGGCATCCGAGCCGCAAGCTAGGGGATCCCTTGTCCGAGAGACAAACCTGTCCCCCTTTGCGTTGAATCTGGATGCTAGAAGATTTACATCCGATGTTCCCCACCGCTGACATATTGTCCAGAAAACCTCGGGGTGAAGGGACCCTTCCTCTGGGCCTAATTGCTGGCGACTTAGAAAGTCCGCCTTCCAATTCTCCACTCCTGGAATGAATACCGCAGATATGGCTGGGACATATTTTTCTGCCCATTTCAGGATGTAATTTACTTCCCTCTGGGCTGCACGACTCCTGGTGCCCCCCTGAAGATTGATATATGCCACTGCTGTGGCATTGTCTGATTGAATTCTGACAGGGGACCCTTGGAGTTTGGATGTCCATGCTACTAGGGCATACCGCTCGTATCTCTAAGAGATTGATGGGCAGGGCCTTTTCTGCATCCGACCATCTGCCCTGGAGAGACTATTGCTCCAATACTGCTCCCCAGCCTATAAGGCTGGCATCTGTAGTGACCACCTTCCAAGAAATCGGACTGAAGGATTTCCTTTTTTCCAGATTCTGGGGAACCAACCACCAACGGAGGCTCTTGCGAACGGAAGGGGACAAGGACATTGTAAGTCTAGGGCCTGAACTTTTTTGTTCCAGGCTGACAGTATGGCCCCTTGCAAATTCCTTGAATGGAATTGACCGTAGGGTACTGCTTCGAATGATGCCACCATTTTTCCCAGCAGCCTCATATACAGGCGTATGGACGGCTGTCTTTTTTGTACCCACTAAGTGGATCAAATCTTTCAAAGACAACACCTTTCCTCGAGGCAAGAATATTTTTCTCTGGCCTGAATCCAACCCTAGCCCCAAGTATTCCAGACTTTTGACTGGTTTCTAGGGCTGACTTGTCTCGGTTGATAATCCAACCGTGAGATTCCAGATACTTGAACGTCTTGTGAACGACCACGTCTAGTTTTTTCACTGAGTGGTCTATCAGCAACAAGTCATCCAGATATGCCATTATCATTACACCTTGTGTTCTTAGATTGGCCAATAAAGGGCCAGAATTTTTGTAAACACTCGTGGTGCTGTGGCCAAACCGAAGGGTAAGGCTCTGAACTGAAAATGGCGCCCTTCTACTGCAAAGCGTAGAAATTTTTGGTGGACTGGAAAGATGGGAATGTGCAAATAAGCATCTTTGATGTCGATCGTGGCTAACCAATCCTCCCCTTGTAGGGCAGTGGCCACCGATCGGATCGACTCCATCGGAAAGTCCTGATATACAGGAATTTGTATAGCCCTTTTAGAATTAATATGGGCCTCCCGACCGCGTTTGCTTCGGGACTGTAAAGAGGTTTGAGTAAAACTCGAACCCTCATTCTTCCAGGGGAACCTCCATAATTACTCCTTGGAGCAATAGTTGTTCTAGTGCCAACAGGAGGGACTCTCTCTTCCGGGGATCCCTGGGCACGTTTGACCTCAAAAAATGGGAAGGAGGAGAATCTTTTAACTCCAAACTGTATCCCAAACCTACTGCGGAGAGCACCTATCTGTCTTGATCGTGTCCCGCCAGGTCTCTTGCGAACAACTGGAGTCCTCCCCCCACCCGACTGAGTGGGGGCTTCAATGAATTTCACTTTGGGGGAGGTTTTGTACCTCCCCTGACCCAGGGTTTCTTATTACCCTGCTACTGTCCCTGTTTTTTACCCCCGGGATTTGACCGAGGAGGCCGTCGGAACTGTTACACAGCCGATGCCCCAGGGATTGGAGAAGCAGGCCTCTTAAAGAGGGACCTCTAACTCTGCTTTTAACCGGCAAGAGCGTATTTTTACCGCTGGAAATTTTCTGGATATATTTGTCCAGGTTTTCCCTGAATAAGCGTTCACCATGAAATGGGACGCTAACCAGCCATTCTTTACAGGGAGCTTCAGCAGACCAGTTTCTGAGCCATAGGAGCCTACGCATATGTACTATAGACAGCGTAAGGCGGGAGGCCTGATGGACTGAATCCTCTATGGCATCAACCGCAAAGCCTAAGGCTCTAGGTAGATCAGCTAGGGCAAAGCCTGCTGATCTGTCAAGTCCCTCAAGACCTGTTTCAACTGATCCTTCACTGCTTAGCAGACCCCAATAGCTGCTACTGCTGGTTGTATCACCAAGCAGATTTTCATAAGGACTCCAATCTTTTATCTATTGGGTTCTTGAACATTTGGACATTATCCACTGGACATGTCAGTGATTTATACATACAAGAGATGGCTGCGTCCACTGTAGGGACCTTCCATTTTTTTTTTTTTTTTTGATGAACTTATCCTCCATGGGATAGACCACCGGAAATCTCTTGGGGGAATAAATATTTTCTCAGGACGTTCCCAATCCTGGTAAATGAGCCCTTTCAGTAAAGGGTGAAGTGGAAAAGAACAAACAGTCTGGGGGCTTCTAGCGACCCCAACGAGGATACAGTAGTGGTTGATGGTTCCGCAAGGTGCATTTTTAAATGCTGATCGGACCATGTTAGTCAGAGACTGAACCCATAATCTTTCAGCTTGAGATGCTGAGAAAAGGTTCCCCCACTGTTGATTCCTCTATAACAGAATCAACCTTATCCTGATCCCCTTCAGGCAGGTCGATCCCTGTATGGGACTGTTGCTCTGCTAACAGGCACTCTGAAGGAGGAGACGGAGATCGGGCGTGCTTTCCCTGACAGGGAGGCAGCGATAAATTTTGACAATCTCTCTCTAATCCTCCCAGAGCTGAGGAAAAAACCTCCTCTGTTACATACACAGGAGCAGGTGACTGAGGACAGCCACAGTACCAAGTACCCCTGCGGGGTCTCTACGGTCACTTACCTCTGAACTTCAGGGGAGACTGGTGCAGCAGGAGTATGCCCAAGATCCTCAGAGCCCGATGAGACCCCCTTCGCTTCCTGGAAGATTCAGTTCCGGAGCTACTGGACGGCATATTCCTAAGCCTAAAGCTGAGGTATTCCAGCCGTAATACACCACTTTTACTGAGAATAGTCTAGCACAATTGCTGCTATATCACAGTTGGTGTCTACTAATGTGCCTTTCTAGGGGATGCCTGTATCAACCGCTATGCTGTATGCCTTTAAATGTTGCCAGCTCTGTCTCTGTACTTCATAACCAGCTTATCTGCAATAATGTGGCTTTTTAAAAACCTGCTGGGACGCCCGCACATGCGCAGAAGCGCTGCGGCGCGCACAGAGCGTCATCCCCCAGGCCCCGCCCCTTTTTCCGGCCACCTCTATATATAGAGGCGCGTGCACGCGCACGCGCGCGGCCACGTGCGCCTCGGCGCTAATTTTCAAACATGGAAACCAGGGACAGGAGCCAGGGCCCCCTTTGCCGCAGGCCGGGGGATAGACGAACACTGCAACATGGCAGAGGAAACAGTTTCCTGTAGGAGAACTCACCAGCTGCCTGGACTTTGCTCTCTGAGAAGAAACTAGTCCATATGACAAGAAAAACATTGCACAGCGGCCTCTAGTGGACAAACACAGGTACCGCAGTTTAATATACTAAACATATATAAAAAAACATTCTTTTTTTTTTTTTTTTTTTTTCTTGACCACCATTAAAAATTATTACATTTTTTTAGTAGTTACAGGCATGCACAGATATTAGCGGGAATACCGTTAGGTAACAGACAGAAAGACAAATTAGGCTTGGGGGTCCCCCAATAGAACCAAGTTCCTGGGGGCCCCCACTTACCTGTTCCCCGCCGCAGGACTTTGTTTGGTCCACAAAAGCCCAAACTTCACCTATCACGGCAGGCATTGTAATCAAACCTTCAGGGACCGGGTTCCCAAGGATTCCACTCCCCTGGACCTGTATAGCACCCTGCACAGAAAACATCTTGGTCGTGGGTATGACCAGAGCTCTGGATCCCAGGGTCCAGCTCTCCTAAGAGAAGCATTACAGGCAGAACCTTGCTCTTCTCTGCAAGGCCCGGGTACCGACCGTTTAGCTATGAAGCTTTTTTGGTCGGATCCGGAATAGCTTACTGAGGCCCAAAAGAACCTGTACGCAAGCTCAGTGAAAAACACATGTTTCTTCTTGGCCAACACCTTAGACACTGGCAAAAAACTGAGGTGCTCCCGGATGGGAGGGGCTTATATAGGGGAGGGTACTTCCGGTTTTGGAAGTTGCCAGTGCCAGCACCTGACGGTAACTATATAACCCCATTAGTAATGATTATGTCGCTCTGTGTCCCGTGATGTACGAGAAAGAAATAAATACAAAAAACAAATTGATGGGGGTTATATAGCCTTCCCTTACTCTATCAAAAATAAAAAAAAGTTTTGCCTTTAGTTACACTCTAAGGCAGTGGTCTCAAACTGGTGGCCCTCCAGATGTTGCAAAACTACAAGTCCCATCATGCCTCTGCCTGAGGGAGTCATGCTTGTAACTGTCAGCCTTGCAATGCCTCATGGGCATAGTCGTGCGCACAGGGTGTGCCAGGTGTGCCCAGGCACACCCTAATCACCCTGTGCAGCACAGATTCCCCCTACTGTCCTGGTTCTCATTTTTCCCCCCGCAGCGCTGCCAGCTTCCCTCCTCTCCTTCCGGCTGTTGCTGCTGTGGATGTTTTAGGAGTGGGGAAAGGGGCCAGTAAATATGTAATTTACCAGCCCCTTCCCTTTCTAAATAAACATTGTGAGTGATCGTTAGTGTGTGTTTGGGCTTTGGGGTGCACACCCTAATGCAATAGGCTGTGCACACCTATGCTCATGGGACTTGTAGTTTTGCAACAGCTGGAGGGCCACCAGTTTGAGACCCCTGCTCTAAGGCCAGCCTAGCTGTACTATCTAGAGTAGGTCTCCAAACTTTCTAAGCAAAGGGCCAGTTTGCTATATTTCAGGCTTTGGGGGGCCAGATTGTGACCGCTGGGAGTAGAAAATGCCCCAGCGTCAGTAGAGATAAACAATACCCCCATCATTGGTTATAATGGGAGGGATAAGGCCCCATTGTTGGTACCAATGGGAAGAATAGTGCCATTGATGGTGTCAGTGGGAGGAAGAGTGTCCCATCATTGGAGTTAGTTGATGTAATAGTGACCCATCATTGATGTCAGTTGATGAACCAGTGCCCCAAGGGCCAGATAAATAAAAACAAAGGACCAAATCTGCACTGATCTAGAGTACAATTTGTAGCATGTCTCTTGCATCTTAAAGCTTATAAAAGAAACATGGGCCAGTCTGGTTATTTTCATTTTCTGATTTCTCCACGGGATAATACAGGTCTATCCCCCACTCCTTTACAAAATAAGGGTCTTTTCTCCCTCAAGGCCTAGCAGACATTTATAAGAGAGGTTTGCTATTCAAGTCTTGTGATAAAAATATTCTCTAAATATCTATCAATGTCTCCAGCTCTCTCAGCTCTCTGCAGTGTTCATCTAGTGCGGGGCCGGCAACCCGTCAACCGCGGTCCACCTGTCGACTGCCTGCAGGTGACAGGTGAACCGCAAACAGGTTCCCCCGACTTCTAGGTGCAGGTCCCCTCTCTCCTCCCAGCCTCAAGCCTCCTCCGCCACACCTTCTATGTCTGGGTCTCTCTTTCCCTCCAGCTCAGGACAGAGGACAGGAGGAGCCGACCAAATACATTTTTTAAGTTAAACCGCAGGTGATTGGTTGCTAGGACACAGGGTGGTCCTAAGCAACCGATCACCAGCTTGCTAATATGAAAATTTACTCTGCCAGCTCCCGCCCTCTGTCTAGAACTGTGCTGTTTCCTGGTCTCCGCTTTTGATAGGACACTATGCTATGGGAGGAAAGGGGGGCCAGAGGTTACTGCTATAGGGGAAAGGGGGGGTGGCAATAGTGTGGGGGGAGGGGGGGTTGGAGGTGATGTGAAGGGGGCAGAGGACACTGTTAGCTTTGAATTCTGAGCGCAAAGCACTCCTGAACCCTGCATTCTGAGAGCAACACACTCCTGATCCCTGAATTCTAAACATAACTCACTCCTGATCCCTGCATTCTAAACATAATACACTCCTTAACCCTGCATTCTGAGCGCAGCACACTCCCGATCCTTGCACTCTGAGCGTAACGCACTCCTGATCTCTGCATTCTGAGCTGTCTTTTTTGGAGGGGGGACTGTGGCCGATGATCTCGGACTTCATCAGTGTTGTTCAAGTAGATCTCCATCTCTTGAAGGTTGCCTACCCCTGATCTAGTGCTTGAAAACAATCCTGTATAAGGGCATACCTCCAAGCATCCATAGGGAGCCATTCCTATTCCTCCATATGTTGGTAGGTAGGTGTTTTAGCTTATCATTTGTGATGGAATACTTCTTATAGATACATTGCCTAGGATAGGCACCACACAGATTTACATCAAGCAGTAGAGAGACTTGAAGTTATAGAGCTATGCCTGGGTAAAAAAACAGAAGAAGGTATCCCTGTGTCCCCTGTTTGCGATCAATCACTTCAAACACTTCAATTCTAATTGTAGTGAAGAAGCAAATTAGCATTGGACAAATTAATTTGTTGAAAAATGACCTAGAAACTCTTGCCATAATATGCCAATAAAAAAAGGAAATGGTTACATGACATGCCAGATCGGTCTACTACTCCAGCAGATTCTATACATGAATGAGCTGTGCTGTGGTACTGGACATGAAATTCTAGATACTATTTATTAAATATTATTATTAATAATGTATTCCTAATATATAACATTATTCCATATTAGAACTTTAAATAAAGATCACTTTACAGCAAGATGACCAGGGTTACGTTGACATACATCAGACCAATTCATTTATTGTTTAAACGGCAACTCCAGCCAAACTGTTTTCATGCTTTACTCATTGCTTTCACTGGCCAATAATAACCATGGTTCATGTAATAAAGTTATAGTTAAGTTATAAAGCGCTCAGCCAAAAAAACACTTTATTTCAGTGCATGGTTTCTTCATAAACATTTCCATGCCAACTGGACAAATATTTATTGTTGCATCACTACTGTGCCTCATTCAAGGAAATAGAAGTGGACATTATAGTGATGTCACCTCATGTCATTAGTCAACCAAGAAGCAATATGGAATTTCTCAGTATAAAATTCTATATGTAAGCAGCAATATTGCCATCTTGTGGTGTCTTTAAAGAATCACAGCAAATGAAGGGATCTAGTTAAATAGATCGTAAAGCTTTTATTTTTTATAATATAATAAACATGTCATGCACAGAGCAGCATTGATCCTCCTCTTCTGGGGACCCCGCTGGCGCTCCTGGCTCATTCTCTTCGGTGAGTGCCCCTATAGAAAGACACTTTCTGTGAGGACACTCAAGCAGGCTCACTCCCGAGCTGCCCTCGACACAGACACAGACATCATACCCACATCACAGAATTTGATTGACAGCAGTGGGAGCCATTGGTTCCTGCTACTATTAATCTGCCCTGTGAGCAGGGAGAGAGCGGAGAAAGCCCCTGCTCTCATGCACAGAGCTGGATCAAGATCAGGCTCAGGTAAGTTTAAAGGAGGCTGGGGGGATCCCGTGACATAGGTTTTTACCTTAATGCAGAGAATACATTATAGGTAAAAAAATATATATCTTTAGGGCTAGGTTAACACACATAAGCGTGTTTTCCCGGTGCGTTTGGGTCACGTGTTTTTTTTTTTTTAAAGTGTTTTTTATTTGTGGGAGGTGTCAGTTGTCATGCAGGAGAAACCAGCAAAAATGGAGCCGAAACGCATCATAGACGCAAGCACTGCGTTTTTGATGCGTCTCTGCTGTGTTTCCATTTAAGTCTACGGAAACAAAAATGCAACCTGCTTCCGGCCAAAAAGTCCCTGACCCTTTCCAAAAACCGCACCGGTTGAAACCGCACAGATGTGAACGTGATCCATAGGAAATCATGTTAAACGGCAGGGGTGTTGAAAATAATATGCCTTGAATGATTCTGCATCGATGCAGAGAACAGCTGAATCGCGATTGCTGCTCCATGCATTTCATGACGTCATCCCGGCGTGCAGTCTCTCCTCTCGTGTCTGCCTTTCCGCCACTCGCCGCTAGCCATCTTCCGAGCCCTGTCCGTCTCCTCCCTCAGAGTTGGAGGTCCCTGGAGATAATGTCTCAGTGGCTGTAGAGCAGCAAGACAGTTGGTGATCTTGCTGTGAGATCCTATGTTCTGGTAAGGAGCCTATTAACTCTTTGTGGTAGAGCAATTCTGTGACACATCTCTCCTCTCCTTCCCAGGTAGTGACATACACTGTGGATTTGTGTGCAGATATCGCTCGGTCTGGTGGATTATATTCATTTGGACTTTTTTCACATGGTTTTGATATGAAACATATTCACTTATGGTTGTATATATAAAAATTTATTTATGAATGTATTACTTTATAATTTTATGAAGTGTTTAAATTTTTTAATTTAAAGGGATTGTTTTAAAGTATTCTACACACCCCAAGTGTAAAATACTTCTAGACAGGGTCACTTAAATCCGGATCAGTGACAGCTGAGCAACTAGCTTTTTCAGGAGAGATGCAATAAAAGCCCACATATTTTCCTGATAATGGCTTTCCCTTGAAATAGTTTGGTCTCTGAAATACTCATGGGGTCTAATACTTCATACTTTCGATCTGGTCAATTACAGTTTCAATGCAATGATTGGATGTCTGAGGCTAGGTTCACACTAGAACATGCAGCAGCTCACAGCAGGAGTCTGGTGCATCTCCATTCACTGTTTCAGGTCCAATTTCAGCCCAAATTGTTGGCTGAATTCGGACCTAAAACGGACCAAAAGACACACAGGGCTCCTGTGCAATTTGCACTGATGCCGCTGCGGAGATGTGTTAGCAGGAGATTACGTTCGGTTATGTGAATTGGATGCGGGGAAATCTGCATTCAATTTGCATAGGTGTGAACCCAGCCTTAGGCCCCTTTCACACGTGCAGAACCCCGGGAGAATACGTTTTTGGACATCAGCTTGCTCAGTGGGGATCGCTCCGTTGATCCCCACTGAGCCGGCGGATGACTAGTCCGTCTCTGCACAGTGTGCAGAAACGGAGCGGTCAGATCTCCGCTTTCCTCTATGGGGGGATCGGATGGAAAAATAGGGTTTTCCTCCTTCATCAGTTTCGGAGCATTGCGGAGACTGATGTCAGTGGATGTTCATCCGCTATCCCATAGGGATACATGTATGTCCGTTTTTCATCCGAAAACGGATGGATGAAAAACGGACATACGGTCCGCCCGTGTGAAAGGGGCCTTAGTCATGCAAAAATTTAAGAGTGCACTGCACAATGCACTTCAGCAGCAAGGCTGTATTGTCATCTGCTCCAAAAGAATTTAAATGATCTTTGCTAAGTAGTAAAAGACCTGGGAAAACTAAAATGTGTGAAAAGGCTCATTTGATTGCACTACCTCATACCAAACACACTGTGTAGTGGTCCTTGTTTGACAGAAGAAGCCAATCTGAGTTTAAAGTGGATCATCTTGAATTTAAAGTTGCTTGTTAATTTGCCGGTTTGACAAATGCTTTTTTTTTAAAGACTGACAGCGTTTGGTGTCATCCGTCACATACTTGGAATGCTAAAATGGCAGAAGGAGACCAAAAAGAAAGAGAGAGAGAGATAAAAATTGCACCTAGCATTTTAAAAGCAAATATCTGAGCACATTTCGGATTTTATGAACAAACTGGGAAGCACAAATTGGACAAGACACACGCTGTGTGTAAGCCCATGACACCAAAATTAAATAGGGAATACTACTAACTTGAGAAACCACGTTAGCCGTTTTTTTTATTACAAAAGTTTTATTGTTTTAAAGAGGTAAAATAAAATTAAAATTAAACATAAATAAATCATACAGTCATGTAACAGTATACATCATAAAATTGACATCCAAAGTATAACATGAAAAAAATTTAAACTAGGTACAATACCAAAGCATACAGAAAGAGATTTGAAAAAAGGAATACATAAAGGTCTTGTTTTGTTAAAAGGCATAGCAACCTCGCGCAGCCTTTAGCTTTGTGCTAACAAAACGTCTCTATTGGCTTTCCAAAGTTCCCATCTACAATCAAATAGGTGCATCCTATCTTGTAGAGTATACAAAATCCTCTCGAAAATCATCACCATATCAATTCTGTCTTGAATGGAAGTTACGGGTACAACAGGGGACTTCCAGTGAAGAGCAATGACCCAGAGAGTAGATATACATATAGTGTTTATGAGACATTTCTCCCTGCGAAGGATCCCTGGGATCGTTGCTCCAAGTAAACACATTGGGATCGTGAGCTCCAAAGAAGTTCCGGATATTGCAGAGGCAACAGCTGTCATCCTTCTCAATTTTGGAGCAAGGAGCTCACAATCCCAAAATATGTGTTTGAATGTGCCCAGCAGCTGGCAGCCCCTAAAGCACAATTGAACATTACTTGGAGTCTGGAAGGAGTGTAATACCATCTGGTCAGTACCATATAGGCTGTTTCCCTAACCGCCAGTGATTTAGTGGCCTTCCGAAGGTTTGCCAGCTTGACATTCCAATCCTCCGGGGTGAATTGCTCATTACAGTCAGTTTCCCATTTTAGCCTATATGGAGGTTCATCTGAAAAACCCGAAGCCAATGCAGTTTTATAGAGAGTCGAAATGAGGCCCTTACCTCTATGGGTGAAAAGGAATAAATGTGCTACCCAAAAATGAAAACAAAACGAAAACCCAACATAGGAAAAGAAGCAGCTGCACAGGAATGTGGAAAAATTCAAAAAGAGTGGGGATAAATGTGTAGCGTTATGTGTTAAACCAAGTGACATTCAACAATATGTACCCAGTAAAATGTAACCAAAAGGTGTAACATGAGAAAATGGGGGGCTAAGCAAAGTACTCAGCAGGTGTGAACAAAAACGTGAAGTCAGTCCACAAAGAGACCAAAATATACAACATTCAATGTGATATAATGTCCATCAGTGTAAACATAAACGTGATGAAGATGTCATGAGATTACAACGAACATCCCAACGTGAATCTTCAGGTGAGTGATGTAATTTAAATGCGTTTACCAGAACTGTTGGACCCGACTATCATACGACACTGGATCAATCGAGCTTAAGGTGTCCCAAAAGGCTGTTCCACAGGGGCGTCAGCGAGAATCCAAAAGGGAGATGTAATCCACCACGTTGGCATCTAGGTGATATCAGCCCGAGGTATGGCGACTGGATCCGATGTTCCTCAGCCGCAGGTATCCTGGTATAGGTGACCCAACTGGATTGTAGGTAAGGCAATCATGGGGGTCTGCCAGACATCCAAACACAACCCGGTGCGGGTAAGCAGCAACCCTAACTTAGATACGTTTTTGAGGTCTCTCCAGTTGGTTTTTGTAACGGGAAGGCCCGGGGAACCCAGAATCTCTTAGAAAGTATGAGATACCCTTGCTTCAGCTTCCCCAATGCCTCTTATGTGTAAACCACCCTGTGTCCTTATTAGGGGCACAGGGTGAATGAAAACCCCACTATGACCTGTGCTAATCAGATTCAATGCTGTATATACATTGTTGTGACAGGGGTCACGTTGGGCACAGGGTGAGCAAGGAAATAATGGACATTGAGAATATGTATTGGATTGTTTTAAAATGGGTCTGTAATATTATTCCCCAATATTTCCCAGGATCTGTAAATAGTTGTTCTGTTGATCCTGAACTCAACAGGTTAAATTAAGAGATGCTGATATGTTCCCTGTCTGCTTGTGTAATGGTAATGAACCTCACTTATGCTACAGAGCCTTTCATTGGGAAATGTGTATTGAGAGCCGTTATGTATCTATTGTGGCTTGTGGGAATTAAGCCTGTAATTATAGGTATTGTCCTCTGGCAGCCAGACAGGCTGGAGGAACACAAAAGGTCTTGCATAATCCTTTAAACTGAAATGTGGATTGGATGTGGATTGGGAGACAAAAGCTAACCTGTTGTCTTCTAAGAGGTGTCAAAATAATGTGTATTGGGCCTTGTTATGTTGTGGGTGAAGTTGGACCATTGTTCATGTAGATTAATGCAGGATTCGTTGAGTGTATACAAGACCTGTGTTTTCTCAATAAAAAGGTCAGTTCATTTTGGAAAGATACAGAGTGTGTCTCGTTCTTTTGGAAGGATTAATTCCTATGGGAAGTGGTCGTCTGACTGTGGAGGATCGGCAGTGAATTTGTGTCCAGGAGAGGGAATATCTTTAAACAGCGTTACCCCCTTTCATACTTGGGCAGTCGTTACAGTTTTTATTACCCTAATCAGGGCTGCTGCTTACCCACACTGGGTTGTGTTTGGATGTCTGGCAGACCCCCATGATTGCCTTACCTACAATCCAGTTGGGTCACCTATACCAGGATACCTGCGGCCGAGGAACATCAGGTCCAGTCGCCATACCTCGGGTTGATATCACCTGGATGCCAACGTGGTGGATTACATCTCCCTTTGGATTCTCGCTGACGCCCCTGTGGAACAACCTTTTGGGACACCTTAAGCTCGATTGATCCGTTGTCGTATGATAGTCGGGTCCAACAGTTCCGGTAAGCGCATTTGAATTACATCACTCACCTGAAGATTCACGTTGGGATGTTCGTTGTAATCTAATGACATCTTCATCACGTTTATGTTTACACTGATGGACATTATATCACATTGAATGTTGTATATTTTGGTCTCTTTGTGCACTGACTTCACGTTTTTGTTCACACCTGCTGAGTACTTTGCTTAGCCCCCCATTTTCTCATTTCAAACGCTATGTACAGAAATCATAGATCTGGGACATACTGTTCCTTCATCTTGGTTAGACATACTCAAAAAGAATACCAAAAAATTTGAGGGAGACCTCATATACAGCAAACTAGGGAAATTTAGACGGGACATCAAAGATTATACCAGTAATAAAGTATTTACATGGATGGATAAAACTCCAGCCCACCTTGCACACACACTTCCCCCTCCCTCCCCAGATCCATCATTACATTCCAATGATCCCATACCTATCATTCCCCACCCTCCCCATCTTCAACCTCTTATGTCTATAGTTCCTAGGATCCCACATAATCCTAACATCATGCGAACACAACATGCTGCTAACCAACGGTCACAAAGACCCAACACTGTGACAAAAAAACTTCCCCAAACCAAACTATTACAAGACCTAAATGCATTGTATAATCGTTCTGGCACTCAGTCCACTCCACATTTCTATGGTAATTCTGACTCTATGGAACTGGCTCATAGTAGTACACAACTACTTCACGCGGGCAGTTCCATAGGGGTAGAAAAGAACCATAGCCCCCCTATTCCTAATATTACATTGGATCATGGTGCTAGCAAGCCTATACCTTCTCTCAATAAAAAAATCCTGAACCTACGTAATTCCGAGCATCATGATGACCAAATCCCTTCTCCTTTAGGACAGGTAGGACACAACATCACCATACCCATTACATTTGGTTCCCATGTTCCTACAGATAATTCTGTTCCTTGCTCTTCTTTTTTATTGGAGAACCCCTCTCCAGCCGCCCCAAGCAAAAGAAAATTTGCAGGAGAGGCTGTAGAGGAAGAACTAAAGGCCAACCCATCCAAAAATCGCAAACTGTGAAGATTTTCAATTTATCCAAACATACTCTATCCCCAGCCGAAACATCCTTGCTAAGCCGTGGCCTCAACTTTGCTCCCTCCAACACACCTGATCCCTTCACTTTATTCAAAGACTTGAATAGGTATATAAGGAATCTTACCCTAAAAATATTTTTTTCATATTAAAGTGGAGCTCTGCCGGAAAAAAAAATATTAAAAGCCAGCAGCTACAGCAGCTGCTGGCTTTTAATATTTGGACACTTACCTGTCCTGGAGTCCAGCGACGTCCGCAGCAGAGGACCAGCGACCGCTCGTCGCTCTGCTGCTCCCTCCGCCATCCTCGCTGAGGGAACCAGGAAGTGAAGCCCTGCGGCTTCATGCCCGGTTCCCTACGGCGCATGCACGAGTCGCGCTGCGCCGTTCTGATTGGTGCTCCTGTGTTCTGGGAGCCGAGTATCTCCCAGAACACTACGGGAAGTCTGGGGGAAGTGACGTCACTCCCGCAGATTCCCGGAGAGAGGACTCCCGGATGTGGGTGAAAATAGGTGAGCACAGCCCTTATAATGAATGTATGGGAAGACCTCATGGCTCCCAGTTGGAGACGGCTCCACACCAAGAGACAGGAGGTCTTCAGGAGTCAGAGAGGCTGTAGGTGACAGCCAGAACATTGGTGACTGCAAGAGGCAGAGCTGTGGACGCTAAAGGGAAGCCGTCTACTTTGAGGAGTCCGGTGGTCTGGCTGACCAGGATAAAGTGCAGAAGTACTGCTACAGAGAGCCAGGTGGGCTAGCATTTTCTGTTCTGTGTATTTAATGGAGAAGAACCCCTGCGTGCGAAACCTGTGTTTGGACTTTTATTTTGCCTTTTTTAATAAAAATGGGCTACCATGCCCTTAAATATAGTTCCTGACTGGCTTGAATCGCTGGAAAAACGCATCTACCACTTGAGCTAAACAACCCCCATCTCACAATATATATATATGTCTGTCTGTTTATTCAAATAAAATAAGTTATTTAAAGATTTTGGTGTTTGTGAATTTTTGGTATGTCCAGGCATCCTGCCTAAAATCCCATAACGACAGCTGTCCGATAAATCTGTAGTGCTTGTAACCGACAATGCGTCGAACATGATAGTAGCAGCTCAAGTTGGGAAAGTCCCTCATGTAAAATGCTTCAACCATACACCAAATCTTGTGTCCCAGTGGGCGCTGAATGTGGCCACACTCTCCAGGCTTCCCGGCAGAGTGTGACAAATATCCATATTATTTCACCACAGCACTACAGCAAGCCATTGTCTAAAAGAGAACCAGAAATGTTTTGGCCTGAAGAATCATAAGCTGATAACTGATGTGCCAACAAGATAAAACAGCGCATATGACATGGTCGAGAGGTTCTTATAACAACAACCTGTAATCTGTGCCACCTTGCTGTCGCCAGAAGTCAGAAAAGGAGAGTCAGGTCTCTGCACTCTCAACGAAACAGATGTGTCAATTGCAGAAGACTCTGTGAGTGCATTCAAGCCAATGAAGGAGGCAACCACGCTGATGTCAGAAGAGCGCAATCCAACAGTGTCTCTGATTGCCCCTCTAAATGCACAACTCCTCCAGAACATGACAGACACCATAGGAGACACACCCATGAGATCAAGAATGCCATCAAAACAGATTCACTTCACTTCAGAAGTGAAGAGGTACAGCACTGAGGCAGGGAAGAAGATCCTTCATTCAGCCTCTGCCCAGGATCCTCACTTTAAGGAACTGCCTTTTATTCTCACAGAAGAGGAGAGACTGGAGATATACAGAGGATTGACTGAGGAGGTCATTTAAATGTCATCATGTTTCTTGAAACAGCTAGTAGCTTGCTACATTGATTAAGCCCCAGTTCACACTGATGCGTTGTGGGAACCACAGTGATTCCTGTGTGATTCCCGCACTGCATCAGAATCACAGGCAGTTCACACTATGATCTGCGAACCGCTGTGGGTGTCACTTTAAGGATAATGACACCCCCAAATTGGTTCCCAGAATGCAGTGCAAACTGTGAAATCGGATCGCATCAGTCTGAAAACCCATGTGATCCAATGACTGTGCGGACAAAAAAAAAGGGTCCCGCACATTTTTGGTGCAGATCCAGTTCGAATTGAGCCATACGTAATGTATGGTTCAATTTGCACCGCACTGAATTTGCATGTCATTTGTACAGGGATCTGGTGCGATCAGTGTGAACCGGACTAAAAGATTTATCTAAGACAGTTCTAAATGGTCATCATCCTATCCTAATACTGTACATGTGAGCGGTTGCATTGACTGATCAAACCATCTGCTAGGTTTATGTTTTTTTTCTATTCTTTTGCTCAAACACAGATTGAATGTACTACAGTTACACCTAGGAGGACAAATGTGGATGAAGAGCCTAGGGGAAAAGCAACTCTGGAAGAAGAAACACCCATCGTGGACAGCCATTCTCCTCCCAAAAGAAAGGCCACACTGACGGTACAATAGAACCCACGACCCCCATGCCAAGGCTGAGGAGAAAATGGAGAAATATTGAAAAGCCCCACCCATGTCTCTCATTGAGGACCCTTTGAACTGGTGGTGTGTGGGTGAGATCATATTTCCCCTATTTCTCTCAGCTGTCAAAGTGATACTTGTGTATCCCAGGCACACGCATTTCTGCAGAGCGGGTTTTCTCCACTGCAGGAAATGTGGTAACAGCAAAAAAAAAGCACCCTCAAACCAGAGCATGTGGATCAATTAGTGTTCTTACAGAAAAACCTACATGTTCCCAAAGGCTGAGCAGTGATTCATGTTTTTTTAAATGTTTTTTTGCACATCCAGGAAGCCTTGTGTGCCCACTGCCACACCAGTGCTGTTATTTTATATTTGTTATAGCTTGTATAGCACTGAAGAATGGTTTGTTTTTGAAGATTGCCCATATTCACATTAACAATTATTCTTAATTGAAAAATTGTTAACCTTCCCCAACCCCATCCCTGTATAAATTCAGTTTTATCTCTTGGGACGGCTTGTGAGGGACAAGCTGGCCATTTCGTGGGTAAAGTGCCACTGCAGCACTAAGTGCCTGGCACTTTCAAAATAGCACTTTAACAAAGGCACTACTTTAAAGTACAAACATTAGTTACCCACGCCAAACTCTCTGAAAATTTCCTTTCATGTTTTCTCTTTCCCTCTGCCTTCTTTTTCCCTCTCTCCACCCTCCAACATGCTCATACTAATCATCTTCTTTGCAGTAATGACCCTCTCTCTCTCTAACTCTCATTCCTTTACCCCCCTTTCCACCCTACAACCTGTACCTATCCCCCTCACTTTCACATCACCTCCTGCTCATTCACAATGCCACCACTTCCACTTCACTGCAGCACCTGCCCTTGAATAAATCCCACTCCCACCTTACTGCCCTCACCCTTCTACTACTCATAATTTATGGGGATATCGCCCCAAATCCTGTCCCTCCTCCACTAACTCTCACCCCCAGAATTGTCAGTCTACCGTCTCTGACAGTAGCTGTATCTCCCACTCTCTTATTTCAATTCCCCTGATTCCAAGTGCCACCCCCCCCTCTTTTGTGTTCCCTGTGGAATGCCCGCTCACTCTCTAACAAACTTGCCTCTTTCAATGATCTTTAACTCCCTAAATCTACTTGCTATTATCAAAACCTGCCTCCAGTAATCAAACACTGCCTCTCTAGCCACCCTATCCCATGGTGACCTCCTCTGGACTCACTCACCCAGATCCAGTGGATGAAAAGGAGGGGGTTGGACTCCTCTCCCCACAAAGCACCTTCCATGTTCTTCCCACACCTCCATCCCTCTTACCTCTGTTCTTCTGACGTACACTGCATTCATCTTTTTTTTTCTAGTTTGTCTGAAGATTGCAGTGGGTTTACCAGCCCCCTGGCCCAGTGTCACGTTTTCTCTATGACTTCTCTGCATGGCTACCCTACTTTCTCTCCTCTGAAGTATCTGCCATCATCCTCAGTGACTAACATTCCAATCACTGTTAACACCTCACTCACTTCTCAACTACTCAATTTAACCTCCTCTTTCAACCTAACACAATGGCAACACTCTTGACCTCATACCTCGTTCTCCCACCTCTGCATCCCCTGCAACCTCTCTAATGCCCATTTTCCTCTCTCTGTTCACAACCTTATCAGTTTCACACTCTCCCTGTCTCCTACCTCCAATGGACGCAGCCGTGGGACTCGGGAGCGCGCCCGCTCGGGTGCACTCCAGGGAAAGCGACTCTCTGTGGGGGCACTTTGGGCCCAATTTGGACATTTTCACTTAGGGTACTCACTTTTGTTGCCAGCGGTTTAGACATTAATTGCTGTGTGTCAAGTTATTTTCACGGGACAACAAAGTTACACAAGCTGTACAGTCACTGCTTTACATTGTAGCACAGTGTAATTTCTTCAGTGTTGTCACATGAAAAGATATAATAAAACATTTACAAAAATGTGCGGGGTGTACTATATATATATATATATATATATATACACACAGTATTTTACAAATTTATATATATATTCAAAACTAAAACATTTTATATATTTTCTTAGTTTTTTTCTATTTTGTGTTAGAACTCTTTGTTAATCAATCAAAAACATACAAAGTAAACATAATAGGAAAAATGGAACATAACACAGTGACCAAAAAAAATATTAAAAAAATTGGGACTTTCATTCAGTATCATAGCTGAGAACTGGGTATTCCAGCTTGGGCAAATTGACTTTTAGGAATGCAAGTTGCTCCATTAGCTGGGGGGGCAATTGTGAACGTTGGGGGCACAATATGTTTCCAGTCACAGAAAAAACACATTTACTTTGAATAGTGGTAGGTGGGCATGAGAGTAGTTCCTGGGTTACTTTAGAAAGAAGGAGACAAATATCCCTTTTGTCATCCCAAAATTCTAAAGGATTTGCGGTGGGGGGCAAAATGGGATCTGCAAGGTATGTAGTTACCATGTTCTGCACACCACTTTTTTTTTCCGGGAGAAAAGTCTGCTGTATCCCACCAAGCTGCCCATTGCCCTAACCCAAAAAGAGGCTGCTATGGTGGACTGAGGAGTGGTTGCACTACTGCTGATGGACAGAGACAGATTCATATTCATATTCCTCCAGCTCTGCATCTTCGTCCCCTTCCCCGTGTCGAAGCCTTGAGATTCTGTGATGTTTCTCTCTGGCCCTGTCTATTCGTTTATCTCGCCAGAAGGTCAGTTAATTGGATCTCAGCGCCATCTTGCCCTTTCTGTGGATCACAAAGAGTAGCCAGCATTACTTCAGGGCATGAAACTGTGAGCTCTTTCAGCCACCTACATAGTTCCACCTTACACCTCTTGAGCAGAGCCATTTCTTCTGGTACATGTCCCCCAGGCAACACCTCCTTATATGACAGAAAAGCATCTATTTTATTAACCAGATGTGACATGAGTGCTGCTACTTTCTTGGCTCAGATTTTCTGTGACAGCCTTAAAAGGCTTGATTAATTACTGTCACAAGCTGAGCAATCAATGCCCAACCCTCCCTACTAAGCGGTCTGCTAATACCAAAGTAATGTTCATTTGACATGTCACAAAGGGCCTTCTGCTGTACCAGTATGCATTCCAGCATATCCAAAGTCGAATTCCATCTTGTGACGACATCGATTTTGAGGCGGTGCTCCCTCAGCCCTGCATTTTTTTGCTTCTTTTTGAGGATATGGCTATCTTTCACACTATGATGAAAGTGTTCCGCAATCTTGCGACACAAGTCCAGTAGTGTGGCCAGACTTCCAGTTGTGTTGTCCTCAGAAAAGGCATCTTTTACAAGGGGCTAAGAAGCGCACAACCACATATTTCCCATCCCGTACAGCTTTTAGCACATTTGCACCACTATCTGTAACAACAAAGCCCATCTCTGCCTGTGTACCTTGCTTGGCTAAGGTGGCTGAGCCTCTTGCCCCAGAACATGTTATGTCTTGTGGCACCTTTAGGTTGCCACCAATGTGCCGTCAGGGACAAAGAGGCATGCTGACCACTTGGAGCACTCCATAAATCTGTGGTGAAGTGCACTGACTGCCCAGCAGCCTTTGAAAGGTCCTCCTTCAACACTCCAACACAAGCTGCAAAGGGATGGCACTATAGTACGGCTAAATGTTGTAACAAAAGGTACTTGGTAGCCAGGGGCCAGAGCATTCATGAATTGTTTCCAGGGCTCCCCTTCAACCAAATTAAAAAGGAGCCCCTCCAACTGCTATAAGCTGCACAATTAACCGTGTTACTTTACAGGACTGCTGGCAGGACATGGCTTTTGCATGAAAGGCACCAAATTGATCAAGGGTCGCCTGTGTTGATGTAACATATGACTTGATGATGCTGACAGAAGTGGCATGATAAATCTGTCCCTTAGCCTGGGTACTAATAGTGGTAACAGTCACAGCTGAACTTCCCCTAGTGGTGCATGGAGGAGGAGCCACACCATGTTTCTCCCTTAGTAACACAGGTTTGTGGTAAGTGCACATATGTTGATTCATGCCTGCATTTGTCAGATGTCCTACCACCTGCCCGCGGCTCACCTCCTGACAGCATAATTTACATTTGGCTAAGCGACCATCATCAAGTGCAAGAAAGTAGTTCCATTTCTGGGAACGGCGACTGGAAGAGCCACTGGATGCAGGTACTAAAGACTGCTCTGCTGAAGTTTCAGCAGCCTGCTGTGCTGGGACAATGGGCTGCTTGAAAATATCCAGCCCTATGTTCCCTACTGTGGTCTGTGACTTGACAGAAGGGGGCCTAAAGATAGAGGGAATGGTGGCAATGTCAGACTTTTGGGGCCTACCCTGAATGGTGGCACTGGTGGCAGAACGTTTTACATACAAGGGCTGGAGACTCCAATACTGAAAGTGGAGAGGATGGAAAGTCTATTAGAGGTGACATTTGTGGTGATACAGTACATTACAGTAGGGATGATTTACTTAATCTGCACGTGGATTTATATTACACTCACGTCCATAGTCAGGCTGCTGAATGTCTACTAAATCGTTCCTTGATGTTGGGGGGGAATGGCAGAGTTTCCCCATTATGAAATCTATCCTCAGGAATAGCAGAGCTCATAGCAAATGTTGTGGTGGTGAAAATAGAAGTAGAAGTACTAGTTTTGCTTATGGTGGCAGTCAGCATAATTCTTCTCCAAATGTAACACCTCCATTTTTGGCTGCCTGTGTGGATTAAAATCCAAAAAACCCTATGCAGCCATTGCACGGCCTTTGCTGTAGAACTTAGAAGTTGTTACAGTCATGGTGGAAGTAGTTGGAACACTGGTGGTTGTGTTTATGGATCTGGGTTGCTAAACAACTGGCACTTAGTAGATGACCTTGCTTGTTTCTCGTAGTCTGTACACTCCTCCAATTACACTGATTGGTCTTTTCAGTTAAATAGGAGGGCTGCTCAGCTGAATACTCACACTGCTATCTCTCCTCCTGCTAACAGTTCTGCTGGACATCTGCCCACAGTCAGAAGAAATACCAATACATGTCATATCTACTGCTGCATTGGCGGTGGTGGTGCTGCTGCTGTCTGTGCCTGTACCATGAGCACTCTTGCTCAATGTGTGAGCAGTCTGAGAAGGCTCCATAATAAAAAACACAACCAGAGCCCGTCCTCCTCAATCAAACAACTGACACTGTCTGAAAGTTACTCCACTTCACAGCTGTCTGTCTGATAGGTGAAGTGAGTGACTGACTCCCTATCCCCGCCCTACTACCTTCTGACTGCAATATGTGTATACAACACAAAGATGTAATGGGAAAAAAAAAAAAAAAGTAATCCTCCCACTATCTTTCTCCAAAACATCAATAACAATAATAATTGACAACTAGTATTGACTACTAGATCAAGACAGAAAGTCTACCCAAGGCACAAACAAAGCTACACCTCTCCACACCACAAGACACTCTTTATGTGGTAAAGCCTGCCAGGAGGATTAGCTTATATCGATTTCTCATAGCCGCACAAACAACGAGAAATGAAAGTAGCTGATTGGACAATTCTGATTGGACGTTTCGATTCAAATTTGTTTTGCACTGGTACACTGCGAGTATGAGTAGTTGATGTGACAGCTGTATATAGCCATCTTCCAAAATGTCAAATTTGAATAGGAAAGAATAGAATAGAAAAACAATAGAATAAAATAGAAAGAAATGAAGGGAAAAGAGGGGAAAACTGTTTCTAATCCCCCCTTTCCCTCATGGGACTGCGTTAGTGGGGTTTCAAGTATTCCCTTAACTAAAAAAAAAAATGCGGGAAGGTGCTCTATTGGTCACCTTTCTTTGGATAAGTCAATACACCTAGTATCCAGGCAGTTTGGAAAAAGAGTGGGAAGGTGTTTTATTGGTCACCTTCCCCTGGGTAGGTCAGGTGATCTAGTATCCAGGCAGTTTGTGTCCCATAGACTTTAACGTTGTTCGAACAAACTTTTTGCCTGTTCGCATGTTCTGCTGTGAACCGAACAGGGGGGGGGGGGGGTTCGTCTCATCCCTACATACCACACTTTACATTCATCAAGACTACCATCCTTGCTACCAACCATACAACACATCGATATGTACACACCATACTTAACAGGATGGTAGTCTTGATGAATGCAATCAACCATACAACACATCACCATGTACACACCACACTTTTCATTGATCAAGGCTACCATCCCTACTAATAAATCATACACACATCACCATGTACACACCATACTTTACATTCATCAAGACTACCTTTCCCTACTAATTATACACACATCACCATGTACACACCATACTTTACACTGATCAAGGCTGATCACCCCTACTAATAGATCATACACACATCACCATGTACATATTTTACATTAATCAAGACTACCTTCCCTGCTAATCATACACATATCACCATAGACCCACAGAAGTAAACAGTAATATTTCCAGACATCAAGACTTTCATATCAGCATTCATACCACCTTATACTACTCCATCCTGGACATAAGCATGTTCTTCTTCTATGGGATCCCAAGCAGATGAAAAGAGTGATTATAAAATGGACTCATGTTGCACCTACTAAAATAATAAAAAAACAACATGTTACATTACAGTACAATATGTTAATATCAGGCATTGTATATTTTTACATTTATCGTTCTTGGAATGATTTCATAATAAACATGTTTTCAGGTTGATGATTGAAGCTGTATTGATTTTGAGTATTAATAGAATTTTTCTTGACAAAGCTTTCTTCCAGGGTGTAACATAACTGACCTTATCTACTGTACTGGAGTAGATCAAAAGCTATTTCAAGACGTGCATCCATCACTGCTTCAGCAAAGGTCCTGACTGCTTTGATGGTCTCCGTCTTTAGGAACTCCTTGTACTGTAACTGTAAAATAACAGGTAACATTTGTAACAGCAAATACAATTTTTATGATAGACTGAAATAATTCTAAAAAAATCAATCAATAAAAAAAAGTTAACATCAAAATTAAAACACAGCTACTGCTATCCTGCTGATTGTTGTGCTCCATTATCCAGGTATTCCAGTTAGCTCCTTGGTCTTCGTGTGAGTTTATCCTCAAGAAGAGACTGTTTAGAGATTTTATATATATATATATATATATATATATATATATATATATATATACTGTGAGGGGGTTAACTCGGTAGCGGGTGTGTGTGACCCCCTGGTTGGGCTCCCCACACAAAAACAGGGCCAGCAGACGGAGGTTGTGGTTTTCAAAATCAAAAGGTGCGGTTTATTTCTCTATGTACAGTGACAAAAACACAGCAAAGCCAAAAAGAAACATAAACAAAATAAATCCTGGTCAGTTTGACCTCTGACTAAACATGCAGGTTTCCTAAACTAACAACTGGGATCAGCCTGGTGCTGTCCTAGTCCCTAAGTCCCTGGTTTAGTAAAAGTCCAAACAAATAGCCACACAGGCTTTGCCTCACCGCACAGGGGTTCACTCTCCCTAGACAGTCCACACAGGTCTGGGTCCAGGCATGAGCTAACATCTAATGAAGCTGGGAGTTTTTATAAAGGCCTTAAATGAGCTGACAAGCTTCAGCTGGTCTCATCAACTCCCTGCCTGCACGACGCCCAGCCCTCTCTCTAGAGGTATGAGTCATCCATGAGCCCACTAGCCTCAGCTGGGCTTCATCAACTCCCTAGTTGTATAAGTCGGCATAAAGCCTGAATCTGGGAGAAATATATCTACCCCCCTGGATGCAACCAGGTGACTTTACCTTCCTGCTGTCACAATATATATATATATAATCTCAACTAAAAGAATCAAAAAATAACACACATAATTTGAAAATTGTACACTTATGTTATGTCCATTTTTGTCACAAAGGCACACTTACCTCCAGTTGTCATGCAACCTTGAATGATAGAAAAGTTTGTTTCTCAATGGGTCCATCACAATAAGGACCTTCTTCGACATCACGATAATCTAAAAAATATTTTGTGAGAATGACACAAATTTCAGTACACTATAGAGCAGATACACTCTGTTGTCAGAGGTTATTGTGAAATATCTACATATATAACAAATCTAAATAAAACATAATAGTGCATGATAACATTATTAAGTTAAGCTTGGCAAATTTACTTAGTTCACAAATAAATTACTACTAAAATCCAGTGTTCATCGACGTTAATAGGACATAGCGAGAGTTCTTCTGCTGGAAACGTCATCTGAAAGGAGGTAGAAAGCCAGGTAAGTAAAATATCAAAGTTTTTATTTATATAATTATTCTCATGTATGGCTGTTATTGTGACCAACCTTGCCAAGCCTACTTGTTTGTCCAGTAAACATCGCCGTCGCGATCACTGCAGACATTAGGTTAACAGGTTCCTGTGAAAAAAAAGAGATTAAAACTTATGATTAAAAAATGCTAAATAACAACACACAAAACATATAATATAAGACAAGCATACACATATTTCACACTTGCCTGGTGCTTTTCTTTCCAATGGTACAGATAAGCATCAATCACCTGCATAAAAAAAAATGAAATAAATAAATAAATGGTCAAGTGTTGGTTTTGATAGTGTAGTATCTTACCTCATCCACCAACCACTTTCTCTCACGCAGTGTTTGAAATTAGGACACATACAGCTTGTATGATCCCACTTCTGCTTCCACCAAACTGTGATTTTCTGCAGCCCAAATGATTTTAACTGGGGGGGGGGGGGGAAAGAAACACATACATAAGTGATTTAGATTCAGGTATATTGACATTTCTAAAAAGGCTTTTATTCAACCTGTAGATTGACTTTAACCTTACAAGTTTTATATTCTACCAAACAAGAACTGGATAGAACAGAATGCCAAACAGCGGCAACTTAAAAATAAAAAGACCAGAATGGCCAACAGAGTGAGAAGGCTAGGCCAACCAACAGGGAACGGCCAAACAAATGATTAACAGGGTCAAAGTAGTAATGAATAACCCAGTAACTGCTACCTCCTGTCTTTTGCTATCTCGGAGTTGAAAGATGCTGAAGTCTTTAACCAGTTGTCAACCGGCCGCTGTCCATTGACGGCGGCAGGAAGACACTGTTATCCTGGGCGGACGTCATATGACGTTGCGCCTTTAAAATCCACTAGGGGGCGTGCGCAGATCCACGTCCTGTCAGGGAGAGGAGACTGATGGTGTGTCCCTTGTACATAGGGACAACCATCGGTCACCTCCCCCAGTCAGTCCCCTCCCCCCACAGATAGAACACATCTAGGAAACACATTTAACCCCTTCTTCGCCCCCTAGTGTTAACCCCTACCCTGCCAGTCACATTTATACAGTAATCAATGCATTTTTATAGCAGGGATCGCTGTATAAATGTGAATGGTCCCAAAAATGTGTCAAAAGTGTCCGATGTGTCCGCCGCAATATCGCAGTCACGATAAAAATCACAGATCACCACCATTACTAGTAGAAAAAAAAATGCTATAAATCTATCCCCTATTTTGTATCTGCTATAACTTTTGCGCAAATCAATCAATATACGCTTATTGCAATTTTTTATTTTATTTTTATTTTTTACCAAAAATATGTAGAAGAATACGTATCGGCCTAAACTGAGGAAAATTTAAAAAAAAAATGGATATTTATTATAGCAAAAAGTAAAAAATAGTGTTTTTTTTTCAAACTTGACGCTCTTCTTTTGTTTATAGCGCAAAAAATAAAAACCGCAGAGGTGATCAAATACCACCAAAAGAAAGCTCTATTTGTGGGAAAAAAAGGACGCAAATTTCGTTTGGGAGCCACGTCACACGACAGCGCAATTGTCATTCAAAATGTGACAGCGCTGAAAGCTGAAAAATGGCTTGGGCAGGAAGGGGGTTTTCGTGCCCGGTAGGCAGGTGGTTAAAAACCAAGATTAATGTTAATCAATTAACTTTTCTATAACTTTAGGATGTATATACTACATGAACGAAAACTAGGCTGAGAAAACAGAACAAGGCACTCTATATGTAATGCAGATTTAGGCAAGCTATTCATGTATCAAGTTTGCTGGTACCTCAATAGTACTGACCTTTTGTGGTGTAGCAAATTGTATTACGGAGGTCCTTTGTGGTATAGATGATATGGTGGTGCTGATCTCCTCAGATGAGTTCACTGACTGGACATCATTTTCCGGCCGGGGTGCTGAATTCTTGCTTCTTTATTTAATATTCTCTCTTTTATTATGCAAACTCTTCTTGCTTTTTATGAATGGCTTTATGTGGTCCATAATAATTTTTTGCTTCAGCGTAATCCCAAGCGTATTCGACACCTAAACAACCTTGCCACACATCGCCTTGATGATATATGACCCATTGAAGTTCATTTCCATTCTTCCTCCTTTCTTTCCACGCTTCCTAGAATTATAAACAAGAACCTCATCACCAATATTATAGGTTAATGCCTTGTACTTTATTTCACCTTTCTATCAAACGCCGCCTTCTGCTTCTCCTGTGACATCTTAGTATGTTGCAATGTTGTTTTTTGCTAATTTTCCATCGAAGTCTTCTTTTCCTCCATGAATGCGTTGTAATCCTCCTGCGGTAGAATAATTGTTAAAAGCTGCAGGAAAAAAAAAAAGTTTTAATGAATAGTAACACAATGAGGGTAATTTACGAAAGGCAAACCCACTTTGCACTGCAAATGCACTGCAAGTGCACTTGGAAATGCAGTCGCTGTAGATCTGAGGGGTAGATCTGAAATGAGGGGAAGCTCCTGCTGATTTTATCATCCAATCATGTGCAAGCTAAAATGCGTTTTTTTTATTTTCCTTGCATGACCCCCTCATATCTACAGCGACTGCACTTTCAGTGCACTTGTAGTGCAAAGTGGATTTGCCTTCCATAAATAACCCCCAATGTGTTACTTAAAGTGGTTGTAAACTGTAATTATTTTTTTTTAAAACCACCTGCAAGACAAAGGCATAATGAGCTAGTATGACTAGCATACTAGCTCATTATGCATCACTTACCTTAGATCGGGGCCCCCAAAGCCGTCCTCGTCTCCCTCTCCAGCCGCAAGGTTACTTCCGGGTATCGCCGCTCCAGCCAATCACAGCACCACTCCGGCGCTGTGATTGGCCGGAGCGGCGAAGATGTGACTCTGCGCATGCGCGCGGGAGCCGTCAAATCGGTCTAAGCCGGATTTGTGAATGGGATTAACCCTATGAATGCGCCGTTGTCTACGGCGCGCATGCGCCGTAGACACAGATGCATGTCATTTTTTGCAAATATCTCCTAAACCGTGTAGGTTTAGGAGATATTTCTTGCACCTACAGGTAAGCCTTAATCTAGGCTTACCTGTAGGTGCAAGTTGCATAAGTGGGTTTACAACCACTTTAAGAGTTTTGATGAATAAATAAATACTAATTTTGTAATATAGTCATACAGTAAAAAAAAAAAAAATAGAACTTATAATTTTCCCAACATTTAAATGCTTATGAGTACAAAAAAATGTTTACTTACATGGAAACTATCCTTCCATACATTTATATCAACTAACTTTACCATTTAACAAGTAATTAAGAAATAACAGTCAAATATTCATATGTGCCACTCATGTTGCATAAAGCAATTATTTATAATCAGGTGAGATCTATATATACACACACTAAACAATTATATTATTAGAAAATATTTTACCGTAGAAAAGACACCCAAAAAAAAAAAAAAAAACTCACTGGAAGGTCAATTGGAACCTCTGCTGGGAAGACTGCCTCCCTCCGGTACATCAAAAGGAACGATGAATGCTTGGTCGTTGTTTGGACCTTCGACCCTTTAGAGAAAATAAGGTCGCTTCAAAGTAAACATCCCAATTAGTTTGTTGATCGTTCACCAATTTAGTGAGAGCTCTATAATAAATGAAAGATAAAACAAGATAAACACATTAACACCACACTCTCATAACTAATGTATAATTGATAGCTCAAAGCATGTAATAATAGAGACAAACGTTGAATGCAGGAAGATTACATAACCACTTCCCTACCAGGGTATAGTAAACGGAACCCTTCAGCCCGGCGATTGGGGGTGAGGCGTCTCCCTCAGGACACATCCCATTCCTGATCAGAATAAGTAGCCAATGAAAATGCCTCTTTACCACGTGCCTGGCTGTGTCCAATCATAGCTGGTCACATATATCAACAAAACGGCAGTAACTCGCCATTACCGGGTTCTCCTCATACACTGATGCATTGTATGGAGGAGATTGCAGTAACAGAGAGTTACCGCTTGCTGTAGTAAAATACAATCCCTACATTGCCCCCAAGAAGATATGTCTAAAGGCTCATCACAGTACCTGTCTCCAGACCATCAGCGTACCTGAGTACCTGTCTCCAGCCCAAGCGTGTGAGAAATAACTTAAGATAATATTGTGTCCAAAATAAAAACATTTCATTTTCATAAGAATTGTGTGCAAAAAAAGACAAGTTCATAAACTCACCACACCTCTTAATAAATACCATGGACTGTATACTTTCCAAAAAGGGGTCATTTGGGGGTATTTGTACTGTCCTAACATTCCATGGCCTCCAGAAATAATAGGTCATCAGTACATCAAGTGTGATCAATTTTAAATGATATGTAGCATAGCTTGTACAGTCTATAACTTTCACACAGACTAAAGTATATCAACTAATTTATATTTTTTTTTTTCAGCAAGAATGTGCTTTTTTCTATTTTTTTTTATAGAAATAATAAAATATGGTTATTTATTTATAAAAAATTACAATCCCAAGTGTTGACTAAATAACACCAAAAGAAATCTCAATTTGAGTGAACAATTTATAATTTAATTTAGGTAAAGTGTTGCATGTCTGAGTACCGTATATACTCGAGTATAAGCCAACCCGAATATAAGCCAAGACACCTAATTTTACCCAAAAAAACCTGGGAAAACTTATTGACTCAAGTATAAGCCTAGGGTGTCCATCTGCATGCCTCACTGTGCCTTACTGTGTCCATGCCTCGCTGTGCCCATGCCTCACTGTCACTGTACCCATGTCTCACTGTGCCCAATTTACCTACCTGATCTCCTGCGCTGTGTGACTAGACTGACGTTTAACATGGGAGTCTATGGAAGGGGTTCCCGGCTTTGAAAAATCAGTGCTCCCTGGCCAACAAACTTTGCACACTTGTAGATAAAGAGTGGGGCTACATGTATGCCAAGATTGGGGTCCAGGGGACCAGGTCCCCAAATTCACCGGATAAATTTCCGTTTAACATAAGAGTCTATGCATGGGGTGCCCGGCTTGTGTAGAGAAAGCCTGGGGCTACATTTGTGCCACATTTTGGGGTCCACGGGACCTACAGCTGGCCAGGATCAGGCGCACAAAGTGAAGATGGACACAGACTTGAGTATAAGCCGAGAGGGGCATTTTCAGCACAAAAAAATGTGCTGATAACCTCGGCTAATACTCGAGTATATACAGTAATTGTCATTGAAAGTATCAGAGCAATGAAAGATGAAAATTGATCCGGGCAAGAAGGGAGTGAAGTGCCCCGTATTGAAGAGAAACCTGTGGAAGAACATTTGAATTAAATTCTGAAGATAAACTAGACTTAATTAAACTTACCGCTTGATGTTGTGATTGGTCTTCTCATACAGTCCGTTTGTTGATGATATGCCGCTGTCATACTCCTTTAAATACCCAGCATGCTGCACATCTGATTGTTGAGTTTAAAAAAAAAAAAACATAAAATTATAATGAACCGACAAAATCATGTAACAAAAATGGTAAATGGAAATTACACATACTTGGTTCACAATTTCTTTGCCCTGGTCAGAGAGTATGCGCTTCGGACAACCATGTCGGTAGATCATCACACATAAACAGGGCCGCCATCAGGGGGGTACAGGCAGTACACACGTAAGGGGCCCGGATGGCCCCCCCTTTTTTTTTCTTGTAAGGGGCCCGAATGGCAACCCCCCTTTTTTTTTTCGTTTTCAATTATTTTTTTTGTATTGTCCGTCAGCACCATAGCCCCCCCGACCTTAATTCTCATGGGGGACATACGGCAGAACCCCCCCGCTTCTCAATTCGCGGCACCCCCCCGGCTTTCAATAAGCGGCGGCACCCCCCCGCTTCTCAATTCGCGGCAGCCCCCCCCCCCCCGGGTTCTTAAATTTCTCTGCTCCAGGGGGCCCATGCCTGAAGCTGTGTAAGGGTCCTAATAATTCCTGATGGCGGCCCTGCACATAAATGGCGTCCCACCTCTGCTGCGGTCTTTGTCTTCAGTGGAAAAGCTAAAGTAATCAGTGGCCGTCAAGATGTATTGAGATCCATACTCTGTTTTTGGTAATGGGCCTGTTAGGTCAATCGTTGGGAATCTCCCAAACAAAAAACACCTAATGTGATGAAAAAACCTATTATTTTTAATATACTAATGTAATAATATCTTATGTTATACTGTAATGCTGACTGTGTTGTTGACTCCTGCACGGCCTCCAATTGGTGATGAATGAAATTCTGCAAAGATATTCTTAGCTTCTTCCTCCGATTTAATGAATATTCTTTTTCCAACGAAGATATCACCTTCTGTAATGAAAGAGAAAATTCAAAAGCTACATTCATGACAAAGCTATTTTCAAAAACCACTAAAATAGATTGTATTTCTGATACTCACCCTTTAGGGTAAATTTAGCAGTGGTCTGCCCGAAATTATATCTCTGAGACTTGTCATACCCGGATGGGTATTCTCCCACAGAAAGGAATCTGAAAAACGTCCTCGTACTTCTTCTCCATACCTATAAACGTAGAACACCATTCACAGCAAAAATAGTACAATTGTGAAATTTTAAAGACTAAGGTGTCCTTTTGTCAAACTGCGGTAAAATACTGCTATTCAGTTCTCAAGCATTCTCAGAGGAGATCGCTCTCCTCTGAGTGCCTGTTTATGATGCTCTGTAGCTCGCTTCTCAGGTTGAGTTGAGAAGCGAGCTACAAACGCTGGGAACTCCTGAGAACGGCTCATCTCGCGCAATGTAGCGGGATTACAGTATGAGGAAGTGTAAAATACAAAAGTTAAAAACTAATCAGCACACATTACACACCATATATTAATAAAATAATAAAGTTACATTCCCACCAAACAATATACATTAACCTAATTATTAAAAAACATTGTTTTTTATCAATATTTAACCACTTCCCGCCCAGTCAATAGCGAATTGACGTCCGGGAAGTGGTTGCAATATCGATACTGGACGTCATATGACGTCCTGCAGGATATTGCCTTGCGCGCGCCCGCGGGGGCGCGCAGCGCGGTGATCGGGGACGGCATGTGTCCCTCGGACACAGCGCTTCCCCGATCACGGTAAACAGACAATTTCATTGGCTGTTTACCATGTGATCGGCTGTGTCAAAGTCACAGCCGATCACCTGTCAAAACAAACTCGGCGGCGCGCTCCGTGCGCGCCGCCACAGGCTTGCAGAGCGGGGATCGGGGAAGGCGAGTGTCCCTTGGCATTGAATTGGCTGTTTACCACGTGACCGGCTGTGTCCAATCACAGCCGGTCACAAATGTAAACAAACTCCACAGGAGTTACTACCTGATCCCTGCTCTCTCCTCACACACCGATCTGTGAGGAGAGAGAAGCGATCAGTAAGTTAGCTCAGTGTAGTTTGTCTACATAAGTTTACAGTGCACAACACGCCCCCCCCCCCATAAAGAGGACCTGTCACACAGCCCAGCACATCAATCAGCCCAGCCAATCAGCCCATCTGTCAATCAGCCCATCTGTCAATCAGCCCATCTGTCAATCAATCAGCCCATCTGTCAATCAATCAGCCCATCTGTCAATCAATCAGCCCATCTGTCAATCAATCAGCCCATCTGTCAATCAATCAACCCATCTGTCAATCAATCAATCAGCCCATCTGTCAATCAATCAGCCCATCTGTCAATCATCTGTCACAGGCCCACCTCCATCGGTACCGCCATTGGCACCGCCACACAGGCTACCAGTACCGCCATCGGTACCAGTACCACCACCAGTACCGCCACCAGGCCCAGCATCTATACTGCCACACAGGCCCGCTACCAGTATCACCACTAGTGCCGCCATCGGTACCACCACCAGTACCACCACCCGTACCACCGTCGGTAGTGCCACCACCACCTGTACCACCACCTGTACCGCCATCGGTACCATCACCACCCATACCACCACCACCTGTACCGCCATCGGTACCACCACCACCTGTACCGCCATCGGTACCACCACCACCCATACCGCCATCGCTACCACCACCACCCGTACCGCCACCTGTACCGCCATCGGTACCGCCGCCACCACCACCACCCGTACCGCCATCGGTACCACCACCACCTGTACCGCCATTGGTACCACCACCCATACCGCCATCGGTACCACCACACAGGCCCACCACTAATACCTCCATCGGTACTACCACACAGACCGCCACCACTACCACCAGCAGTACCATTACACAGGCCCACCAATAAGCACTGCCATAATGTCCCAAAGGGTTTACACACCTGAGGAGGCATATGCCATTCTTGCCATGTCGGATGATGAGAGCAGCGGGGAGCTCCCATTATCCGATTCTGGTTCGGAATACGAGCCAGTGGAGGATAGTGGCTCAGAGTCCGAGTCCCCGGAGGAAACCGTCCCTCCCAAAAGAATGTGATCGGCACCAAGATCAGCACCAAGATCAGGAGAACTGCCCACCACCAGCAGCGCCATACCCCAGGAAGAGGAGCCCAGTACAAGCAATGGAAATGCACGCCCAACCCGAAGAATCCAGCCCCAATCCTACCTTCCCGATGCCCTGGCAAACCCCTTATGGTTGCCTGCCAACTCAGGATCCGCTATCATCCCCCCTTTCACCGCACAGCCAGGTGTGCAGCCCGACACTACAAATTTTTCTAAATTTGATTATTTTTGTTTATTTTTCCCACAAGATTTGCTGCAGAATATAGTGGATCAAACGAATCTGTATGCATCCCAATTTATTGCTGCCAACCCCGATTCTTCCTACGCCCGCATGTTCCAGTGGCGGCGTCTAACATTGGAGGAATTTAAATTATTTTTGGGCCTTATGTTCAATATGGGGCTTACAAAAAAGAATGAAGTCCATTCATATTGGTCCAAACGCCCCATCCAACACATGCCCATATATTCCGCTGTCATGTCCAGGAAAAGATACGACATGATTATGCGCTTTCTCCACTTCAATGACAATTCACAGTGCCCTCCCCGAGATCATCCCAACTACGACAAATTGTACAAGATACGCCCCCTAATCAATGCCTTTTCCCAGCGATTTGAAGAAGTTTTCATCCCAGACCAAGAAATTTGTGTGGACGAGTCCCTCGTACATTTCACTGGCCGACTGCAGTTCAAGCAGTACATACCAAGCAAGAGAGCCAGGTATGGGTTAAAATTAAATAAATTATGTGATCGAGCCACTGGATACGTCTGCAAATTCAGGATCTACGAAGGCAAAGACTCCCAGCTCCAGCCCCGTGATTGCCCCACATATATTGGAACCAGTGGGAAAATTGTCTGGGAGTTGGCATACCCCCTGTTCCGAAAAGGTTACCATTTATATGTTGATAATTATTATACCAGCCTATTGACAAAAAAATTGCGACCTGGAGAATCGGCATCCATGAGGAACGAGGAGGTGTTGGCCATGAAGTGGAGGGACAAGAAAGATGTCCACATCCTCTCTACGATCCACAATGACACCATGGTGGAGATCCCAAGAAGACGCGGCTCCATTGTAAAGCCTGAATGTGTCCACGACTACAATTTGTACATGGGGGGGGGGGTGGATTTAAACGACCAGATGCTACAGCCCTACTTATCAACCAGAAAGTCCCATTATTGGCACAAAAAAGTTGCGTTTCACCTGTTTCACATGGCCCTTTTTAATTTGTTTGTCTGCTACCAAAAAGCAACTCAAAATCACTGACTCCACTACCTCCAATATATCGAAGATATCATCGATAGGATAGGATAGGACACCTCTGCCTGCTACCTGGACCTGTGCTTTGGCTGTGCTCTGGCTGTGCTGACAGTATCTCTGCCTGTGCGAACTATGGACAGTATTCCTGCCTGCTGCCTGGATGATTGCTTTTGCTGTCGCTGACCTCATCCCTGCCTGCTGCCTGGACCGATGCTCTCCTCTGTGGACCACTGCACTTCTAAAACCACAGGTAATCTTTTGTTATTTGGTATGTACCTGCTATGTGTTAGATATATGAAGGGCCTTCAAAAATGTGATCGGTAGTCAGAAAATGATATGTGCAATTAATGCTGCTAGAATGCCTGGAGGTGCTACTTGGATGTTGGGCCTCTGTATGTGGCCAGGCTGTGTAAAAGTCTCAAACATGTGGTATCGCCATACTCAGGAGGAGTAGCAGAATGCATTTTGGGATGTAATTTTTGCTATGTACATATTATGTGTTAGAAATATCTTATAAATTGACAACTTTGTGTAAAAAAAATGCATTTTAATTTTTTCTCCACATTTTCCAAAACTTTCAAGAAAAAAATGAACCGTTCAAAAGACTCATAATGCCTCATAGATTATACGTTGGGGTGTGTGCTTTCAAAAATGGGGTCATTTTGTGGAAAATTCTATTGTCCTGGTGCTCCAGGGCCTTCAAAATTGTAATAGGTGGTTGAGAAAGGATATGTGCGATTTATGCTTGTAGAACGCCTGAAAGTGCTACTTCAATGTTGGGCCTCTGTATATGGCCAGGCTGTGTAAAAGTCTCACACATGTGGTATCGCTATACTCAGGAGGAGTAGCAGAATGCATTTTGGGGTGTCATTTTTGCTATGTATATGCTATGCGTTAGAAATATCTTATAAATGGACAACTTTGTGTAAAAAAAATGCATTTTCATTTTTTCTCCACATTTTCCAAAACCTTCTGGAAAAAAATGAACCGTTCAAAAGACTCATAATGCTTCATAGATTATACGTTGGGGTGTGTGCTTTCCAAAATGGGGTCATTTTGTGGAAAATTCCATTGTCCTGGTGCTCCAGGGCCTTCAAAAGTGTAATAGGTGGTTGAGAAAGGATATGTGCGATTTATGCTTGTAGAACGCCTGAAAGTGCTACTTCAATGTTGGGCCTCTGTATATGGCCAGGCTGTGTAAAAGTCTCACACATGTGGTATCGCTATACTCAGGAGGAGTAGCAGAATGCATTTTGGGGTGTCATTTTTGCTATGTATATGCTATGCGTTAGAAATATCTTATAAATGGACAACTTTGTGTAAAAAAAATGCATTTTCATTTTTTCTCCACATTTTCCAAAACCTTCTGGAAAAAATGAACTGTTCAAAAGACTCATAATGCTTCATAGATTATACGTTGGGGTGTGTGCTTTCCAAAATGGGGTCATTTTGTGGAAAATTCCATTGTCCTGGTGCTCCAGGGCCTTCAAAAGTGTAATAGGTGGTTGAGAAAGGATATGTGCGATTTATGCTTGTAGAACGCCTGAAAGTGCTACTTCAATGTTGGGCCTCTGTATATGGCCAGGCTGTGTAAAAGTCTCACACATGTGGTATCGCTACACTCAGGAGGAGTAGCAGAATGTATTTTGGGGTGTAGTTGCAATTATGCATATGCTGTGTGAGAGAAAAAAAACTGTTAATATGACCAGTTTGTGTAAAAAAAATAAAAATAAATTAAATTTTCCCAAGAATTGTGGGAAAAAAATACAACTTCAAAAAACTCACCACGCCTCTTAGTAAATACCTTGGACTGTCTACTTTCCAAAAAGGGGTAATTTTGGGGTATTTGTACTTTCCTCGCTTGTTAGTGTCTCAAGAAATGAGATATCCCTTCAGTACATCAGGCGTGATCAGATGTGATAAATTTTCAGTGATTGCCACCATAGTTTGTAGACTCTATAACTTTCACAAAGACCAAATAATATACACTAATTTGGGTTCATTTTACCAAAGATATGTAGCAGCATACATTTTGGCACAAATTTATGAAGAAAAATTACTTATTTGCAAAATTTTACAATAGAAACTAAAAAAAAGTGTTTTTTTTTTTTAAAAATTGCTGTTTTTTTGCTTATATCGCAAAAAATAAAAAACCCAGTGGCGATTAAATACCACCAAAAGAAAGCTCTATTTGTGAGAAGAAAATGATAAAAATTTTGTTTGGATACAGTGTAGCATGACTAAGTAATTGTCATTCAAAGTGTGAGAGTACTGAAAGCTGAAAATTGGTCTGGGCGGGAAGGTGCATAAGTGCATGGTATTGAAGTGGTTAAAGATCATACATGTGCCTATTTAAATGTGAATGGTGTATAGTAAATGAATGGAATTCACATATGTAATGCAGCTATACACTATTCAAATAAATGAAAAATAGGTTTATAATCATTAAAACATTTTTTTTAAATAAAGTATACAAATATAAACCCTGTATAACTGTAATAGAACAGTCCATGAGTAAAAACATATTTTAGGGTTTACAATTTTTTTTTTACTAATAAATAAAAAAAATATATAAAAATGACTTTAATAATAGAATTTTAATGCAGGTAGAATAATATATATATTAAAAAAAAGAAAAGTTAAGAACAGTGATTTCAGCTGCCATCATCACAGTATAACCACTTGCAGTACAGGGACTTACTGCTATGTCACTTGTCATCAAGTGGATATATTATTTAGATGTGTATATGCATAGATATACAGTATCTCACAAAAGTGAGTAAACCCCTAACATTTTTTTTTTTTATTATTATTATTACTATATCTTTTCATGTGATAACACTGGAGAAATGACACTTTGCTCTAATTAAAAATAGTGAGTGTACAGCTTGTATAACAGTGTAAATTTGCTGTCCCCTCAAAATAACTCAACACACAGGCATTAATGTCTAAACCGCTGGCAACAAAAGTGATTACACCCCCAAGTGAAAATGTCCAAATTGGGCCCAAAGTGTCAATATTTTGTGTGGCCACCATTATTTTCTAGCACTGCCTTAACCCTCTTGGGCATGGAGTTCCTCAGAGCTTCACAGGTTTCCACTGGAGTCCTCTTCCACTCCTCCATGACGACATCACGGAGCTGGTGGATGTTGGAGACTTTGCGCTCCTCCACCTTCCGTTTGAGGATACCCCACAGATGCTTAATAGGGTTTAGGTCTGGAGACATGCTTGGCCAGTCCATGACCTTTACCCTCAGCTTCTTTAGCAAGACAGTGGTCGTGTTGGAGGAGTGTTTGGGGTTGTTATGTTGGAATACTGCCCTGCGGCCCAGTCTCTGAAGGGAGAGGATCATGCTCTACTTCCGTTTGTCACAGTACATGTTGGTATTCATGATTCCCTCAATGAACTGTAGCTCCCCAGTGTCGGCAGCACTCATGCAGCCCCAGACCATGACACTCCAACCACCATAATTGACTGTAGGCAAGACACACTTGTCTTTGTACTCCTCACCTGGTTGCCGCCAAACACGCTTGACACCATCTGAACCAAATACGTTTATCTTGGTCTCATTAGACCACAGGACATGGTTCCAGTAATCCATGTCCTTAGTCTGCTTGTCTTCACTAAACTGTTTACAGGCTTTCTTGTGCATCATCTTTAAAAGAGGCTTCATTCTGGGACGACAGCCATGCAGACCAATTTGATGCAGTGTGCAGCGTATGTTCTGAGCACTGACAGGCTGACCCCCACCCCTTCAACCTCTGCAGCAATACTGGCAGCACTCGTACGTCTATTTTCCCAAAGACAACCTCGGGATATGACGCTGAGCAGGTGCACTTAATGTCTTTGGCCAACCATATCGAGGCCTGTTCTGATTGAAACCCATCCTGTTAAACTGCTGTATGGTCTTGGCCACTGTGCTGCAGCTGAGTTTACGGGTGTTGTAAATCTTCTTATAGCCTAGGCCATCTTTATGTAGAGAAACAATTTCCTTTTTCTCACATCCTCAGAGAGTTCGTTGCCATGAGGTGCCATGTTGAACTTCCAGTGAACAGCATGAGAGAGTGAGAACGATAACACCAAATTTAACACACCTGATCCCCATTCACACCTGAGACCTTGTAACACAAGAGCCGGTTCACACCAGGGCGACTCGTCAGGCGACTCAGTCGCCTGACAAGTCGCGTCCCACGATTTTCAATGGAACCGTTCTAAGTAAGAGCGACTCAGGTCGCTCCGACTTAGAAACAGGTTCCTGTACTACTTTTGGGGGTGACCCAAGGCGACCTGCATTGACTTCTATACAGAAGTCTTATGCAAATCGCCTCGGCGGGCGTCTCAAGTCGTCTTGAGATCGCGCCGCCGAGGTCGCCCCCACAAGTCGTGCCGCGTTGCGCCGCCCTGGTGTGAACTGGCTCTAACAAGTCACTAATTCCCTCACCGAGGATGGTGGCGGAAGCATCCGAGGACTGAGCGATTGCTCAGCCTCGTCTGCTGACATCGCAGGCACGCTGGACAGGTAAATGTCCATTTTTTAAAAGTCAGCAGCTGCAGTATTTGTAGCTGCTGGCTTTTAAAAAAAAGGCTTTGTGTTGAGTTATTTTGAGGGGACAGCAAATTTACACTGTTATACAAGCTGTACACTCACTATTTTACATTATAGCAAAGTGTCATTTTTTCAGTGTTGTCACATGAAAATATATATCATTTACAAAAATGTGAAGGGTGTACCCACTTTTGTGAGATACTGTAAACAAGAGAGAGAAAGAGGCTGGCATCACAATTGTGCAATCACAGAAATTGCATGTGACGCATTGCTGTGCATATCACATGCAATGTTTGTGCGATATTAATTTAAATCATATTGCATTTGCACCAAAATGGTACAGGACCCTTTATGTGGTCCGCACTGGAAACGGATCGCATGGGTGTTCACACCCATGCGATCCGATTCCTGCACCATTTCATAGTTCACACTGCGATCTGTGAAATGATCTGGGGGTGTCATTAAATCTACATTGACAGCCGCAGTGGTGCGCAGATGTCAAAGCAGGTGCGATGTGAACATGTAAAAAAAAAATAGGATTTTTATAACATCCTTTTCTTGGAGTACATCACGGGACACAGAGCGACATAGTCATTACTATGTGGGTTATATAGATTACCTTCAGGTGCTGGCACTGGCAACTTCCAAAACCGGAAGTACCCTCCCCTATATAAGCCCCTCCCATCCGGGAGTACCTCAGTTTTGTAGCAAAGCAATAAGTGTCCCCAAAAGAGGGGTGGGAGCTCTGTGTCCCGTGATGTACTCCAAGAAAAGGATTTTACAGGTAAGCTGTTATAAAAATCCTATTTTCTTTCTCGTACATCACGGGACACAGAGCGACATAGTCATTACTATGTGGGACGTCCCAAAGCAATGCCAAATGAGGGGGGGGGATACACCATACATAAGCTGGGCGCTATTAGACATGAGGATCTTTTGCGGCCTGCAACACACTGCGCCCAAAGGCGACATCCTCCTGACTTCTAACGTCCACCTGGTAGAACCTAGTAAACGTGTGTACTGAAGACCATGTTGCGGCCTTACAGATTTGAGCCAGGGAGGCCTGGTGATGCACTGCCCATGAAGTTCCAACTGCTCTCGTGGAGTGCGCCCTAACTTTGAACGGAGGCGGTCTCCTTCTCAAGCCATAGGCTTGCATTATGACCTGTCGAATCCACTTGGCTAAAGTAGATTTTGACGCTGCCTGACCCTTTCTGGGGCCTTCCGGCAGCATAAACAAAGTATCCGTTCTACGAATCTGAGCAGTGGCTTTTAGATAAGCTTTAACTGCTCTTACTACATCCAAAGAATGTAATAACTTTTCCTCTACCGAGCTCGGTTTGGGGAAAAAAGAAGGAAGAACCACATCTTGGTTCAAATGAAACCTCGATACCACCTTAGGAAGAAAGGCTGGATGAGGACGTAACACTACTCTGTCCTTATGGATAACCAGATATGGCTCCTTACAGGACATAGCGGCCAATTCCGACATTCTTTTAGCCGAACAAATGGCTACTAAAAAAATCAATTTCCTGGTGAGAAGAACCAAGGAAATGTGCTGTAATGGTTCAAATGGTTGTTTCTGTAGAACCGATAGAACCAGGTTTAAGTCCCATGGACATATGGGAATATTAACCGGAGGGCTAATACGCATCACTCCTTGTATAAAAGCTTTGACTAGTGAATGCGAAGCCAAGGGCCTTTGAAAAAATATTGACAAGGCCGAAATCTGACCCTTGATAGTACTCAAGGTAAGCTTCCTATCTACAGCCCACTGTAGGAAGTCCAGAATCCTACCTATTACGTACTTACGTGGATGCCATTTCTTGGCCTCACACCAAGCGATGTACGCCTTCCAGATTCTATAGTAAATCTGCCTGGATACCGGCTTCCTGGCATTGATCATGGTAGATACCACAGGATTAGAGAGACCTCTCTTTTTTAGAATGTGGGCTTCAATAGCCAGGCCGTCAAACTAGGGCTAGTAAGGAAGGGTGGTATATCGGTCCTTGCGAAAGCAGGTCCCTACGATGTGGAAGGGTCCAAGGACTCCCCACAGACATTTTTACAATCTCCGCGTACCATGCTCTTCGGGGCCACGCTGGAGCCACCAGAATCACTGGTTTCTTTTCTACCCTGATTCTGCGGAGTAATCGAGGTAACAATTGTGGCGGTGGAAATGCATATATCAGCTTGAACTGATCCCAAGGGAACACTAGAGCATCCGAGCCGCAAGCTAGGGGATCCCTTGTCCGAGAGACAAATCTGTCCACCTTTGCGTTGAATCTGGATGCTAGCAGATCTACATCCGGTGCTCCCCACCACTGACATATTGCCCGGAAAACCTCGGGGTGAAGGGACCATTCCCCTGGGCATAATTGTTGGCGACTTAGAAAGTCCGCCTTCCAATTCTCCACTCCTGGAATGAATACCGCGGATATGGCTGGGACATATCTTTCTGCCCATTTCAGGATGCAATTTACTTCCCTCTGGGCTGCACGACTCCTGGTGCCCCCCTGATGATTGATATATGCCACTGCCGTGGCATTGTCTGATTGAATTCTGACAGGGGACCCTTGGAGTTTGGATGTCCATGCTACTAGGGCATACCGGGCTGCTCGTATCTCTAAGAGATTGATGGGCAGGGCCTTCTCTGCATCCGACCATCTGCCCTGGAGAGACCATTGCTCCAGTACTGCCCCCCAGCCTATAAGGCTGGCATCTGTAGTGACCACCTTCCAAGAAATTGGACTGAAGGATTTCCCTTTTTCCAGATTCTGGGGAACCAACCACCAACGGAGGCTCTTGCGAACGGAAGGGGATAAGGACATTGGTAAGTCTAGGGCCTGAACTTTTTTGTTCCAGGCTGACAGTATGGCCCTTTGCAAATTCCTTGAATGGAATTGACCGTAGGGTACTGCTTTGAATGATGCCACCATTTTTCCCAGCAGCCTCATGCACAGGCGTATGGACGGCTGTCTTTTTGTACCCACTAGGTGGATCAAATCTCCCAAAGACGACACCTTTTCTTGAGGCAAGAAAATTTTTCTCTGGTCTGAATCCAGCCTTAGCCCCAAGTATTCCAGACTTTTGACTGGTTTTAGGGCTGACTTGTCTCGGTTGATAATCCAACCGTGAGATTCCAGATACTTGATTGTCTCGTGAACGACCACTTCTAGTTTTTCCACTGAGTGGTCTATCAGCAACAAGTCGTCTAGATATGCCATTATCGTTACACCTTGTGTTCTTAGATTGGCCAATAGTGGGGCCAGAATTTTTGTGAACACTCGAGGTGCTGTGGCCAGACCGAAGGGTAAGGCTCTGAACTGAAAATGGCGCCCTTCTACTGCAAAGCGTAGAAATTTTTGGTGGACTGGAAAGATGGGAATGTGCAAATAAGCATCTTTGATGTCGATCGAGGCTAACCATTCCTCCCCTTGTAGGACAGTGGCCACCGATCGGATCGACTCCATCCGGAAAGTCCTGATATGTAGGAATTTGTTTAGCCCTTTTAGATTTAATATGGGCCTCACGTCCCCGTTTGGCTTCGGGACTGTAAAGAGGTTTGAGTAAAACCCGAACCCCCATTCTTCCAGGGGAACCTCCATGATTACTCCTTGGAGCAATAGTTGTTCTAGTGCCAACCGGAGGGATCCTCTCTTCCGGGGATCTCTTAGCACGTTTGACCACATAAAATGGGAAGGAGGAGAGTCTTTTAACTCCAACTTGTATCCCAGACTTACTGCGGAGAGCACCCATCTGTCTCTGATCGTGTCCCGCCAGGTCTCTGCGAACAACTGAAGTCTTCCCCCCACCCGATTGAGTGGGGGCAACCCTTCGTGAATTTGACTTGGGGGGAGGTTTTGTACCTCTCCTGACCCAGGGTTTTTTGTTACCCTGTGATTGTCCCTGATTTTTACCCCCGGGATTTGACCGAGGAGGCCGTCGGAACTGCTTCACAGCCGATGTCCCAGGGACTGGAGAGGCCGGCCTCTTAAAAGAGGGACCTCTAACTGTTTTTAACCGGCAAGAGTGTACTTTTACCGCTGGAAATTTTCTGGATATATTTGTCCAGGTCTTCCCCGAATAAGCGTTCACCATGAAATGGGAAGCTAACCAGCAATTTTTTACAGGGAGCTTCATCAGACCAGTTCTTGAGCCATAGAAGCCTACGCATATGTACTACAGACAGCGTAAGGCGGGAGGCCTGATGGATTGAATCCTTGATGGCGTCAACCGCAAAGCATAAGGCTCTAGGTAGATCAGCTAGGGCAAGGGCCTGCTGATCCGGCAAGTCCCTTAAGACCTGTTTTAACTGATCCTTCACTGCTTGGCAGACCCCAATAGCTGCTACTGCTGGTTGTGTCACCAAGCTTGCTGTAGAAAAAGCAGATTTTAATAAGGACTCCAATTTTTTATCTATTGGGTCCTTGAACATTTGAACATTATCTACTGGACATGTCAGTGATTTGTTCACACAAGAGATGGCTGCGTCCACTGTAGGCACCCTCCATTTTCTGATGAACTTATCCTCCATGGGATAGACCACCAGAAATCTCTTAGGGGGAGTAAATATTTTATCAGGATGTTCCCAATCCTGGTAAATGAGTCCTTCCAGTAAAGGATGGATTGGAAAGGAACAAACAGTCTGGGGAGCTTTTAGCGACCCCAACGAGGAGACAGAAGTGGTTGATGGCTCCGCAAGGGGCATTTTAAATGCTGATCGGACCATATCAGTCAGGGACTGAACCCATAATCTTTCAGCATGTGATGCTGAAAATGGCTCTTCCACTGTTGATTCCTCTAGAACAGAATCAACCTCATCCTGATCCCCTTCAGGTAGGTCGATCCCTGCATGGGACTGTTGCTCTGCTAACAGGCACTCTAAGGGAGGAGACAGAGATCGGGTGCGCTTTCCCTCTGACAGGGAAGCAGCGATCAATGTTGTCAATCTCTCTTCCAGTCCTCCCAGAGTTGAGGAAAAAACCTCCTCTGTTACATACACAGGAGCAGGTGAACTGAGGACAGCCACAGTACCAGGTACTCCTGAGGGTTCTCTACGGGCACCAACCTCTAATTTTTCAGGGGAGACTGGTGCAGCAAAAGCATGCCCAAGATCCTCAGAGCCCGATGGAGACCCCCTTTGCTTCCTGGGAGTCTTAGTCCCGGAGACTTTGGACGGCATATTCCTAAGCCCAAAGCTGAGGTATTCCAGCCGTAATACACCACTTACTGACAATAGTCTAGCACAATTGCTGCTATATAAACAGTTGGTGTCTACTAATGTGCCTTTCTATGGGGATGCCTGCATCAACCGCCTGCTGTATGCCTTTTTTAAATGTTGCCAGCTCTGTCTCTGCACTCCATAGCCAGCTGACAACACCTAATTGTGCCTTTTAACATGCTGGGACGCCCGCACATGCGCAGAAGCGCTGCGGCGCGCACAGAGCGTCATCCGCCAAGCTGCGCCCCCTTTCCAGCTCACCTCTATATATAGAGGCGCGTGCACGCGCACGCGCGCGGGCACGTGCGCCTTCGGCGCTACTTTTGAAAAGAAAACTAGGGAGAGGAGCCAGGGTCCCTGTTTGCAGCAGGGCCCGGGGATGGACGAGCATTGCAACATGACAGAGGAAGCAGTTTCCCACAAGAGAACTCACCATCTACCTGGACTTGACCTCAGAAGGAAAAAAGTCCACATGACAAGAAAACAACGTTCCACAGCGGCCTCTAGTGGATTAACACAGGTACCGCGGTTTGTCCATTTTTTTTTCTTGACCACTATTAAAATTATTACATTTTCTAGTAGTAACAGGCATGCACAGATATTTAGCGGGAATACCGTTAGGTAACAGGCAGAAAGACATATTAGGCTTGGGGGTCCCCCCAATAGAACCAAGTTCCTGAGGGGCCCCCACTTACCTTTTCCCCGCCGCAGGACTCTGTTTGGTCCACAGAAGCCCAAACTTCACCTCTCACGGCAGGCATTGTACTTAAACCTTCAGGGACCGGGTTCCCAAGGATTCCACTCCCCTGGACCTGTATAGCACCCTGCACAGAAAACATCTTGGTCGTGGGTATGACCACAGCTCTGGATCCCAGGGTCCATCCCTCCTAAGAGAGGCATTACAGGCAAAACCTTGCTCTTCTCTGCAAGGCCCGGGTACCGACCGTTTAGCTATGAAGCTTTTTTGGTCGGATCCGGAATAGCTTGCTGAGGCCCAAAAGAACCTGTACACAAGCCCAGATGAAAAAACATGTTAACCTTTGGCCAACACCTTAGACACTGGCAAAAAAACTGAGGTACTCCCGGATGGGAGGGGCTTATATAGGGGAGGGTACTTCCGGTTTTGGAAGTTGCCAGTGCCAGCACCTGAAGGTAATCTATATAACCCACATAGTAATGAATATGTCGCTCTGTGTCCCGTGATGTACGAGAAAGAAATATATATATATCTCTATATACACACATTGAAATAAACACACACACACACACACACACACATATATATATATACACACACACACATATATACACACTATAGATTGCTAACCTACTCATTTTGGGGGGTGTAATGGAGGGGAAGATGTGCTCTGACTGTACGGGCTGCTCGTGGGTGAAAGGAGGAAGTCAAAAGACTTTCTTCTTCCTCCAGAATACTCAGCCAGCTTCGCGCTTCTCTCTCTGATTCTCCACCTCTGAGATGGTGAATCAGAAAGTGAGAATTCGGTCACAGATCGCCAGTGAGGTGCCGAGATCGCACCTTCATAAACTGGCCGTTTCTGTGACAGTCAGTTACAGATTCTCACTGTGCTGAGATAATCAGTGGAGAACAGGTCATTACCAGTGTATGAAACTGAGGTAATCAGCGGAGAACATGAGATCAGCAGCGAGACTCAGGATCGCCGCTGATCTCAGTTTCATAAAAGGACACCTTAGCATTTAGTAATCAAGTGTCATGTGAGATCCCAGGGAGCACAGTATATTACTGAATGGAGCTAAAAAAGCCGCATTCAGTAACTGCTAATAAATGATTACACAGAGCTTCTACATAGCTCTGTACAGTCACTTTGAATCTGTTACTGTATGTTGCAATGTAGCTGCATTAAGCAAGATCCAGCACTAGTTGACACAGCGAAAAGTAAATATGAAAAAAATATAATGCTTTTACATTTATCCTTCCAAAAACAACATTTTATGTAGTTAGTATTTTAAACTAACACAAAAATGGTAAAAGGATAAATGCCACCCCCCCCCCCCACCATACTGTGTTAAAAAAAAACTCACTGCAGGGGCTGCCTTCCCTCCTCCGCTTGTCGCATCCTCCTAGCGCTCTATGACAGCAGCGCTGTAGAGAGTGTAGCACCCTGATGTTTAGGCTGGGATGCTAGTAAATGTAGTTGCCAGGCGATAGTTGCCTTGGCCAATTGTGAGGAGATCAATTGACTCTTTTCTAAATCTGGACTTGTTGCACCTTCTCTCTTTTGTCACTAGGTGGCACTATGCTGGTGACACTAGGCAAGACAAGGGCTTTACAAGGACAGACATGAATAGATGGAGTGTCTCAGCCAATGGGCAGTGATTTCTTTGGGTCTCTTGGCCTGCTGGGAGAGCCTATTTATTGGGATGGAGTCAGGTGATCTGGGGTTCTGTGCCAACTTGATAGCTGTCTAGGTGGACGTGTGCTGTCCCAGGTTGCTAGGCCAGACGCCTGAGGCCTATCCCAGGTACATCTGGCTGCTAGGCTGCATGAGGGACATAGCGGGAGAGCAGCGTAGGATTGGGACTTACAGCTTGTAGTCCAACCAGAAGTAATGGTTCTGCCGGCCAGGGAACCAAGCTGTGGTCAGGAGGTAAAAAGAAAAAGCTGTTGCCACTGAGGGACCATAAACCTTGTTACCGGACACCACTGTGAGTAACTAAAGCCAGTACCCCGAGCAGTCTTCTCACCAACCAGGGACGGTGAAGAAGTGGGAAAACTTCAGTGAGTGCCAAGCCAGGGACCTAGCGGGACTGCTGAGGAGACAATTGGGCTGCTTCTTTGAGTGCTGGTCAGCTGAGAAGCTTGAAGAATATCTGTGAGTGCCAAGCTAGGGATCCAAAAGGGAAGCTGGGGTGACGCTTGAGGAAGATACTGGAGTAAAGAGTTGGAAGAGCTCAGGGGATCCAGAAGTCTAGTGAGAAACTGGGAGCTCCTAAGGTATATACTATAAGAAAGGCCAGATATCTTGCCAGAAATCAGCTAAATGTTTGCATCAGGGAGCCAGGATGTTTATCTCTGAGATTCTGCTTGCCCAGACATGCCTTGTAGGAACCCGGTCACCTGGACCATCAGAACAGTTTCCTGAAGACATGCATGGCTTTTCAATTGTCTACAATGCCTCAGATTTGTGCCAACAAAGTTGCCCCATTCCAGAGAGAAGAGATAGATCCTCCTGTCCTACATCAATATGCTAATAGGGCAAGGACCAGGAGCAGTGGTTCCAGTCCTAAAATAAGAGGTTTCAGGGCATGTATTCTTTACTTTTCATGGTGAGAGAAAAGTCAGCAAACTGAAGGTTCGTGATTGATCTTGAGCATCTGAACAAGTTTAAACATAATAAAAAATTCAAGATGGAAACATACTCCATTCAACGTGCAGTCTGGCCAGGTGACTGACTTATTTCAGTATACTGTATTTCAGGGTCACATATTTTTCACATTCCAATACTACCCTCTTTCCAAATGTTCCTCTGTTTTACTGTGGGACAGGTGCTTTTTTGCCCCTCTTTCTCTTTCCTCTTTTCAAAATTATTATGGCCAATTGACTTCCATCCCTTCCCTCAATAAGTGGTTTTACAAAGCAGAAGCATTATGGATTCTCACCAAACTGGATTTGTCTGTATTGATGGATGCTTATTTAGCCACATGCAGTGCTGGGACAAGGCCATTTGGTGCCCAGGGCGAGGATGACAAACTGCGCCCCCTGTGTTGCTATGGCAATTTCTATGGTGACTTTATAATAATAATATAGAGTTTAGGTAGTAACAGGATGTGTAAAGAGACCCTTCCCTCCCCCTCCATTGACTGGAAGTTCTTTGCTGGAAATGGGTGGGAGGGGCCCCTCCCCCTCCGTTGATCAGGAAACAGGAAAGGGGGGGGGGTTTGAAAAGGTGTTTGGTGGAGAGACATGTTTTGAACAACAGTTGGTGTTTGGGAAGGACAAAGGAAGGAGTGGGTCTTTGGAAGGAGAAAGGAAGAAGACATCCCTGCCTGAAGCTGGATAACTTTGGATACCTTTTTGGGAGTTGGATTGAGCAAGGAACTATGGACATTACATCTTGACCTCTAAGTTGAGTAATTATTTAGTTTACTAAAGCCCCGTACACACGATCGGTTTAACTGATGAAAACCGTCCGATGGATGGTTTTCATCAGACCAACCGATCGTGTACGGTACCCATCAGTCTTTTTTCCATCGGATGGAAAAAATAGAACTTGTTTTAAAATTTTCCGATGGATAAAAAACCGATGGGAATTTCCGATCGTCTATGGGCAAGTCCATCGGTTAAAAAACCCACGCATGCTCAGACTCAATTAGGAGACGGGAGCGCTCGTTCTTGTAAAACTAGCGTTCCTAATGGAGAGAGCACATTCGTCATTCTGCAAGTTATTGCTTCGTTTAATGCAGCGCATGTTTTTTTGCTTTCGAACAGTCTTTAAAATGTCATTTTGGCAGCAGAACTTTCTCCTGAGTTCTGACAAATGTATGTCTTTCTTTTTTCTAGTGATCTTAGGAATAATTATTAAAATTCTTCAAGGCCGACCTCCCAAATTACACCTTTATTTTCTTGACTCTTAAAATTTGTTGTGCATTTTTTGGTGTGTCAATTTCTCAGAACAACATAATATTTAATTTTTGAAAAATCATGGAGGTTGGTGTCCCTTGTTCTTAATTACACATTGTATTTATGCAATCTTATTGCTACTTCTCAAAAAAACACATCAGGCATGTAAGTTGGCTGAAATCAAATTTCCCTTTATTTCGGAAAAAAACAAATCAAAAACCTATTCCCAAATTAGCAGAGAATATAAAGTCATTAGATACCAAATGCAGACCTGACTATGATCAATAATAAAATCAACAACAGCATGAAATCAGGAGCAGCAGCCAAAGACATACATCATCCCAAGCTGTGGTACTCCATCAACCTTCAATTTCTGGATGAGCAGCTCGAGGCCAGGGAATCACCTCCTGCTCTTCCTTGTAGCCTTCCTTCCACGCCTCTCTGCAGCGTTCTCTCCACGGCCCCGTCCACGCACCCTTGCAGGCTGGGCCACTGTGGGTGGTGATGTGGCAGGAGGAGTAGGAGAAGGAGGAGAGGGATTGGGCTGATGTGAGATATGGGTGGCCTCAGTCAGCAGCCCCCTCGCCCCCATGTGTACGGCCGTGTAGATAAGGTGCTCACAAAGGGCCCGTTGTCCCGCCTCCATTCTCAGCAGCTTATCTGAGAGATAGGTGCTAAACCCCTCCGTAGGGTTGAGGGGGGCCCTCATAATGGCAGCAGCCTCCTGAATCATCTTTAGTGACTCCTCCTCCACTTGTGTCATCCGCCGTTGTTTTGGCGGTCTGACGTGGAGGGGAGCCACTTGGGAGACGGTGCTGCCACTAGGCCTGGGGACCTGCTGAGTCCCACTGGGCCCTGCCTCCTCCTGCCTGTCACACTCCTGACCCTCTTCCTCCTGGCTTGCCTCATCCTGTTTATAAAATAAAATGTAAATTTCTATTATTTGAGGAATCAATCACACACAATTTTGATCTCATTACTGGTTTATTTTGGAGGGGGTGGGATCATTTATGGCTAATCAAAACAGTTCAACTCCATATTACTTAGTGGAAAATAATTATGATCAAAAATACTATACCGGGTTGAAGATGTGAAGATCTGGCTCTTCTAGCTCGGGAGGCTCCTCCTCTGCCTCTGCAGGGGTGGAGGGAAGGGTGGAAGGAACGCTGGAGGGAAGGGTGGAAGGAAGGGTTGAGGGAAGGCTGGAAATAGATTCCCTGGCCTCGATCTGGTCATCCAGAAATTGAAGATGTCTGTAGTACCACAGCTTGAGCTTTACTACATCGTCGGCTGCTGCTCCTGATCTCTTGGACTGGCGCACTTCCTTGAATTTTTTTTTTATAAGAATTGCGCAGGTTGTTGATTTTATTATTGATCATAGTGTAGTCTGCATCTGGGATCCATGGCTTCATATCCTCGGCTAATTTGGTAATAGTTGCCCGTCGTACATCACTTTTGTGATACGCAGGGTGTTTGAGCTCCCACAGGTTGTGCTGTTCCTTATACTTTTCAATAAAAACAAGCATCACCTCCGGCTCTCTTAGTTTATGCATCTATTAGGATCAGCAAGTACAAAAAAAAAAGGATCAGAATTGTTTCTCCTCAAATTATCACAATATTGCCCTTTACAATCATGACCCATTAATATGCCACTGCAGGCCCGAGTTCCCTTCTTACCTTAGTTCACTTCGTGGGTTCACTTCCGGTCGTCCTTACTCCGCGCATCCCTAATAACTTCTTTCCCCTTTTTATACCCTGCGCATGCGTGTAACTCCGCCCTCGTCGCCCGCCCATGACGGACTTTTTCTGCATTTCCCCGCCCCTTAACGATCGGCGCACAGTGTGAGATGGCGACATGTCGCAGACACAGGTGGCTTCTTTAGTTGAAATTACCGACGAGGAAAGCCCGGAGGCGGAAACGTCCCGATCCTGTAAAAAAAGATACAAGGCGACTATAATATGTCTTTTTCTGAGATGGCGGAGATGGTGGACATTCTGCGGAGGAAGGATTACGACGGCAAGCATGGCCCATACGACACCCCTAATCTCCGAAGTCACAAATTATGGACAAAGTGGCGAAGACTCTCTATAAAAAATATGGGGTCAGGAGATCCAAGGAACAACTCCATAAAAGGTGGTCAGACCTCAAGATCAGGGAGCCGGAGCAGTATAAGAAGCTTATAAAAAGCATAGAAAAAAGTAAGTATATTTTACTGTGTTCTTTCAGATTGTAATATGTATTCTTCCATGTTTTGCACCATGTGCTTGGCTTGACTGGGTTCACATTTTGAAATCTCATCTTTTAGGTTAAGTGGAGAGTCCACTTATTTGCCCAATGTTTTGACCAATAACTTGCTGCTCTTCCCCCAAACATGTTTGGCACATATCCACGTAAACTACATGTGGGCATGCCTCATTTTACTTCAACAATGTTTATCTACACATTGTTGGCTAGATGATGTGTTGTAAGAAAATTTTGAATGTGACTGAAAGAATAAACTGTATTCTGGGTAAAGGAGATGACACTCCAGCAGTTGTGTACTTTTTTTTGTTCTTCATCAAGATACTATACTCTAGGCCACATGACCAAATTTATTAACGGTGTCACACACAGGTGGGTCCAGTGGATAGCTTGGTGGTTATCCAAGTGTATTTGTGAATGTCCTCAAAAATAACATGTTGCTTTGTTGAGTTTGCAAGATCATATATGTTCATGTTGGAACTCAGGGCCAAATATCAATTGTACCCCACTTAAAAACATAGAGGATCCCTTTTCAGGCCTTAAAAAAGTCTGTGTGCTAAAGTATACATTTTGTTGTAAATTCCCATAGGGGAGAGGAGACTGGGAGCACACCATGCTCATGAGACGAGTAACCCAACACCACAGAAACTCCCCGAAGCTCCCAAAGCAAACCAAGATCAGCAGGTTCAGGAAGCGGAGGTGGAGGAAGCGGAGGTGGAGGAAGGGGAGGTGGAGGAAGGGGAGGTGGAGCTTATCAGCACAACAGGTCAGTGTCTGTCACCACAACTTCAAGGTAAATACAGATGTAGGACTGCCTAGTGTAAAACCTTTTTTTTTGTTTTAGGGACTGAACGTGGGGGTATGTCAGGAAGTCCAAATCCGCCATTCTCGAGTGCCAGCGCCAAAATAATCATTCAGGAAATCATGGAATGCAGTAGCGAATTGGACATTATGAGAAAGAGAATGATTGTGATTGAGCAAAAATATAAAAACATGATAGATATTTTGGGGGGAATAGTGTGAACCCCCCCTTTTGTGTTTTTTGTTATGCGTCTGAAATTATCTCAGGGATTTCCAACATCCCAAATGTGAAGATGCACACACTGAAGACTCAACATGTGCTATCTGCCGTCACAGGATATCTATGTCCCTGTTTTGGGGGTGCAACCTCTTCCTCCCTCCTCAAGTAGGTGAGAGGAAGGGTTTACATCCCCAAAGCACGACCATTGATCCCCCATGATGGCAGATAGCACATGTTTACCCTAGCCATGGGATCTTGTTGAAGATACTCATTTGAGCCCCAAAAGAAAGTGTGTTTGTTAAAATTTGGGATGGATCAGGGGTACCATCACCCCATCTACAGTTGGTATTTTTCACAGTGTTATTGTATTACTTTTTCAGACTAAAAAAAATGGCTTACGACCCATGCATGTTTCTGCAAAAAAAGCCGCACATAAAAAAAAAAGGCTAGTATTTCTAAAAACCACAAAAAAATGCGGTGCAAACAATAAAAACATTTGGGAAGTCTAAAAAAGGTGTGCCTTGTTCTTTCTATGCTCAAGAGCAGTTCTGAAGATGCAAAAACCGTGTTTTTCGCTCTGAGTTTTGAGGCTATTTACTAAGGACAATTACACTTGGCACTACTAGAACCTGGGAGACACATAAACCCAAAATACAAGAATGACAACACAAGTTTGTAGGAATTCCATGATTTTTTTTATTTTTAAAAGGTAAAATACTTGGTCAGATGTGGTCTGGCATTGCGATGGCCCCCCTACCCGTGAAGTACTCTACGTATTTCTGGCATACTTCACGGGCACTTTGGGGGGCCAAGCCAGTACGGGCAGTGCTGAGGCCGGTCAGATTAATCAGTTCAGATGGACCGGCCTCAGGCCCAAACGATGATACATAATTGTTTGCAAATTTGCGAAGAAAATTGTGCAAGATGCAGCAGCAGTAGACGATGTGGTTCAGTTTATAATCCGCCAAATGTATCGTTGTCTGGAACAGGCGGAACCGGCTGGCCATTATCCCGAAGGCATTCTCCACAACTCTCCGGGCTCTGGCCAGCCGGTAATTAAAAATCCTCCTCTCCGGGGTGAGGGTGCGTTGGGGAAACGGCCGCATCAGGTGTGGTCCTAGTCCAAAAGCCTCATCCGCAATGAAAACGATTGGGAGCCCTTCAACGTTCTCTGCATCTGGAGGCAGTGCAAGACCCCCAGCCTGCAGACGGTGAGCGAACTCCGTCTCCGCGAATGATCCGCCATCGGACATCCGGCCGTTCTTCCCCACGTCCACATACAGGAACTCGTACCGTGCCGACACCACCGCCATTAACACTATGCTATTAAAACCTTTATAGTTGAAATAGTATGACCCCGAAGTGGGTGGCGGCACTATGTGGACGTGCTTCCCATCAATTGCCCCTCCACAGTTGGGGAAATCCCACCGCTGGGCAAATTGGGAGGCCACAGTCAGCCATTCCTGTGGTGTGCTAGGGAACTGTGGAGTCAAACAAAAAGAAGACATTAGTACGGTTTATGGTTACAGTGCAAGCAGATTACACACAAAAACATTGTTGAGTAACATTATTATTTAAGGGAGTTTTTCCGACCAATAAACAAAGGCCCACTTAGCAGATGCCTCACCCCCGCTGAGTGGACATTCTAAAATAATCTAAGGGGGGGGCCTAAGGTGATTGTGGGGGATCCCAAAAAAGGCTCTACCAATCTGCTGAGCTTGATTGAGAACTACTAATTTTTTAACATCTTTAGGGGGGGGAGGGAGGGTTGTCAAACTACGAGGGCAATGACCCCCCAAAAATGAAAAGGAAAATAGAAGGCTAGCTGGGTTTGCGCCCACGAAAGCATGCTGGAGAGGTTAGTGAAGGGAAATAGGCATGTAGGGCCCAAAAAGGGATTTACAGGTAAAAAAAGGCATGGGGAAAATTGAGACATTACCAGGATATTACAAACAGGCATATTTGTGTTAGGAGGAAAAAAAAAGAAAAAAGAGAATAAAAAAAGATAATGTGAGGTTAAAGGAGCATAATTACCTTCATATAGTCCTTCTGCAGGACCTGAATGATGGCCGAACACGTCTCAGGGATAATGATCCCGAGAGCCTGGGGGGGAGATGCCTGTTGAGAACTTGAGGTCCTGCAAGCTTCTCTCAGTCGCCAGGTATCTCAACGTGGCAATAAGCCTCTGCTCGGCAGTGATGGCCTGGCGCATCACAGTGTCCTGCCTCGTTATATAGGGGGACAGCAAATCCAAAAGACGGTGAAATACGGGGTCCGTCATCCTGAGATAATTCCTGAAATCATCAGGGTTATTCTCATGGATTTCCCGCAGCAGAGGCATATGAGAGAATTGGTCCCGCTGGAGCAACCAATTCTTAGTCCATGAACTCCTCCTCACCCTGTTCACAGACTGAACTCGGGTTACAGTGTTAACTGCAACACCAAGCCCAAAGCCAGCACGAGCTCGAGAATGAGAACGCACTTCAAACATGGTTTTAAACCGGTCGGCTGGTCAGAACGCACTCAAACAGAACGCACCGTGGAACAGCAAGGCCTGAAAAGAACGATCTGAAAAACAGTAAACGAACGGCCAAGTCGGCACTGCAAGGCAGTAACGACCTGACTGCACGCACTGAATCACAAATACAAACCCACAAGCACAAACTGAACAACAGGAAACGATCTGCAAAGCACGGAGACTGAAAAGCGCGAATCGGCTCTCACCAAACTTTTACTAACACGCGGTAACACGAAATCAGCAAAAGCAGCCCAAGGGGTGGCGCCATTAGATTTGTTCGGCCCTTTTATAGCGCGTCGTACGTTTTGAATGTGCCGTCGTTTTCTTGCCGTCGGTTTTTAGACTGATGGTGTGTGGCCAAGACTGATGAAAAACAGTTTCATCGGATTTCCGATGGACAAATCCATCGGACGAAAATCCATAGGTTATCCGATCGTGTGTACAGGGCTTTAATGTGTACGGTACATGTTGTACATGCTTATATATTTGTAGGCAATGTGATATTTTGTAATCTATAAGTTGTGTTGTATTGTGCATCCTACAGTTGTATGTGCAGATTTTTCCTTGTTTAGTAAAGCATTGATACACTACAGAAGTTTAAGCTTCCTTGATTTTACCACAGAGCAAGAACTTAATAGATAGACGCAAAAGCATAACAATGGGGGATCGTAGCCGGAATTTGTGCTAAAATTTCAACAGAAGCTGACCTGTTTTCTGTGGTGTGAATTTTTTGCTTGTGCTGGGGGGAAAATGTTGCGTACACTGTTTAGGAAAAGTAAAGCTGCAAAGGTTTCTGGTGTCCAGGAGGACTTGAAGGCGTGCACCCTTCCTATCTGGGCCAGAAATAGTCAGTGGATATCTGTTGCAAAGGAGCTGGCTGGATATGCTTCTCCTTTGAACAGAGCTTGGGGGGATGGAGTCTCTGATCTTTCCTCAGATTTTAGTCTCAAAAGTTTTGGGTTCAGTAAGGGAGAGATGCGGGCAGTTGCTGTGTTTGGTTTGCATGTCCTGCATGCTCTACATATTGAATCTGAAAAGAGGGAAAAGGCAGAATTAGAAAGAGATTTAATGAAGGAGCAGCTTGCAGTAGCATCCAAGTGTTTGGAAGAAACTGCAAGCAGGGCAAAAGATTTAGAAAGAAGGGTAATCAAAGTTAAACCTGCATTGGCTTCGAAGTGTGTTCAAACCACTGTAGGCCGAGCTGAAGATTTGAATGAGCGGTGTGCAGCCCTCATGACCAAGTCTAATGATGGTTTAACAAAGGACAAAGGCCCAAAGCCTGTAAGCAAAAGTAGGACATGTGCTACTGTTACTTCTCATAACCGGGAAGCTGAGGATTTGATCAGCTCAAATTACAGAGTTGATTCAGATACAAGGAAGACAAGGCCTATGATCTCCAGGAGACACATGTGGATTGATTTACTTAAGGTGGGGGTCCCTAGAGAGGAAATAGATGGGATTCCTACACCAGCATTGTTTAAGAAGTGGAAGCAAATGGTTGGGAATGGTAGATTCAGTCACATTAAGTGTTTCTGTTGCCACAAAATGGGGCATTTTGCAAAAATGTGCCATATTGTGAAGCAGCAGGCCTCTGTTCTTCCAAGGACGGCACGGAGAGACATGCAAGTTTATTCGTTACGTTGGAAGTCAATGCCTTTCCATGAAAGTGTTTCAAGGCAACAGTGGGCACCCTACAATAGTTTTGCAGTTAGAAATGGGCAGATAGAGAAATGTGAGCAGTGAGCTATGTTTTTGGCACAGTTGGAAATGAACATATAATCTGCTTTTGTCTCTTACTCTTTTCAGATATTGAGCATCGAGAGGTGGAGCAGGCAGAGCAGACGACCATGCTGGGTGGGAAGAGGAAGACCAGAAGAGAGCCTGATGAAGATGCGGATGATGTCCTAAAGGTGGCTGAATTGGAGCGGACTTTCATCTGAGCATTTCCTTATGACCAAGAGGACAACAGACTTTCATCTGGGACTTTCTTTACACAAACTGCCAAAGACATTAACCCTGCTCAAAAGTAATGTTGCAGCCTTCCAGGGACGAAGCAAAAGTCTGATCGCCCAGATGGGGGTCAAAAGGGAATTTTTTCCTCCAGTTTAGGGGTTTTTTCGCCCTTTTCTGGACAAAAGGCTTTAAGAAGTTTTCTATATTATTCTATAAAGTCAAGAGGTGGTATGTGTTGCTATGGCAATTTCTATGGTGACTTTATAATAATAATATAGAGTTTAGGTAGTAACAGGATGTGTAAAGAGCCCCTTCCCTCCCCCTCCATTGACTGGAAGTTATTTGCTGGAAATGGGTGGGAGGGGCCCCTCCCCCTCCATTGATCAGGAAACAGGAAAGGGGGGGGGTTGAAAAGGTGTTTGGTGGAGAGACATGTTTTGAACAACAGTTGGTGTTTGGGAAGGACAAAGGAAGGAGTTGGTCTTTGGAAGGAGAAAGGAAGAAGACATCCCTGCCTGAAGCTGGATAACTTTGGATACCTTTTTGGGAGTTGGACTGAGCAAGGAACTATGGACATTACATCTTGACCTCTAAGTTGAGTAATTATTTAGTTTACTTAATGTGTACGGTACATGTTGTACATGCTTATATATTTGTAGGCAATGTGATATTTTGTAAGCTATAAGTTGTGTTGTATTGTGCATCCTACAGTTGTATGTGCAGATTTTTCCTTGTTTAGTAAAGCATTGATACACTACAGAAGTTTAAGCTTCCTTGATTTTACCACAGAGCAAGAACTTAATAAATAGACGCAAAAGCATAACACCCCCCCCCCCCTGTTTTTAAGGAAGAATCGATGGCGTTTCAAGACAAGAATATACTTAAAACAATAAAAATTCAATTAGGTTTAATGCAATAGAGTTCACTCACACATTTTAATTACCGTATATACTCGAGTATAAGCCGAGATTTGCAGCCTTTTTTTGGGCTGAAAGTCCCCCCCCCCCATCGGCTTATACTCGAGTCAGCGAAATTTTACATTGTAAATAGTACCTGAAAAAAAGTTGAGGCTGCGGCGTCCATCATTCAAATTCTGCGGTCTCTTCCTGGTCCCTTCTGTGATAGGCGATTCTCAGCAGACACTCTCCGCCTATCACGAACGTTCTCTTATCCTCAGTTTCCCAGCAGACGTCTGTGATTGGCGGAACACCCAACACAGTGTCTGCTGGGAAACTGAGGATGAGAGAACGTTCGTGATAGGCGGAGAGTGTCTGCTGAGAATCGCCTATCACGGAAGGGACCAGGAAGAGACCGCGGGATTTGAACGATGGACGCCGCAGCCTCAACTTTTTTTCAGGTACTATTTCCAATGTAAAATTTAAACAGTGAGGATGGGAACAGTGAGGATGGGAACAGTAAGGATGGGAACAGTAAGGATGGGAACAGTCAGTCATTGTTGACCCTCGGCTTATACTCGAGTCAGTAAGTTTTCCCAGTTTTTTTGTGGCAACATTAGGTACCTCGGCTTACACTCGGGTCGGCTTATACTCGAGTATATACGGTATATGTATTTTTATTGGCGGCACTTTGAAATAATAATACAACAAATGTGCTTGTAGAAAGGCCTGTTAACTGTTTTTTTCTGTCAAGGCCCATGTGAACATACTAAAATTTTCAGTTTTGCATTATTTTGTGTAAGGTAGTGCCCCAATACCAAATATTCACATAAATAGGAAAAATGCAAAATCAAAAAAAAACTTCTCAACCAACATTCAGCAAAAAAGAACCCTCAATACAAAATATTAATACCCGTATTTATTGGCGTATAACACGCACCCTAACTTTAAGAGGGAAGTTTCAGAAAAAATAATAATTCCACAGCCCCCTGCGTATAACACGCAGGCACAGTTTACCCTCCATTTTCAGGGTAAAAAAATTAGTGTTATACACAGTATATAAAAGTGCAAAATCAAGGGATTACACCATTTCTCACTGAAACATAACATTCAACTGTAATCTTTTCTCAAAGATAGTCAGTGCCCCAATACAAAATATTCATATACCGTATATACTCGAGTATAAGCCAACCCGAATATAAGCCGAGGCACCTAACTGTTACCATAAAAAACTGGGAAAACGTATTGACTTGAGTATAAGCCTAGGGTGTCCATCTGCATGCCTCACTGTGCCTCACTGTGTCCTATGGGGGGGGGTTTGCGGCGCAATTTGGCCACTAGCGGGGTGGTTTTACCCCCCGGTAGTGGCCGAGAAAGGGTAAAACTGCCTGCTGCTGAAGCAGCGCATTGTGAGCGGTATAGCCACGCTGTCCCATTGATTTCAATGGGCAGCAGCGGTGGAGGAGCGGTAAACACACTGCTCCTTCACTGCTGCAAAGATGCGGCTAGCAGGACTTTTTCTAACTACCTGCTAGCGCAAGGTTCCAGTGTGAAAGCCCCTCGGGCTTTCACACTGGAGACAATGGAGCAGTTTCTTAAAGGCGTTTTGCAGGCGCTATTTTTAACGCTATAGTGCCTGCAAAACGTTCCAGTGTGAAAGGGGTCTAAAAGTTTTTAGTAATTAATATATTTTTATCAGTTGTCTGTACGGTATGTTAATAGTCTTCTTAGACCCCTTTCATACTGGGTCGCTTTGCAGGCGCTATAGCGCTAAAAATAGCGGCTGCAAAGTGACCTGAAACAGCGGCTGCTGTCCCTCCGATGCGGTGCGCTAGCAGGACGGTAAAAAAGTCCTGCTAGCCGCATCTTTGGTGCGGTGAAGGAGTGGTGTGTATACCGCTCCTGGCCATTGAAATCAATGGGACACCGCGGCTATACCGCCCGCAATGCGCCAATACAGGGGCGCTTTGCGGGTGGTTTTAACCCTTTTTCATCCGCTAGCGGAGGGTAAAAGCGTCCCGCTAGCGGTCAAAAACCTTCACAAAAATGTTGGTAAGGCACCACTAAAAATAGCAGTGCTTTACTGCTGACGCCGCCCCCGCCCCAGTGTGAAGGAGGCCTAAGAGGTACAATTAAAGTCCCACATATTTTTGCACATTCCTTTATGGAGTGAGCACTTGTTTAATTCACATACAGTTCATACTCCAATTTTATCTCTGCACTTTCACAGTGGGGGTGACACTTAGGGAACACATGAACAGGTCAGAGATGGCAAGCATGGCTCATTTAAAATAATGCAAAACCATATTTTATCTGCTGTTTTTTGTTAATACACACAGTGGTTATTATTAACCTTGCCTCAGTCAGCCTCCTCCCCTCCCCCCCGTCCAGCCATTTATTTATCTCCTAAGTTGAAGTAACTTCTTCTTACTTTACTTGTAGTCCGTCTGCTCTCCTCTGTAGCACAGTGCAGGCTTCCAATCCAGATAAAGCCTGGCAGGCTCCTCGAGACGAGTCCTCGGCTCCTCTAGCTCACAGCCTGTGAGTCACAGCACCGCCAACACAGCTCCCTCCCTGTGCGCAGCGCACCTCTCCCGCTCCCACCTCGCCTCCGGCCGTAAGTGGAGTGACAACATGCCGCTGGCAGGGACTAGTCTACGACACTCCTCCGTAGGGGGAGACTGTAACATTTACAGTGAAGGGAGGCGGCCGCGGGAGGTGACGGTCCGGTGCAGGAGCGCACTTGGCAGTCGGCATACAATTTGTACAGTGCCGCTGCCCGCTCGCTATAACACACTGGCGGGCGGCCGTGGCAGAACTTCACCTGCGGCTGCGCCCCCCCTCCTATATTAAATGGTATCGCCCAGGGCACTCGCCTCTCCCGCCCCTGACTTGTACCGGCCCTGGCCACATGAAAGAATGGCATTCTTTATTCACTTCCTTGTACTAGCCAGGTTTAGTATCCCTTAAAGGGGAGTTCCAGCCTTTTTTATGTTTATTAAAAGTCAGCTGCTGGCTTTTAATAAACAGACACTTACCTGTTCCACTGTCCAGCGACGCGGCCGAACGGAGCTTCGCTCCTCCCCCCCCTCTCCGCCGGAGCCTCCATTCTAACTGTGGGCACCCGGCCGTGACAGCTTTCGGCTTCACGGCCGGGCACTCACTGCGCATGCTGCACAATCTGAGTGGACAGGCGATCGTCTGGAACCTGTCACGTGTCCCAGGTGATCGCCTACAGGGAGGGGCCGCCAAAAGGCGATATGACGAGTTGCCTAAGCAGTCCCTGGGCGGAAGGAGGAAGTGGGACAGGAAGTCCCACTCCTACTGAAGCCCCCACTCCCCCCAAAAAAATTACATGCCAAATGTGGCATGTAAGGGGGCGAGACGTGGTTTAAGCGGAAGTTCCACTTTTGCATAGAACTCCGCTTTAAGACCCTAATGCTAATATTATACAATGTCCTTGATTTAAATTATAGTGTCTATTGAGGGGGCCTAGGTGGTATCCAGGGGGAATCTCAAAGCATGGGCATTTGTTTTTTATTTCCTTGTCTGATTTTGTACAACTACTGTATGTACCCCCCCTGTGTAAGTGTAATGATGTTGAAGTATAAGATATGGGGATTTATTCAAGAAAATTATTTACCCACACTTTTAATTGTTAATATATGGATATGACACTGCAAATCTATAAATTGTAGATGATAAGAATCTTCCTCGGAGGATAGAGAGGCAATCAAAACACATTGGATAGATTCATATGAACATGTCTATTTAATGGCAAAATATGTTTGTATTTCAATGCCATGTGGCTAAAAGACGGGTAATTGACGTATTCCTGAAAATTAGGGTTTTAGTATCATATGTCAGCCATATAATGGGTCCTTTTTTTTGAGTAAACTCTGCGACAAAATGATAAATACTAAGTGTATAATCACCCAGGTCAAATATATTGACCTCAAAAACTAAACTAAAACTAAAGCTGCTCCCCTGAGAAGTGAATGACTCCCATTGATGTGTAGAATAAATGGTTAGGGGGCGCTAATAAGTGCAAATAAAAAACAATAGTGGCGAAATGGTTATACATGTACCAATACCTCAATATATATAAATGCAATATTGAATACTCTATATAAGTGTCCCAATATATTGTATAAACAAAAGATCAACAGATAAAATGTCCAAATTTTGCTGCTGAAATAGAAATTAAGTTTTCATGTGACTTCAATACTCTGTGCTGACAACTCAGTGCTGACAAAAAACTTGAAGTGATGTATATTGTGCTCCTTCACCAAGGAAAAAAAACGTACACCCAACGTGCTGTAGTAAATCCTGCTTACCAGAGGTAGTTGACCACTTTAAACTAAAAAGTAGGTCAAAATCGCTTTTACAGGGTAGTGCCTGTCCACATGGATTGGACCTGGAAAAAATCCTTCCTCCTCATACAGCCATGACCGGAAAATTAAGATGGAAACATTCCATAGTGTAAAACTGTTTTTTTATTCGTAAAAAACATAAAAAGAGCCAAATGGCTACTCACATTCACAAGTGCCTATTCCCGGCACTGGGGCTGCAGGCTTTTAGAGGAATTAAATGGGAAAATCCGCTGCGATCCGCTGCGATCAGTCCACTTGCATGGACGGCGTGCGTTCCACCTCCCTCCTTCCGCTAGCCACACAGGCCGGATGTGGGCGTAAAAAAACACGTGACCAGATACCGCCTCGACGTACGTTTCGTAGGATACTACGTCATCAGGAAGCGTATCTGGTCACTGGAGGTCACGTATTATATACTGTGTGTGATAAAATACCCGGGAAAACCAAATTTAAACTGCGCAGCCTCAGTCTCGGTTCAAACTAAACAAAACGAAGATCGCGTTTACATAGATAAATATACTGGATATATAAATATACCTTTACAACATGCCCAACTTAAAACAAACATTAATTATTTAATAATATAACAAAGATTAATAGTCTGAACGCTCTCTTCAGAGAATATTCAGGCTCATTGTTTATTATCCACGGAGACACAAAAAACGTACTCTAGTGTCCCCTAGTGGAGATATTCCAAACTTCGCCTAAAACCACATTATTAGAAGTATGCTAACTCATATAACCATATACGAAAAATTATCTATAAAGGAAGATGGTATATATAGAGATTCTTTCCACATAGAAAAAAATATATTTTATCTATATAAATTTTGGTGGATAATCTAGATATCATCCACCAAATACTAGAAATAATAATACCTTAAAATAAAATACAATAAAATACTAGAGGTTACCCTTCCCCTTCAACTTGGTGCCAATAGACACCGCAAGAAAACTGCATATATAGAGACGAGATAGACTTCATCAGTCTCTGATCCATATGCAGTTTGAATGGATCAAAGGTCATAAAAATTTATATTTTTAAAAATTAAATATGATAATATACATATATATACATATACATATAATCATTGCATATATGGAAAACTGCTAATCATTGGAGAGGAAACAATTAAGATCTAGTTCTATATTCATACCAAGCGGATGCATACACTTTAGTCTATATAGCCACTTGGTCTCGTTTTTTGAGACCTCTCTGGTCATATGTGTACCTCTCCAGTGTCTAGCAATTTTATCGATCCCATAGAATTTACACAACGAGGGGTCACTATTATGGAACATTTTAAAATGTCTGGAAACACTATGATTAGGATAGCCATTTTTTATGTTTTTAAGATGTTCATTAATTCTAATTCTCAGATTTCTGGTAGTGCGGCCTACGTACTGAAGGGAGCAAGGACACTCTAGCACATATGTCACATGATCTGAATTACACGTGATAAAGGACTTAATATCAATTTTTGTTTGAGTAACGTTGGACTGAAAATTTGAGATTTTTTTAGGTGCCCCTGCTTTTCTAGTCGTTTTACAGGCTTTGCACCTAGTGCAGTAATAGAAGCCTACACTATCAAGGAAGGTGGAGGTTTTTTTGGGGGGGTCTGGTACATTCTTAGCAATTTTTCCTATGTAAATTCTATGGGATCGATAAAATTGCTAGACACTGGCGAGGTACACATATGACCAGAGAGGTCTCAAAAAACGAGACCAAGTGGCTATATAGACTAAAGTGTATGCCTCCGCTTGGTATGAATATAGAACTAGATCTTAATTGTTTCCTCTCCAATGATTAGCAGTTTTCCATATATGCAATGATTATATGTATATGTATATATATGTATATTATCATATTTAATTTTTAAAAATAATTTTTTTTATGACCTTTGATCCATTCAAACTGCATATGGATCAGAGACTGATGAAGTCTATCTCGTCTCTATATATGCAGTTTTCTTGCGGTGTCTATTGGCACCAAGTTGAAGGGGAAGGCTAACCTCTAGTATTTTATTGTATTTTATTTTAAGGTATTATTATTTCTAGTATTTGGTGGATGATATCTAGATTATCCACCAAAATTTATATAGATAAAATATATTTTTTTCTATGTGGAAAGAATCTCTATATATACCATCTTCCTTTATAGATATTTTTTCGTATATGGTTATATGAGTTAGCATACTTCTAATAATGTGGTTTTGGGCGAAGTTTGGAATATCTCCACTAGGGGACACTAGAGTACGTTTTTTGTGTCTCCGTGGATAATAAACAATGAGCCTGAATATTCTCTGAAGAGAGCGTTCAGACTATTAATCTTTGTTATATTATTAAATAATTAATGTTTGTTTTAAGTTGGGCATGTTGTAAAGGTATATTTATATATCCAGTATATTTATCTATGTAAACGCGATCTTCGTTTTGTTTAGTTTGAACCGAGACTGAGGCTGCGCAGTTTAAATTTGGTTTTCCCGGGTATTTTATCACACACAGTATATAATACGTGACCTCCAGTGACCAGATACGCTTCCTGATGACGTAGTATCCTACGAAACGTACGTCGAGGCGGTATCTGGTTACGTGTTTTTTTACGCCCACATCCGGCCTGTGTGGCTAGCGGAAGGAGGGAGGTGGAACGCACGCCGTCCATGCAAGTGGACTGATCGCAGCGGATCACAGCGGATTTTCCCATTTAATTCCTCTAAAAGCCTGCAGCCCCAGTGCCGGGAATAGGCACTTGTGAATGTGAGTAGCCATTTGGCTCTTTTTATGTTTTTTACGAATAAAAAAACAGTTTTACACTATGGAATGTTTCCATCTTAATTTTCCGGTCATGGCTGTATGAGGAGGAAGGATTTTTTCCAGGTCCAATCCATGTGGACAGGCACTACCCTGTAAAAGCGATTTTGACCTACTTTTTAGTTAAAGTGGTCAACTACCTCTGGTCAGCAGGATTTACTACAGCACGTTGGGTGTACGTTTTTTTTCCTTGGTGAAGGAGCACAATATACATCACTTCAAGTTTTTTGTCAGCACTGAGTTGTCAGCACAGAGTATTGAAGTCACATGAAAACTTGATTTCTCTTTCAGCAGAAAAATTTGGACATTTTTTCTGTTGATCTTTTGTTTATACAATATATTGGGACACTTATATAGAGTATTCAATATTGCATTTATATATATTGAGGTATTGGTACATGTATAACCATTTCACCACTATTGTTTTTTATTTGCACTTATTAGCGCCCCCTAACCATTTATTCTACACATATAATGGGTCCTAATCAGACAATGGGTGTACAGAATTTATTTTTTATGTCTCTCTGGCACATTGGAGAAAAGCTTTTCCCAACAAGCCAGAGGGTAGAGGACAAATTGTTTTGTCTGTGTCCTTCTGACATTTTTCCCCAACAAGCTGTAGGGAGGCAGGCAAAATATTTTCTAGGATAGGCTGGTGACAGGTAGACAACAGCCAAATCATTGGTCTTTTGCATGCTTTGCACTGACCAGACCACTGGTGCTTTGATCTCAAGTTTTTCTTTGTACATTTTCTTTGGAAATGTAATACTTTTGCCTAATTTCAGGATCCTGGTGGAATGTCTAATTTTATTTTGGGGTTTCATGGAAACACCTTCAGCTTCTTGGGGTTTTTGCTTGGACACTGCTTGTAGTTTTGTTGTGTGACAAGTAGAGATGTGTAACAGATTCCTGTTATTGTCACCTCTCTATAACACTGAGCTGTCAGATGTGTGCAAAAAGATTTAGCAAACAATCAATCACCTGTCAACATTAATACTCTTACATTGTCCATATCTCTTATACTGGACTGATGACCTGGGTTTTTACATGTGGTATTCTGAATCTCTCATATCTCCTTAACCACTTAAGCCCCGGACCATTTGGTAGCTAAAGGACCAGAGGTGAATTCAGAATTTTGCACTGCGCTGCTTTAACTGTAAATTGTGCGGACATGCAATGTTGTACCCAAACGAAATTTGTGTCCTTTTCTTCCCACAAATAGAGCTTTCTTTTAATGGTATTTGATTGCCTCTGCGATTTTTATTTTTTGCGATATAAATGGAAAAAGAGCGAAAATTTTGAAAAAAAATGATATTTTCTACTTTTTGTTATAAGAAAAATCGAATAAACTCAATTGTAGTCATACATTTAGGCCAAAATGTATTCAGCCACATGTTTTTAGTAAAAAAAATGTCAATAAGCGTATATTTATTGGTTTGCGCAAAAGTTATAGAGTTTACAAACTAGGGTACATTTTCTGAAATTTACACAGCTTTAAATTTATGACTGCCTATCTCATTTCTTGAGGTGCTAAAATGACAGGGCAGTACAAAACCCCCCCCAAATGACCCCATTTTGGAAAGTAGACACCCCAAGGAAATTGCTGAGAGGCATGTTGAGCCCATTGAATTTTTTATTTTTTTGTCCCAAGTGATTGAATAATGACAAAAAAAAAAAAATTACAAAAAGTTGTCACTAAATTATATATTGCTCACACATGCCATGGTTATATGTGGAATTTCACCCCAAAATACATTTTGCTGCTTCTCCTGAGTACGGGGATACCACATGTGTGGGACTTTTTGGGAGCCTAGCCGCGTACGGGACCCCGGAAACCAAGCACCGCCTTCAGGATTTCTAAGGGCGCAAATTTTTGATTTCACTCCTCACTACCTATCACAGTTTCGAAGGCCATAAAATGCCAAAATAGCACAAAACCCCCCCAAATGACCCCATTTTAGAAAGTAGACACCCCAAGGAAATTGCTGAGAGGCCTGTTGAGCCCATTAAATATATTTTTTTTGTCCCAAGTGATTGAATAATGACAAAAAAAAAAAAAAAAAATTACAAAAAGTTGTCACTAAATGATATATTGCTCACACATGCCATGGTTATATGTGGAATTACACCCCAAAATACATTTTTCTGCTTCTCCTGAGTACGGGGATACCACATGTGTGGGACTTTTTAGGAGCCTAGCCGCGTACGGGACCCCGAAAACCAAGCACCGCCTTCAGGATTTCTAGGCACAAATTTTTGATTTCACTCCTCACTACCTATCACAGTTTCGAAGGCCATAAAATGCCAAAATCGCACAAAACCCCCCCAAATGACCCCATTTTGAAATATAGACACCCCAAGCTATTTGCTGAGAGGAATGGCGAGTATTTTACAGCTCTCATTTGTTTTTGAAAATGAAGAAAGAAAATATATATATATATATATATTTTTTTTTTTTTCAATTTTCAAAACTTTGTGACAAAAAGTGAGATCTGCAAAATACTCACAATACCTCTCAGCAAATAGCTTGGGGTGTCTACTTTCCAAAATGGGGTCATTTGGGGGGGGTTTTGTGCTATCTGGGCATTCCATGGCCTCCGAAACTGTGATAGGCAGTGAGAAGTGAAATCAAAAATTTACAACCTTAGAAAGCCTGAAGGCGGTGCTTGGTTTTTGGGGTCCCGTACGTGGCTAGGCTCCCAAAAAGTCTCACACATGTGGTATCCCCGTACTCAGGAGAAGCAACAGAATGTATTTTGGGGTGTAATTCCACATATGCCCATGGCATGTTTGAGCAATATATCATTTAGTGACAACTTTGTGCAAAAAAAAAAAAATTGTCGTTTTTCCGCAACTTGTGTCAACATATAAAATATTCCATGGACTCGACATGCCTCTCAGTATATAGCTTGGGGTGTCTACTTTCCAAAATGGGGTCATTTGGGGGGGTTTTGAACTGTTCTGGCATTTTATACACAACATTAGGAAGCTTACATCCACTCTTCTAACCACTTGAAGACAAAGCCCTTTTTGACACTTTTTGTTTACATAAAAACATTTTGTTTTTTGCAGGAAAATTATGTTGAACCCCCAAACATTATATATATTTTTAAAGCAAAGGCCCTACAGATTAAAATGGTGGGTGTTGCATTTTTTTTTTCTACACAGTATTTGCGCAGCGATTTTTCAAACGCATTTTTTGGGTTAAAAAATACACTTTTTTAATTTTAATGCACTAAAACACACTATATTGCCCAAATGTTTGATGAAATAAAAAAGATGATCTTAGGCCGAGTACATAGATACCAAACACGACATGCTTTAAAATTTCGCACAAACGCGCATTGGCGACAAACTACATACATTTTTAAAAGCCTTTAAAAGCCTTTACAGGTTACCCCAGTAGATTTACAGAGGAGGTCTACTGCTAAAATGATTGCCCTCGATCTGACCTTCGCGGTGATACCTCACATGCATGGTGCAATTGCTGTTTACATATGACGCCAGACCGACGCTTGCGTTCGCCATTGGGCAAGAGCAGGGCAGGACAGGGGTGCTTTTTTTTTTTTCTTTTTTTTTTTATTATTAATTTTGCTTTTTTATTTTATTTTTAAATTGTTCCTTCCAAGTATTTTTTTTTTTATCATTTTTATTGTTATCTCAGGGAATGTAAATATCCCCTATGATAGCAATAGGTAATGACAGGTACTCTTTTTTGAAAAAAAAATGGGGTCTATTGGACCCTAGATCTTTCCTCTGCCCTCAAAGCATCTGACCACACCAAGATCGGTGTGATAAAATGCTTTCCCAATTTCCCAATGGCGCTTTTTATATCCGGGGGGGGGGGGACATTCCCTCCCACTGCTTGTAAAAGCAGTCCAGAGGCTAATTAGCCACTAGGATTGCTTTTACATGAAAGCCGGCCGCTGGCTGAAAAGAATGATACCAAGATGATACCTAAACCCGCAGGCATCATTCTGGTATAAACATTCAAAGTCCAGCAACATACCAGTACGTTGCTGGTCCTTGTTGGACATGTATTGTGATCTTTTTATTTCATGCAGCCAGTTGGCTGAACGAAAAAAGAGATTGATCGGTGGGTATGCCCACCATTAGAATACCGCCCTTCATCCACCCACTTCCAATGATGGGCATACACGCACCATTTATATATGCCGAAGCATGGGGGCATCCTCCCGCAAAAAAGTTATGCCGCACACACATGGTCGGACTTTTCCACGGGCAAGCCTCCGTCGGAATTTCGACCGTATGTACGCGGCATTAGGAGCAAAATCGCTCCTCCGCCCCTGCTGCCCCAATGCTTCGGCATATTTGCTTTTTTTTTTTAACTGTGGTGGTGAAATCACCTCCTACAGCACTGGAGTCGCAGGGATCAGGCCTGTCTCTGCGAACGCTGCAGTTATGTGTGTTTTTGTTTTGTAAGTGACAGTGATCGATCGATACTGCACTTGGGTGGCCTGGGCTGGACGGAGGGCAAAACGCAGGTGCCAGCAGGTATCTGGGCTGATCCCGCTAACACTGCGTTTTTGGGAGCCCTAAACTGCTGGGGACGCTAGTATAGATCTGATCAGATCAGATATTGATCTGTTCAGATACTATACCACTAAGGGGGTTGTATGCTTCACGCGTGGGTGTTAGCGTTACTGGCACTAACCTGACGCTGCCTGGGGTGTGACTCAGACCCTCTCTGACGCTAAAACCTAATTGATATCACCCGCCGGGCGATCAGGGGGTTAAACCTTTATTGGGTTATATACACGGCGGGTGCCCTGACACTATAAAAAGCAAACTAACTAACCAGCGTCGCCCGTAACACTTATATGGTGATCACTGGTGAAAGGGTTAACTAGGGGCAATCAGGGGGTTAAAACCTTTATTAGATAATATATGGGGGTACCTGACGCTATAAAAACCTGCGGCGAACCTAAAAAAAATTACCAGCTACCGATCTGCATCACCGACACTAAGACAGCGTTTAGAAAAACGATCGCTTAGCGACAGTGGTGATGGGGGTGAAAGGGTTACCTGGGGGGCGATCAAGGGGGTTAAACCTTTATTAGATAATATATTGGGGTACCTGACGCTATAAAAACATGCGGCGAACCTAAAAAAAATTACTGGCTACGATCTGCATCACCGACACTAAGACAGCGTTTAGAAAAACAATTGCTTAGCGACAGTGGTGATAGGGGGTGAAAGGGTTACCTGGGGGGCGATCAAGGGGGTTAAACCTTTATTAGATAATATATTGGGGTACCTGACGCTATAAAAACCTGCGGCGAACCTAAAAAAATTTACCGGCTACCGATCTGCATCACAGACACTAAGACAGCGTTTAGAAAAACGATCGCTTAGTGACAGTGGTGATAGGGGGTGAAAGGGGTACCTGGGGGGCGATCAAGGGGGTTAAACCTTTATTAGATAATATATTGGGGTACCTGACGCTATAAAAACCTGCGGCGAACCTAAAAAAAATTACTGGCTGCCGATCGGCATCACTGACGCTAAGACAGCGATCAGAAAAATGATCGCTAAGCGACAGTGGTGATAGGCGGTGAAAGGGTTATCTGGGGGGTGATCAGGGGGTTAAACCTTTATTAGGGGGGGTTAGGGGCTACACTGGACCTAAGACTAAACTTTGGTGACACTTTTACAGTCACAAATGTCACTGATTGCAGTGATCACTAAATAAATGGTCACTGCAATCAGTGACACTGTGACTGGGGGCTGGGGGGGGTGATCTGGGGGGTGATCTGGGGTGTCTGGGGGGCCTGGGGGGGCGATTTATGTCCCTATGTGTCCTGGTGTCAGTGTAGTGTTGTGTGCACTGACCTGATGTCTTCTCTTGTACGGCGCTCGGTATATGTGAGCGCCGCACCAGAGATGACATCACTTCCTCCTGCTCCCTCTGTCTGACACAGACAGAGGGGGCATTTCCATTCGCCGGGAGCGATCGCGAGGGGGTGGCCAGAAACGAATGGCTGCCCCCTCATCCCGGAACGCTCCCGGACACTTAGCCACCGCTCACTGTATAGGAGGGGGGTCCGATTGGACCCCCCAACTATACAAAGGCAATCACGTACACTCTACGTGATTGTGCCTGTCGGTGCCATTCTGCCGACGTATATATACAGTGAGCGGTCGTTAAGTGGTTAAAGCGGAGTTCCACCCAAAAGTGGAACTTCCACTTATCTGTCTCTCCCCCCCCTCTGGTGCCACAGAGGGGGGGGGTACCTGTTTTCGACACAAGGTTTTTGACACAAGGTATGTCAGGAGTTTGGCCCCCTCCCCCTGCTGTCGGGCCAGTAAGACAGTGCAGCGCGTTTCGCACGCATTAGGGACACGGCCAAGGCTTCATGGTAGAGTTTCCTTACCGGCAATGGTTACTGCAGCACCCGACAGCCAAGGAAACATCGGCTGCAGTGCCGACATCACTGGACTCCATGACAGGTAAGTGTCCTAATATTAAAAGTCAGCAGCTACAGTATGTGAAGCTGCTGACTTTTATTTTTTTGAGGGAGAGGCGGAACTCCGCTTTAAGTTATTAGCCACATTGTAAATGTTGTGCTCCAATGATGATAGAAGAAATGTGCCCTCTGCCAAGTCTTTTTTTCAGCAAGGTTGGCCTTAGTCACTCAAAATATACTTGAACCCCATTTCTTCTTTTTCTGTTACAGTGAATATTGCTACTTTGTTCATCAATGTCTTATGCAGCTAAACCCCAATGATCATAGGCGTGCACAGCCTATTACATTAGGGTGTGCACCCCAAAGCTCAAACACGCGTGTGGGTGTGAGTATATAATATATCTCTATCTCACCTGCATAGTGAAAGAAAAGAGAGGGAGAGCATTCCCATCACCCCGCCCTTACACAGAGCGTCAAGGCCGCTGTCAGAAATTATGAGCTTGATACAGTCTACCTGACAAAGTTTCCTACACCTGACAGAACTAGGGCCTAAGCCTGACAGGGGCGCAGTGTTCTATGGGGTGGGTGAAGGGTGTATAGCGAGGGGCACAGTGTTCTATGGGGTAGGTGCAGTGGTTTATGAGGTGGGTGCAGGGTGTATAGTGAGGGGCGCAGGGTTCTGTGAGGTGGGTGCAAGGTGTACAGTGAGGGGTGCAGAGTTCTGTCGGGTGGGTGCAGGGTGTACAGTGAGGGGTGCAGGATGCTGTGGGTTGGGGGCAGGGTGCACAGTGAGGGGTGCAGGGTTCTGTGGGGTGGGTGCAAAGTGATAGGTGCATAGTGAGGGGTGCAGGGTTCTGTAGGGTGAGGGAAGGGTGCATAGTGAGGGGTGCAGGGTTCTGTGGGGTGGGTGCAGGGTGCATAGTGATAGGTGCAGGGTTCTGTAGAGTAGGTCAGTATAGGGTGAGGGGTGCAGGGCAGATGGAAGGCACAGGGTCAGGAGAGGAGCAGAGGACAGTGTCAGAGGGGACCCCAGATAGCCTGGCAGGGTTAGAGGGACCACGCATCAAAGCTCTGCACCAATCAGAGCTGAGCAGAGCTCAGCAGGGAGGGGGCAGCTGGTACTTGCTGGTACTTGCAATTTGGGCAGCCAGCAGTGTAGCCAATTTCTTCCTTCAGCACATCCACTTGGGGGGGGGAGTGAGTCGGCATCGCGAGGGAGGGACCTTGGACACACGGGAGGGATCCACACAGCCAGCCATCCTCTGCACTTGCGCCCGCTGCTCCATGTCAGTCCCCGAGAGCCAGGCACAGCTTCGATCACTGGGATTCACCATCCCAGACCCACCACTCCATCCACTGCGCTGAGCTGGGCACCGGAGTCTGGGGCCGAAGGAAGACTATTTAAAACCACTTGACGACCGCTCACTGTATATGTACGTCATTTTTTTGAAGAGGGATATCTCGGTAACGGCAGCAGCTGCTGCCACAACCGAGATATCCATCTCTTCAGTGAGCGGTCGTGTTTACGATAATGGTGGTCTCCGCGGCGGATTCACCGCAAGATCACCGTTATCGGCGGCGGGATAGGGCCCCCCCTCCCGCCGCTCTCCGCCGCTTACCGGAGCCGTCGGTAGCGGCGGAGGCGATCGGGTCCTTCTCCCTCTGTGGTATGGATAAGAGTGAGGGCAAGATGGCCCCCACCCGTCTCCATACCATAGCAGGGCGGAGCTGACGTCAAAACGTCAGCTCCGCCCATACGTCTTAAAGGGACATTTTTTTTTTTGTCATTTTTTCACATAACAGTTTTTTTTATTATTGCATTTTAGTGTAAATATGAGATCTGAGGTCTTATTGACCCCAGATCTCATATTTAAGAGGACCTGTCATGCTTTTTTTTATTACAAGGGATGTTTACATTCCTTGTAATAGGAATAAAAGTGATCCATTTTATTTATTTTTTTAAAACAGTGTAAAAATAAATAGAATCCAGTAAAATAAATAAGAAAACAAAACAAAAATTTTTTAAAGCGCCCCATCCCGACGAGCTCGCGCGCAGAAGCGAACGCATACGTGAGTAGCGCCCGCATATGAAAACGGTGTTCAAACCACACATGTGAGGTATCCCCGCAATTGTTAGAGTGAGAGCAATAATTCTAGCCCTAGACCTCCCTCTGTAACTCAAAAGATGCAACCTGTAGGATTTTTTAAACGTCGCCTATGGAGATTTTTAAGGGTAAAAGTTTGACGCCATTCCACGAGCGGGCGCAGTTTTGAAGTGTGACATGTTGGGTATCAATTTACTCGGCGTAACATTATCTTTCACAATATAAAAAAAAATTGGGCTAACTTTACTGTTGTCTTATTTTTTAATTTAAAAAAGTGATTTTTTTCCAAACAAAGTGCGCTTGTAAGACCGCTGCGCAAATACGATGTGACAAAAAGTATTGCAATGACCACTAATATATTCTCTAGTATAAGCAAATAATAATAATAATACTGCGCCAATCAGTGAGAAAAAAATAATAAAAAGTGAGCAGCCAAACCCCAAAAATCAGACAGATAATAAGGCAACAAAAAATATATAAAGTGTGGCGCTGGATAAGAAGGTAAAATCAATTACCTAATGAAGTAAAATGAATCCCATATTGTAATATGATCAAATATTATCATGCAATATTCCAATGTGTATATAAAACAAAACACAAAAAATTATATATGTGAAAACACTAGCATCAACCTAAGTGCTACTGTGAAAAATGAATAATCCTGAAAATTAATACATCCCAAAACGGCAGATCCATACAGGGCATTACAGTGAAGTGTATGTCCATTGATGTATCATACATGAATAGAGTTCAAAACAGAATCCAATAGGAATCTATGGTGATTGCAAGCTGTAATGTAGAGGTGAGTGGATCAAACGTTCTCATGCAGACATGTGGAGTATATATCGTCACCCGGGAGTGCCTTCACCATGGGGCATCAATTACCCTATTGGTCTGACAGCACTGGTAGGGTGTGTTTATCACACTCAACACTCCCTCTGATTGGACGTAATGATCCCGGAAGTGGGAATTACAGCACGGCATGTCTGTTCTCTAATTATGATGTGATTCCTTATCTATATATTAGCGTGGGGGACAGAGAGCTCTAGTATACCCCAGTTGAAGTCTGTTCAGACGAAACCGGTCGGGTTTTTATACGCCAGCTCCAGCTGTCCTCATTACGCTACTGCTCTGCACTCTGATGTGTTTTTTTATGGTGACTTTTTATTTTATTTTACTTTTTACAATGTTCATGCTGGTTTGAACTTTTTTATGGATTGAGAATAAATCTGTCGTTGGATTTACACCATGTCGAAGGTTTTTTTCCCCCTTCTTTTTGGTGACTACTGAATGGTGGTGATTGGTGTATGACATTTGGAGTTCCCCCTTGGATTGGGAGATACGGAATCGGAGTGCAACCTGGCATTAGGAGGAGGTGCCCTATAGATCTCTACTGCCTGTTCCGTCCCTGAAGTGGACAAAGCTCTGAAGATCCACCGCCGTACGGTGTGTTGGATCCACTCCGGCTGGTAAGAGTACCCTTTCTCCTTTATATGCCCCATGGTGAAGGCACTCCCGGGTGACGATATATACTCCACATGTCTGCATGAGAACGTTTGATCCACTCACCTCTACATTACAGCTTGCAATCACCATAGATTCCTATTGGATTCTGTTTTGAACTCTATTCATGTATGATACATCAATGGACATACACTTCACTGTAATGCCCTGTATGGATCTGCCGTTTTGAGATGTATTAATTTTCAGGATTATTCATTTTTCACAGTAGCACTTAGGTTGATGCTAGTGTTTTCACATATATAATTTTTTGTGTTTTGTTTTATATACACATTGGAATATTGCATGATAATATTTGATCATATTACAATATGGGATTCATTTTACTTCATTAGGTAATTGATTTTACCTTCTTATCCAGCGCAACACTTTATATATTTTTTATATTCTCTAGTATGTTAGAAAAAAAACAATATATAATGTTTGGGGGTTCTAAGTAATTTTCTAGCAAAAAAAAAAGTTTTAAACTTGTAAACACCAAATCTGAAAAACAGGCTTGGTCCTTAAGTGGTTAACCACGTTCAGGAGCAGGTGGAGTAATCTGCCACAGCCTCCGGTTGCAATTAGATTAAAGCCCCGGCGGATTGTTATAGAAGAAGCTGGGACTTTAATGTAATTGTTGGGAACCGCAGTGCAGTAGATCACTCCACCTGCACCCGAAAGTGGCTAAATGGCCCCCTTCCGGCCCCGCCAGGCAGATAAACAATGGGGCTGTTTTTTCCTTTTAAATAGCTGCAGAGGTGACAAGGGTTTGTGCGTTGGGCTCCTCTCTCTGCTGCCAGAAACCCATTCGGAATTGCCAGGGCACGGCAGAACGTTGCACACGGGGGTGATTAGGGTGTGCCTAGGCACAACTGGCACACGCCTATCTCAATAATTGTACAAGGCACTGTGTGTCACAAAGCTTTTTTTTCTGTTTCACCAGCCAGCCAAACTCTAAATGGGTTTTCAGGAACCTGATGTCACATCTACCTTAAAGCAGGTGGTCAGATACTATAGCTAGCTACTGTGTGCTTCACCTATAGCAGCCCCCTTTCCCTTAAGGCAAGCAGGCCTACCGGTACTTGGTTGCCCCCAGGACTTATACACAATGCTATAGTGCTTGGCCACCACACCAGGGCAGACAAGAACAGAGTAAACGGACTACTTGCAATTTAGCAGACAGATAGCGTGGTTCTATGACAGTCCAGGTAAAAGCCAGGCTGAGTTCAGGGAATAGTCCAATATCCGATCCAATGACAGTCCAGGTAAAAGCCAGGCTGAGTTCAGGGAATAGTCCAATATCCGATCCAATGACAGTCCAGGTAAAAGGCAGGCTGAGTTTAGGGAATCGTTCAATAACGGATCCGGGTCATACACAAGGAAATCCAACAGCAAAGCAGGGCAGACAAATGGGAGGCTTGATCAGGAACAAATGCAGGTAACACTGTCTCTATCACAAGCAAGGGATAAAGTGTTCTGTTTGCTTATATCGGGTGACTGACCACATCAATCACCTTCCAGGTGAACACAGACAGGGGGAATGCAACAGCCAACCCCTCAATGCTGGATTGAGTAGCAGGAGCACTAAGTGATCCTGACACCTGATCACTGTGTTTTAAATTTGGTAAAAAAAATTTTTTTATTATATAAGAAAAGGATAGTGCATATAAAGTGTTTGTATGTCAAAGATGTAGTGACTTATGCCGCGTACACACGATCGTGATTCACGGCGGTGAAAACACCGCCGTGAATCACGACATGAAAAAAAATGAAAAACGAGGGAACGGCATGTTCCCCCACACACGACCGTTTTTCCCGTCATTTTTTTCTTTGTCGAGAAAAACGACCGTGTGTGGGCTCCGTGGCAGTGATTCCCTATGGGAAAACTGCCGCGGAAAAAAAAAAATGCTGGAAAAAACTATGAGAAAAATTAGAACATGTTCTAATTTTTCTCATCGTGATTAATGCCGTTTTTCCCGTCGGGAAAAACGGCAAAAAGCCGACAGACGATCGTTTTTCTCGTCCAAAGGAAAAAATGTCATTTTTCCCGACGGGAAAAATGATCGTGTGTACGCGGCATTATGGTTAATGTTCTGCAATTTCCCAATGTGGGTATTTACCGTAGCCAAAAAAAGTAGCATATGAAAGAAAAAATCTTCTCCTATTGGAACTACAAGAGATGAATCCCAGCAGAAGAAGTATAGAGGCTACTATTGGTAAATAATGGTCAATAATAAACCAATAGTTATTGAAAAAAAGAATTTATTAATTATCAAAAAAAATTATTAGTCACATACTAATGTTGAATGTAAAACGCTCCTTATTGGGGCCAAATAAAGATCAGTACAATATAATAGCGAGCATAAGATTCCACCTATGGTGGGGGTAATGATAGTAGGTATACCAACATAAAACCACAAAACACAAAGACAGACAAAAAACAAGAAACAAATAACAGTGAGGTCAGGACGCTAGTGATGTCTTAAGTGTTTGAATATCCCTGCAGGAAATCCCGCTAAGCAATATTAAATAAAAAAATTTAATGGCTGACTTTCAGTTTCTCTCTTTTATACGCCCCTGCAGTCACCCTCAAGTGGAATGCCATTATCGCTGACATTTTACTAGTTTGTGGGATTACAGCCATGCTCCCAGGTAGAAATCTAAGTTAAGTATAAGCTGAAATTGTTATTGATTGTGTAATGTATACGTTTAATTTTGTTTTGCTGAATATGTGTATTCCCATTCTGCACAGATTATTGTTCTCCCTTCTAAAGACGTGGGCTACCCACGAAACATGTTGTAACGGTATGTACTTACCGAGGCCGAGATGCCGAGAGTGGTTCACCTTTGCGACTTGACGCACTCCACCCCCTGGAGTTGAGACAGGGAGTGGATGGCGAGAAGCGGCACCGGCTACCGGCAGGTGGTGGGTACTTTTAGACGGTCCGGTAGTGTTGAGTAGACTGAAGAAACAGGCTTCAAGCGGGAACTAGTCGGATTGGTAAAGTTCAAACAGCAGGAGATAATGGAAGCCGGTGCAGGTTGAGTCCGGGTTGCAATTGCAAGGTAACAGTCCCGGCTGGGGGTCTAGCACAGTAAAAGGCAACAAGTCCAGAGAATACCGGGAACCAGGCAGGAGTTCAAAGGAAACGCGGAAGTCCAAAAGGTACAAGCAGGAGGTCAAGGATTGTAGACAAGCAGCAGATCCGAGTCACAGGCCGAGGGTCAAACACAGGAGAAGGCAGAAGTCCGTATAGCAAGCCGAGGGTCAGGTCCAGGAGAGAGATCAGAGGAGTCAAGCCAGTCCGGGTCACAAGGAGATTTTCAAGATAGTTTTCCAGAGTCTTGGGTATACAGGAAAGCTGACAAACCAGCAACTTGTCAGTGCAACTGGATCTCTTTAAATAGGCCCGCCTGGATTCCTATTGGTGCGCCGCCGCGCATGCGCGCGCGCCGCTGCGTCGGCGCGCGCACCCGAGGACGTAGAAGCGCCGTCCCGCGCACGCGCATGCGCCGAAGCATCATTCCGCTGCGCGTGCGCATTGGGCGCTGATTGGCGCCGTTGGACGGATTTCCCTGACAGTGCCCCCCTCCTAGGGGCGGACTCCGGACGCCCAGACTAGACATCAACTCGGGATGTTCCTGGTGAAAGACTCTAATTAGGCGGGGAGCATGTAGGTTCCTAGATGGTTCCCAAGAGTTGTCCTCTGGGGGATACCCCTTCCATTTGATTAAATACTGCAACTGCCTGCCTCTTTTCCTGCAGCCCAAGATAGATTCCACCACATACTCATCTTCACCATCAACCTCCACAGGTGGAGGAGGTGGCTCATCCCTTCCCGGGAAGGAGCTGGAGACTACTGGTTTCAACAGAGACGTGTGGAAGACCGGGTGTATCCTGTAGGAGTCGGGCAGTGCCAATTCAAAGGCCACAGGGTTGATTACTCGCTTGATTTTAAAAGGGCCTATAAATCTTGGTCCCAATTTCCGTGAAGGGATCGGTAATTTGAGGTTGGTGGCGGAGAGCCATACTTCCTCCCCAACTTTGAAGACTGGATTTTCCTTCCTACCCTTGTCATAGTATCTCTTGTAAGACTCCTGGGCGTTTTGCATCATTTCCTGGAGTCTCAGAAAATTAGATTGAACAAAGGCTATCCGATCTTGAACAGCAGGAACAGAGCTCTCCGGAATGTCATCAGGGAGGAAGGAAGGATGGAAGCCAAAGTTGGCCCAAAAAGGAGTTTGACTGGTGGCTGAATGCACCGAGTTGTTATATGCAAATTCAGCGTAGGATAATAGGGAGGACCAATCGTCTTGTGAGGCTGAGCAAAAACAACGGAGATATTGTTCTAGGGTTTGATTGGTTCTCTCTGTCTGTCCGTTGCTCTGGGGGTGATATGCCGATGATAGGCAAATCTTGACTTCTAAAGATTTGCAAAGTTCCTTCCAGAATTTCGACGTGAATTGAACGCCTCTGTCAGAGGTGATGCTCTTAGGCACCCCATGGAGCCTGATTATCTCCTGAAAGAAGGCTTTGGCTGTATCTGCAGCAGAGGGGGTACCGATCATGGGCACGAAGTGTGCCATTTTGGAGAGGCGGTCAATTACGACCAGAATCGTGGTAAAACCTCCAGAGGGCGGTAGATCTACAATGAAGTCCATGGACACATCTGCCCACGGACGTTCAGGGATAGGCAAAGGTTTGAGTAGTCCCCAACTCTTGGTTTTGGGTCCCTTATACCGTTGGCAACGGGTACAGGAGGCAACATAGGACTTGCAATCTTGTCTCCAACCAGGCCACCAGAAGGAGCGAGAGATTAGTTCCATGGTTTTTTTTGTTCCAAAGTGACCAGCTAGTTTGTGGTCGTGGAAAGTTTTCAGAATCAGTTGCCTTGTTTCCAGAGGGACGAAGACTTTACCTTGGGACCAGAGCAAGTCATTATGCTTCTCTAGGGAAGAGGTTACTTGGTCAGGACAATGCTTAGAGGCGGCTTTTATGGAAGTTAGTAGATCAGCCTGTGGAATGAGCAGAAAGTTTTGTGCTGATAGGATGGTACTTGGTTCCTCTGCTTGAGGAGTCTCGGGAAACATCCTAGAGAGTGCATCCGCCTTCACGTTCTTGGAACCGGGCCTATAAGAGATATGAAAGTTAAACCTGGTGAAGAAGAGGGCCCATCGGGCTTGTCTGGGTCGAAGACGTTTTGCTGTTCTCAGATATTCTAGATTCTTATGATCCGTGAATATCATGACAGGGTGAGGGGCTCCCTCCAGAAGGTATCGCCATTCTTCCAGGGCGAATTTGATAGCTAATAGTTCCCGGTCTCCGACGTCATAATTACGTTCTGGAGAAGTTAATTTACGAGAGGCAAAGGCTACTGGATGAAGAAGGGATTTGGGGCCCTGCCTTTGAGAGAGGATGGCCCCAGTGGCTGACTCTGAAGCATCTACTTCCAGAGTAAATGGCAGTAGCGGATCTGGATGCTTCAATACAGGTGCCGATGTGAATGCATTTTTTAGTTTATCGAAGGCATCCTGAGCTTCCGGTGACCAGTGAAAGCGGTAGCCCTGGCGTGTCAGTTGGGTTATAGGTGCCACAATAGAGGAGAACCCCACAATGAACCTCCTGTAGAAGTTGGCAAAACCTATAAACCGTTGTACCCCTTTCTTGTCTGTTGGGGCTGGCCATTCCTGGATAGCTTTGACTTTCTGCGGGTCCATTGCGACCCCATTGGTAGAAATAATAAATCCCAAAAATTGCACAGTGGTTTTCTCAAAGTCACATTTCTCGGCCTTGAGGTAAAGTCTATGTTCTCGGAGAATAGTGAGGACCTTGATGATATGGATTCGGTGCAGTTCAAGGGAGGACGAAAAAATAAGAATATCATCTAAGTAGACTACTAGGAAGTCGTCCAAGTGTTCACGGAAAATGTCATTGACCAGGTGCTGGAAAGTAGCTGGGGCGTTGCAAAGCCCGAATGGCATGACCAAGTATTCAAAATGACCGAACCTAGATCTAAAAGCCGTCTTCCATTCGTCTCCAGCCCTGATCCGGATGAGGTTGTAGGCCCCTCGAAGGTCCAGTTTAGAGAAGATCCGAGCTGATCGGAATCGTTGGAACAACTCCGGGATGAGAGGAAGCGGGTATCTATTTTTAATAGTAATTTTATTTAATTCCCTATAGTCGATGCAGGGCCTCAGAGTCCCGTCTTTTTTTTCAACGAAAAAGATACCGGCACCGGCTGGGGAAGAAGAGGGGCGAATGAATTTCTTTTCCAGATTTTCCTCAATGTAAGACTTGAGGGCCTTCAACTCAGATTCGGACAAGGGAAAGATGCGGCCGAATGGAATTTTGGAGCCAGGCAGAAGGTCAATGGGACAATCGTAGGGACGATGTGGAGGTAGGCGGTCGGCCTGCTGTTTGTCGAAGACGTCCTGGAATTCTAAGTATGCTGATGGAACATGTGGTAGGTTATCCGGTTGAGGGGTTAAAGTAGCACAGACAGTGGGAAGTGCGGGAAGGCAGTGTTGGGAACAATATGAAGAAGTGAAGTTAACTTCCCTTTTGGCCCAGTTTATATGAGGCTCATGTGCTTGTAACCAGGGGAGGCCCAGGATGATGGGAAACATGGGAGATGGGATGAGGTCAAATCGAAGGTATTCTTGGTGGCCTGAATCCGTGATAGCAAGGATGGGTTTTGTTTCTTGCGTAATTACCCCTGAACGAGGCAGGGATCCATCCGCCAGACGAACCTGAAGATAACGGTCCTTGGTTTGTAGAGGAAAGTGAAGTTGGGAAGCAAGTGAAGAGTCCAGAAAGCAGCTGCAGGCTCCTGAATCAATAATCGCCGGTAGGCGGGTTGCTCCTGTTGGTAGCTGTAGAGAAATGGAAAGAACAACATAAGTCTGTGGTAAGCCAGAAACTTGGTAGTTCAAAGTGTCTTTGAGGGTACACTTACTAGGTCTCACTGGGCAGCTCCGAAGGAAATGGCCAGTACCCCCGCAGTAAAGGCACAGATTGGCCTGACGTCTGCGCTGTTTTTCCTCAGGAGAAAGGGGAGGACGAACCAGACCAAGCTGCATGGGTTCAGGCTCGGGAGGAGAAGATGCTGTAGGAACTTGGATGGGTGGGTAGGCAGGAGCTGATCGGGGCAAAGTCCAGTTTGGACGGGTAGTCTGGAAACGCTCAGAACGCCGCTCCCGCAGGCGTCTGTCGAGCTGAGTGACAGACTGGATCAAATCTTCCAGAGTAGTTGGAACGCCAATCCTGGCCAGCTCGTCTTTAAGAGCCTCAGACAGTCCTTGGCGATATTGGTATTTAAGGGCCGTCTCATTCCAGCCAGTGTCAGCTGACCATTTCCGGAATTCGGCCGTGTAGTCCTCCACCGGCCTTCTCCCCTGGGTTAAACTGTGGAGAACAGACTCAGCTGTAGCTGATCGCTGAGGATCGTCATACAGCTGCGCCATACTCTCGAAGAAGGTGTCCACGGAATCTAGTATGGGGCTGCTTTGCTCCATCAGGCCATGGGCCCAGGCCTGGGGTTCGTCGGTTAGAAGGGAGATGACGAACCCCACCTTTACCACTTCTGAAGAGAAAGTCCTGGGTTGAAGGGCGAAGTAAAGAGAACATGCATTTTTGAAAGCCCGATATTTCTTACGGACGCCAGAAAATCGCTCAGGCAGGGGGACCCTGGGTTCAGGGGTAGCCATTACTACGGTGGGATTTGCCTGATTTTGAGACGTGGAGGCAACATTGGCAACGGTAGCAGCTGGTGATGCTGGTCCTGTAGCTCCAGTAAGTAGCTGAAAGCGGCCATCCATTTGGACATAACCTTCTTGTAATTTCTGAACCGCATCGGTTAGTGCGGTGACTTGCTGACATAGGGTCTCGAACGGTGAACGCACCCTGTCGGCCTCAGACATCTGGCTGGTTTGTACTGTAACGGTATGTACTTACCGAGGCCGAGATGCCGAGAGTGGTTCACCTTTGCGACTTGACGCACTCCACCCCCTGGAGTTGAGACAGGGAGTGGATGGCGAGAAGCGGCACCGGCTACCGGCAGGTGGTGGGTACTTTTAGACGGTCCGGTAGTGTTGAGTAGACTGAAGAAACAGGCTTCAAGCGGGAACTAGTCGGATTGGTAAAGTTCAAACAGCAGGAGATAATGGAAGCCGGTGCAGGTTGAGTCCGGGTTGCAATTGCAAGGTAACAGTCCCGGCTGGGGGTCTAGCACAGTAAAAGGCAACAAGTCCAGAGAATACCGGGAACCAGGCAGGAGTTCAAAGGAAACGCGGAAGTCCAAAAGGTACAAGCAGGAGGTCAAGGATTGTAGACAAGCAGCAGATCCGAGTCACAGGCCGAGGGTCAAACACAGGAGAAGGCAGAAGTCCGTATAGCAAGCCGAGGGTCAGGTCCAGGAGAGAGATCAGAGGAGTCAAGCCAGTCCGGGTCACAAGGAGATTTTCAAGATAGTTTTCCAGAGTCTTGGGTATACAGGAAAGCTGACAAACCAGCAACTTGTCAGTGCAACTGGATCTCTTTAAATAGGCCCGCCTGGATTCCTATTGGTGCGCCGCCGCGCATGCGCGCGCGCCGCTGCGTCGGCGCGCGCACCCGAGGACGTAGAAGCGCCGTCCCGCGCACGCGCATGCGCCGAAGCATCATTCCGCCGCGCGTGCGCATTGGGCGCTGATTGGCGCCGTTGGACGGATTTCCCTGACACATGTAGAGTATCTTTGTGGATCTTCATAACAGTCTCAAAGCACATGCAGAAATGCATGCAATAAGGGATGTGATGTCTTAACCACTTACGAACCGCACGCCGCAGGAATACGTTGCTAATTTGAGAGAAATACCGTTGTTATGGTAGCAGTTAGGTACCCTAACCCAGGTATACTCTTCTTTAGCGGGTCCGCTTTCAGATCAAAGTGGTCTCTGCGGCGGATTTGCTGCAAGATCACTTTTATCAGCGGCGGGAGAGGGCCCCCCTCCTGTAGCTCTCCGATGCCCTTCGCCGCTTACCAGAGCCGTCGGCAGCAGTGAACGCGATCAGGTCTGCTCCCTGGGCTAACATGGAGACGAGTGAGGGGAAGATGGCCCCCACTGATCTCCATAATATTGCATGGCGGAAACAAAACTCCACTTCCGCCCAATGCTCTTAAAAGGGACATTTTTTTAAAAAATGACATCATTTTTATTTTATTTTTTATTGCGTTTTAGTGTAAATATGAGATCTGAGGTCTTTTTGACCCCAGATCTCATATTTAAGAGGTCCTGTCATGCTTTTTTCTATTACAAGAGATGTTTACATTCCTTGTAATAGGAATAAAAGTGACCCAAAAAATGTTTTTAACCACGTTAGCAACAAAATGGTCCGGGGCTTAAGGACCAGGCCCCTTTTTGCGATTCGGCACTGCGTCGCTTTAACTGACAATTGTGCGGTCGTGCGACGTGGCTCCCAAACAAAATTGACGTCCTTTTTTCCCCACAAATAGTGCTTTCTTTTTGTGTATTTGATCACCTCTGCGGTTTTTATTTTTTGCGCTATAAACAAAAATAGAGCGACAATTTTGAAAAAAATTCAATATTTTTTACTTTTTGCTAAATAAATATCCCCAAAAAATATATAAAATAAAAAAATTTTTCCTTCAGTTTAGGCCGATACCTATTCTTCTACATATTTTTGTTAAAAAAATTGCAATATGCGTTTGATTGGTTTGCGCAAAAGTTATAGCATCTACAAAATAGGGGATAGTTTTATGGCATTTTTATTAATATTTTTTTTTTTTACTAGTAATGCCGGCAATCAGAGATTTTTATCGTGACTGCGACATTATGGCGGACACATCGGACACTTTTGACACCATGTCATTTTTACAGCGATCAGTGCTATAAAAATGCACTGATTACTGTGAAAATGACACTGGCAGTGAAGGGGTTAACCTATAGGGGAGGCACTGAAGGGGTTTAGTGTGACCTAATGAGTGATTCTCACTGTGTGGGGGCGTGGCTTGGCGTGTGACGTCACTGATCGTCGTTCCCTATAGGGAACAGAGGATCAGTGACACTCTCACTAAGAAGCACAGGGAGAGGCTTGTTTACACTTACCTCTCCCTATTCTTCAGCTCTGTGACCCGATCACGGAACACCGGCGGCGATCGGGTCTGCATGCGCAGTCACGGAGCTTCGGACCGGGTCGCAAGAGCGCTGCTGGCGGCGCACGACCCACGGCTGGGCATCTTAAAGGGGACGTACCTGTACGTGCTTATGCCCAGATGTGCCATTCTGCCGACGTATATCGGCGTTAGGCGGTCCTTAAGCGGTTAAAAAAAAAGTGTCAAAATAAATTTAAGTAAAATAAATAAGAAAAAAACAAAAATGTTTTTAAAGTGCCCCGTCCCGACGAATTCGCGCACAAAAGCGAACGCATACGTGAGCATCGCCCTCATATGAAAACGGTTTTCAAACCACACATGTGAGGTATCGCCGTGATCATTAGAGCGAGAGCAATAATTCTAGCCTTAGATCTCCTCTGTAACTCAAAACATGCAACCTGTAGACTTTTTTAAACATTGCCCAGCTCTGCAGTGAGTTGGTGAGATGTATAATGTTATTTTAGGTATGTGGCACACTCAGTCCTTTAAGCACCCTCCTAGTATATTCACCTATTTTTTCTGTTTCCACGTGCAAGAGATAAGTTAAGTAAGACTGTGCCATGTTGATGTCCAGTAAACATTTTTTTCTACAGGTTGGTTTAAATGAAGATATAGCGTGTTCTACATGTAGCGGGGGTTCCAAATTTAGAGACTGCTATACCAAATTTAAGGGTGATTCGAGTGGTAGTTGGCTTGAATCTTTCAATTTGCTGGACTTTGCCTTGCTGTTGTTTTGCCTGGTGTGCAGTTCCCCTTAGAAGTATGGGTGGCCCTGTCACCTATACACGGGGTTGAACCACAGGTAATGGGGCAGCGATTTGGTGTCCTCTCTCAACAGCCGTGCAGTGGGGGTGGTTTAACCACCAGGAGAGGATACATAAGGGGCAGACCCTGCCTGGGAGGGGTCGGTTCTTTTTGGTTCCAGAGTCGGAGTCCTGGTGCGTGGCGCGTGGCCCTCCAGGCCATGGGGCCATGTGCACTTCAGTCCCAGGCACCTTTAGTCCTGGGACTGCAATTTCAGCCCTGGGCCCAGCACCTTTAGCTGGAGCCCACTTCGGGAGGAGGAATCCCAGGATGCCGCCTTGCGAGGGGACCCGTTTCTAGAAGAGGAGGGACCGTTCCGAAAGACTGGTGAGAGATCACAGTGAAGGAAGGGGCCCAGTAATTCTCTGGAGTTACACGCCGGCAGCTAGTGCCTTCGGGTGTCTATCCGGGTGAGCTATACCCACTCGGGATCGAGTGGCGAAGAAACAAGAGTGCCTGAACTGATCTGTCTTCCTAACACCTTTCTCTTCTCCTAATTTGTGGATGTTCATGCATAAAGAAATAAACTCTATGTTGGAGTTGACGCTGGTGTGGACCTTGGAGTTACTTGGGGTATAGAGACTTTTGTCCTTACATTATAGGGACAGAAACCAACTCTGAAGGGAGTCCCACTGCAAAGACCCGTAAGTGAAAACAAGTGTGCTTAACCTCTGCAACTCAGGGTGTACGGGCATGGTGGAGACTGTGCGCCTTCTCCTATGAGCGAGCCAAAGAGTGGAGAAGGAGGGCGGCGGTGTGCTACATACAGATAGCAAGTACATTGGACTTCATGCACAGCAAAGAAATGGTCCATGGGGACATTAAGCTGGAAAATATTCAATTGGTAACACAAATTGTCTTCACCACATCTAGATTCCTAAATGCATTGAGTTGCTGCCATGTCATTAGCAACTTGCTGAAGTTCAAACTGAGCTCCAAAATGGGAAATAAAGGGTATTTAAGCGACTTCGAACATGGCATGGTTGTTGGTGCAAGATGGGCTGGTCTGAGTATTTCAAAAAATGCTAATCTACTGGGATTTTCACGTACAAGCTATGACCAACAGCTATGACCAACTGTCTCTTAAGCACTTTCTGAATTCTGCTTTTCTTTTTTATGTTTGTTTAATGAAATATAATGTTTTTTTATGCTTACACATATATGATAATCATGTAATATGCTGTATTGCAGATAGCAAGTCCTGTTCTTTCTTGCTATCCTTGAGTCATCCTGAAGAAGCCTCGCGGCGAAACGCGTTGACGCAAAAGGGACAACATTTGCACATTCCATCTTGCTACATTTTTTAGTTCTTTCTAATCATGTAGTTACTGTTTTTTGTCTTTTATAAATAAATTTCTATTTTTTGTCTATCTACCGTGTCATTGCCTTCAAAGTCCGGCCTCTCTCGGTATTTCTCCTCCTTGAGTCTACCCTCCCATTTGTTCACGTACAGGCATCTCCAGGGTTTACAGAGAATGGTCCAAAACAAGAGAAAATATCCAGTGAGCGGCAGTTGTGTGAAGGAAAATTCATTGTTGATGTCAGAGGAGAATGGGCAGACTGGTTTGAAATGAAAGAAAGGTAACGGTACCTCAAATAACCACTCATTACAACCAAAGTATGCAGAATACCATCTCTGAATGCAAAACACATTGAACCTTGAAGCAGATGGGCTACAGCAGCAGAAGACCACACCGGGTGCCACTCCTGTCAGCTAAGAACAGGAAACTGAGGCTACAATTCGCACAGGCTCACTAAAATGTGACAATAGAAGATTGGAAAAAAATGTTGCCTGGTCTGAGGAGTCTGTATTTCAGCTGTGACATTCAGATGGTAGGGTCAGAATTTGGCATAAAAAACATGAAAGCATGGATCCATCCTGCCTTGTATCAACAGCTCAGGCTAGTGGTGGTGGTATAATAGTGTGAGGAAAAATTTCGTGGCACACTTTGGGCCCCTTAGTATGGTACCAACTGAGCTGTGTTTAAATGCCAAGGCTTACCTGCGTATTGTTGCTGACCATGTCCATCCCTTTATGACTACAGTGTACCCACCTTCTGATGGCTCCTTCCAGCAGGATACTGCACCACGTCACAAAGGTTAAATCATCTCAAACTGGTTTCTTGAACATGATGACAATGAGGTCACTGTACTCCAACGACCTCCACAGTCACCAGATCTCAATCCAATAGAGCACCTTTGGGATGTCGTGGAACGGGAGATTAGCATAATTAATGAGCAGTTGACAAATCTGCAGCAACTGGGTGATGCTATAATGTCACTATGGACCAAAATCTCTGAGGAGTTTCCAACACCTTGTTGAATCAATGCCATAAAGAATTAAGGCAGTTCTGAAGGCAAAAGGGGGTAACCGGTACTAGCAAGGTATACCTAATAAAGTGGTTGGTGATTGTATGTTCACCTGTCATGGAAATCACAAATGCCTCCACAAAATGTAGCAAGGAATGCATTATTAGCAGAGTTATTGATACTTACCTACAACCATATGTCCTGACTATGCCATCCTTTGTGAAGGATACAATCCATTTTCTACAGACCATTGAGGAATTGACCATTTTGGGGAATCCATTCTTGTTGCCATCGATGTCGAGGCCCTGTAGCCCCCACAAAAAGGGAATAGCTACTATACAGAGTATCCTCCAATCAGATTGAAACCCAAATCTCCTCCCTTGTTCACAAACTGAGTGCAGACTTTTTTTCTAGAACTTTACTATTTTGGCACACCAAATCATTTGATAGATATATCAATGAAAAAATAAATCCCTTTGGGTTACGTGTACAAATTTTTCCAAATGTAGATCAAATAAGTGATGAGTGCAAAAAGGAATTGGAGGAAAACCTAAAACTTTGCTCACAAGAGATGATGGTTATCCTCACCAGGGAATATAACAAGCAGATTGCCCTTTTAGATGTAGAGATCAGTAACCTTGAATCAGCATTGATTCCCCATGCTCAACATGCCCTATATTTAGAATTGCAGACTAATCTTAAAGATGGTTTGTCAGTTTTCAATAAGGGCATTTTGCTGAAAAAATGTATAACATTTTGGAGAGACAAGATGGCCTTTTCCGAAGAGCGAGCTTATAAATGGAATACAAATAACATACAGACAAAAAAAAAACATATCAATCCAGAGAACAACATGGCGGTACAGCCAATATGTTCAAGTCTAAGATTCCCCCCTCCATAGGTCGAGGTCAAAACCTCCCCCAAAGGGGACGCGGCAAACAAAAAAGGAGCCACAACAATAGAAGATCATTTAAACAAGATAGCAAAAAATGCACGGTAGATACGGATTCGGAGCATGGACATAATGTTCCGACGAAAGACCGCATTACATCCTCTGAATGTAAAGATTATATACAAAGTACGGGTATGCGTGAATTGGACTCCTCACTATCCGATACTTTGAGTAATGTTAGCAACACTACCCATGCAATAAGTCGGCTAAAACCCACCTTACAAAAATCTTTAAACTCAACGCGGGGGCCCTGCTCCCCCCAAACAAACAGGGGAGCGAAGGGCTTGGATCCCTACGTTGCACGGCTACAACCCAACAACTGAGTGTGATTAATCACTCATTGCACCCTCTATCTCAAGCTGAAACTCATGTATTGTCTCGAGGATTAACATTTTGCCCACAAGAAAATTTCGACCTTTTTGAGGTCGTTATGGACTTACAATTATTCGCACGCAAACTACTACTTAAGTGCATGTATGCAAAAAATAACACTGATATTGACACCACGGATTGGCCCGTATATAGCATGAGGGAATTCAAAGCTTTGCAGGACTTGACACTCCTCTATCAGGAAAACAACACAGTTGACCTGATTGACCAAATAGATTTAGATGCATTACTTGACGATGAAAATAAATCCACACAAAACCCAGAAGAAATGGAAGAAAATGAAGCCTTGGAATCTTTATGCAATAATGTAACAATTGTAATAAAACCCTCGGACAATCAGGGAAGGGGGTGAGTGGAAGACTGCTTTTCGAACTCGCTCTAGGCATTTTGAGTACCTGGTGATGCCATTGGGCCTGTGCTTATACCCCTTCCATGTTTCAACATTTTGTAAACAACATCTTCGGAGAGTATCTACACCTCTTCCTAGTTGTGTTACCTTGATGAGACCCTGATCTTTTTCTCCCTCCCTGGAAAAGTATTGCATTCTTGTAAACAAAGTTTTAACAATCTTGAGAGTGTATAGAAAGCAGAAAAATGCAAGTTTGAAAGACAATCCATTCAATTTCTGGGGTTAGTGATCCCCACAGAAAGAATCACTATGGATCCCCAAAACATATCCTCCATCCTTGAATGGCCTGCACCCAAGGACAAGAAGGGAGTTCAAAGATTTGTAGGATTTGCAAATTGTTATCGCAAATTTATTAAAGGCTTCTCTGCCATTATTGCTCCTATCATACAACTTACCCATCAACACACACAGTTCCAGTGGACCCTGGAGGCTCAAACTGCCTTTTAAACAAACTAAAGGCCCTCATCACCTCAGCCCCAGTTTTCTAACATCCTGATCCAGCTTTGCCTTTTGCGCTTGAAGTTGATGCCTCTGAAACAGCAACAGGGTTTACTTCCATCTTTGTTAGGGTTGCCACCTGTCCGGTTTTGACCCGGACAGTACGGGTTTGGACACATGTGCCCGGTTTTCAAGCCGCCTGAAACCCGGGCACATAACCGCAACATTCTAGAGCATTGATTCCCGTGTCCGCCGCTATTACTACACCCTCACTGTCAGTGTCACATGATCATCAGCCTGTGCGAGATCATTGGCTGCATGGGTCATGTGATGTGACGTCTGTGCATTGCAAGCGCCGCGGTCTGCGATTGGGCCAGTGGACGCTAGCTGGTGACTGGTCTGGAGACTCTCTGGAAACATGTGGAGGTGGGGCGGGGGCTGAACTGTGGGTGATCGTGGCCGCCCAGAGAGTCCCGACTCCAGTCCCGCCTCCCTGCCTGCTGTCTGTCTCCTCTGAGTGCTCTCTCTGCCGCGGATGCCAGAGAAAGTGAAGGGACCGTATCCTAGCAACCAGGGACGCTAGTCGCTTATGCAGGAGGACTTGAGCATGGTATTAGACTCCGCCGCCCCACACATTGTTGCAGCAGCTCCTGGAAGGTAAGGGGGTTTGTCTTTTTGTCTCGCTCTAAGGGGAGGTGGCCTGGGGAGTTCTATGCTGCTGATATAAAGGGGGGCCGTGGGGGAGGTCTATGCATGCTGCTGATTGATATAAAGGGGGGGGGGGCTGGCCCTGGGGGTCTATGCTGCTAATATAAAGGGGGGCCCTGGGGAAGGTCTATGCTGCTGCTGCCATAAAGGGGGGCCCTGGGGGAGGTCTATGCTGCTAATATAAAGGGGGGGCCCTGGGGGAGGTCTATGCTGCTAATATAAAGGGGGGCCCTGGGGGAGGTCTCTGCTGCTGATATAAAGCCCCCCTGCCCCAGAGCACCAAACCCCCCATGTTGAGGGCATGCGGCCTGGTACGGTTCAGGAGGGAGGGGGGGCGCTCTCTCATCCCCCCCTCTTCCCCTGCGGCCTGCCAGGTTGCGTGCTCGGATAAGGGTCTGGTTTGGATTTTGAGGGGGACCCCCACGCCCTTTTTTCGGCGTAGGGTTCCCCTTCAAATCCAGACCAGACCCAGGGGCCTGGTATGCTCCTGGAGGGGAAACCCATGCCGTTTTTTTTCTTGAAAAATTGGCGTGGAGTTCCCGCTCAGGATTCATACCAAACGCAGTGCCTGTTATTGGCGGGAATCCACGTCGGATCCCCATCTATCGGCAATGCGTGTCGCTCATTGTGAAAGGAACATTTTTCCTTTCCCGATGACGAGACAGCTCGACGCTGGCTCTCGCGACGGAGCTCATAGGGTGTCAATCTCGCCGCTAGAAGTGGCGAGATTGACACAATATCGGCGGCACCTACTGTAGATGTTTGAAATCTGTAGAACTGCATCTGTTATATCACAATAACCAAGCCAATAGATTCCATATCACATTTACTAGCGATTAAAAGGTCAAATATGATTGGTTGCAAACTTTGGTGGGAAGCATAGTTTTTTTGGTGTGTGCCTTCCTATTCTGGTGTGTTGACATTTCATGACCTGATGTCAAAGCGGTGTCCCCAAGACACATAATAAGGAAAATCTCCCCAGTGGGGTCAGATGCAGCATGAAAAACCTAATAGAGGTTCCAACCTTTCCATGCCCTTATTTAAAACTAAAATAAAATTGGTTGTAGTTATGCTGGTAATAGATGATACAATTTTCTTTCCTTCCAGCATGGCTGGAAGGAAAGAAATTAGCTAAATTCCCCCATGAACACAGTGTTGATGGGGAAATGCCTCCCAGTACACTACTGTATTCTGCATTCTCGTCTGCCAGAATACAATGGTTACTGCTTGTGGCTATAGCCGCCTGGCAGTAACTGTATGTAGAAAAATCTGACATGATGGTTGTACCCAAGTTGATCGATAGGTCAACCTTGGTACAATCCATTTGCCCTTACATGGATCGAAATTCGGACACAGATTTGATGACATTGCAGACTTCCAGCTCTCCGCGACAAAGATATTGCACAGCATCCTGAAAAGAATTCTGCATTGTTATACAAGGGGGCTACTTTGAACCTATGTTCACATTGGTGTGGTGCAGGAGGTAACTGCATGTGATTCAGAGAGCAATCACACCGCATTCCTGTTCAAAACACATGCAATTCTTTGCAGTGCAATTTGAGCCCATTCATTTTGTATGGCTCAAATCGCACCGCACCCACACAAAAAAGGCGCATGCAACTTTTTTTGCCACACTGGAATCGTGGGTTTTCACACCTATGCTATTTGATTCTGACAATTGCTCAAATTGCAAAAAGTTTTTGGGGTGTTGTTAATATTGACAACCACAGCAGTTCACATGGATGGACTATGATTGTGACGCGGTGCAGAAAACACACAGGAATCACTGCAAATCCCACCCACCCTGCATCAGTGTGAATCAGGGCTCCAGGTTAGCTTAGCTCATGGATATGCAATTAGCGGACCTCCAGCTGTTGCAAAACTACAAGTCCCATCATGCCTCTGCCTCTGGGTGTCATGCTTGCTGCTGTCAGAGTCTCGCTATGCCTCATGGGACTTGTAGTTTGGCAACAGCTGGAGGTCCGCTAATTGCATATCCCTGAAGCTGATTATCTATAGGTATGCAAACTTGTTTTCCCATACACTCACTCACCACTTTATTAGATACATATGTTCAAATGCTTGGTAACACAAATTTCTAATCAGCCAATCACATGGCAGCAACTCAATGCATTTAGGCATCTAGACGTGGTGAAGGCGACTTGCTGAAGTTCAAACATTTTGATGGTTGTGTCAGAATTTGGCATAAACATGAAAGCATGGATCCATCCTGCCTTGTATCAATAGTTCAGGCTGGTGATGTAATGGTGTGGGGGATATTTTCTTAGCACACTTTGGGCACCTTTGTACCAATTGAGCATCATTTAATCACCACGGCCTACCTGAGTATTATTGCTGACCATGTCCATCCCTTTGACTACAGTGTCCCCATCTTCTGATGGCTCCTTCCAGCAGGATAATGCACCATGTCACAAAGCTCAAATCATCTCACCACTGGACAATGAGGTCACCGTACTCCAATGGCCTCCACACTCACCACATCTCATCCAATAGAGCACCGCTGGGATGTGGTGGATCGGGAGATTCCCATCACGGATGTGCAGCCGACAAATCTGCAGCAACTGGGTGATGTTATCATGTCGCTATGGAGCAAAATCTCTGAGGAATGTTTCCAACACCTCATTGTATCTATGCCATGAAGAATGAAGGCAAAAGGGGGTCCAACCCGGTACTAACAAGGTGTACTAAATAAAGTGGCCGGTGAGTTGTGTTGTGTGTGTATATATATATATATATATATATATTTATTACACATATTACATACAGTATGTGTATGTATGCATATAAAGCCCTCAACTCCGCATCTCATTTGGCTCAGCTCAAGTGGATTCTACAAATCTGCCACAGACTGTTAATGGTTACACTCTGATGATAAAGCATTTAAAATGTTTCATATATTGTATCAACAGTAGTCATATAATGTCTTCGGAGGATGAACCGCAGCCCTGTACTAGTAAAAAAGCCAGACGGCTTTGCAAATTTCGGGATGAGTGGCTTGAAAATGCTGATTTTAAAAGCTGGCTTCTAAGGAAAAAAGGTGATGATACATTGGGAAGATGCAGAGTGTGTCGCATTACTTTCAAGGTGACATATGATGGTCTCATGCCGCGTACACATGGCCGTTTTTCTCGTCGAGAAAAACAAAATTTTTCCCATTCGACGAGAAAAACGATAGTCTGTGGGCTTTCTGTCGTTTTTTTCGACAAGAAAAACGGCATTAAAAATGACGAGAAAAATTAGAACATGTTCTAATTTTTCTCGTCGTTTTTTTCGACATGTTTTCCGCGGCAGTGTTTCCCATAGGGAAACACTGCCGCGGAGCCCACAGACGGTTGTTTTTCTCGTCAAGAGAAAAAATTACGTGAAAAACGACCGTGTGTGGGGAACAAGCTGTTCCCCCGTTTTAAATGACATTATTCACGGCGGTTTTTTAACCGCCGTGAATAATGATCATGTGTACGCGGCATCAAAGCTGTTAAAGCTCACCAAAATTCAGACCGTCACAAGCAATATATTTGTGCTCAGAAAACATCAGATACTCTGCAAAACTTTTTTGTCAAAGTAAACACAGAGGAAGAAGACAAAGTCCTTGCTGCTGAAATCAGCCTAATCTATCATGGGGTTACACATCACCACAGCTATTTATCTCAGGTGAGAAAATTATTTGATTTTTATAATGCTTCCTTTTCCTAGTAGTAGTAGTTTAGTTTACTTCACATAAATTGTGTTCTTCCATCAATATAGTTAATGTATTTTTAGCAATTATTTATGGCATGTATTTGAATAAAATAAAATAATTAATAAAATGTTTGCCCCCTTCAAAGAAGTAGTAAACTTTAAAAACGGTGCACATTTAGGAGATATTGATTTTACCTACAGATAAATTATACAGCTTTATTATAAGCTTACCTGTAGGTAAAGAAATCTAATTCAGGAGTTTTCTGCCACTTTTTTTGTAACATTATGAGGTATGTTTGCCCCCCTTTAATAGTAACATTATGAAGTGTTTACTCAGAATATAAAAGGTATGATCCATAATAATTTAGATTACACTATAACATATACTTGCTTTTTATTTATATATATATATATATATATATATATATATATATTATATCTATTTTTAGGACTGTGGGAATAAATTTTATTCTAAAGTTTTTCCAGACTCTCAGATTGCCAGGAAAATGCACTGCGGAAGAACAAAATGTGAAGCTATTGTCCAAAATGTTTTATCCCCTTCTTCAGTTGAAGCCGTAGTAAAGCAGATTCAAGGTGGAAAACTTTTTTCAGTTTCGCTTGACGCTTCGAACAAAGGTAACTCAAAATATTTTCCACTTGCAGTGACCTATTTCACCAAGGATAAGGGAGTTCAGAAGAAAATTCTTGATTTTTATGAGGATGCTGATGAAACATCGGATGCAATGTCCGGCCATATACGTCAGGTTCTGAGCTCATTTGATCTGGACCTCAAACAGATCATTTCTTATGGTGCAGATAACGCATCCGTCAACTATAGTATCCATCATTCCGTCTATACCAACTTAAGGTTGGAAAATTCTTTCCTTTTAGCTGCAGGTTGCAACTGCCATCTGTTGCATAATGCTGCAAAACATGGCTGCAAAAGGTTGATGTACGATGTGGAAGCATTCGTAATTAAAGTCTACAATGAATTTTCCTGCAGCGCTAAGAATGTTAAAGAACTCAAGTCATGCTTTGAATTTTTGGATATAGGTTATCATAAACTTTTACGACATGTACCAACACGATGGCTATCGTTATTTACAGCATTGAATCGGCTGTTGAAGAATTGGCCTGCTGTGAAAACATACTTTATTCAAAAGGGAGAAGAGAACTGTCAACTTCTCATTTGGAAGTTTATTAGGTCTCAGGAACATGGTCTTAATTCCGATTCAGATCTCACACTCCACGAATGTTACCTTTTTTTTGTTCACAATTTCATGAATATATTTCAAACTGCCATCTTAAAATTGGAGAGTGACACAATGCAGTCAACTGAGGTCTTTCATATTCTTGAGGAAGTTCTTAACAATCTCAAGTTGCGAATAACAGAATTTATTTGGCTTCAAAGTAAACCAGTCACTGAAGAATCTTCCACCAAGTTCACAGGAGGCATTCAAGAAAAATGCTTTAGAACTTTATAATGCATGTGTACAATATTTGGAGAAGAGATTTAATTTCGGATCAGATTCCTCTTTAACCCCTTCCATACCGGGCCATAGCAGAATGACGCCGGCAGGAACCCTCTCTCCCTCCGGGTGGACGTCATATGACGTCCTGGGTTTGAGGGGGGATATCTGAATGATGCCTGCAGCTAGAGGCATCATTCAGATATCCTTTTTTTCAGCCAGCGATTCTGCGCACAATAAGAATGATCATAGCGGCGGTTCCGCCGCTTGATCGTTCTTATAGGCGGCGGGAGGGGACATCCCCCACTCCCGCCGCCATCCAGTGCTTCTCCGGGCTCTCCCGTGCGATCAGGGACCCGGAGAGAATCGTCGGCACCGTTGGTGGGTCACATGATGAGCATAGAGATGACTGGTGACCAGATGGTCACCAGTCATCTCTATTATCGTCGGAGGCCCGGGCGCGATGTGATGACGTCACACCCGGGTCCTCAAATGTAAACAAAGCCGCCATTGCGGCTAGTAAGTATGAGATCTTATTGACCCCGCATCTCTCCATAAAGAGGACCTGTCACACACATTCCTATTACAAGGGATGTTTACATTCCTTGTAATAGGAATAAAAGTGATCAAAAAAAAAAAAAAAGTGTGAAAAAAAGTAAAAATAAAAAAAATAAGTAAAATAAAAAAAGAAATAAATATTTTTTTTTTTTAAACGCCCATCCCCAATAGCTCGCGCTTAGAAGCGAACACACACATAAGTCCCGCCCGCATATGTAAACACCGTTCAAACCACACATGTGAGGTATTGCCGCGTGCGTTAGAGCGCGTGTAACAATTCTAGCACTAGACCTCCTCTGTAATTCTAACCTGGTAACCTGTAAAATTTTTCAAAGCAACGCCTATGGAGATTTTTAAGTACCGAAGTTTGGCGCCATTCCATGAGTGTGCGCAATTTTAAAGCGTTACATAAGCTTTCATATTTCCAAAAAAATTGGGCTAACTTTACTGTTTTTTAATTCATGAAACCATTTTTTTCCCCCAAAAAAGGCGTTTGAAAAATTATTGCGCAAATACCGTGCAAGATAAAAAGTTGCAACGACCGTCATTTTATTCCCTAGGGTGTCTGCTAAAAAAAACATATATATAATGTTTCGAGTTCTGAGTAATTTTCTAGCAAAAGAATGATGATTTGTACATGTAGGAGAGAAGTGCCAGAATAGGCCCGGTATTGAAGTGGTATAAAAAGCCCTGTATGGAAGTGGTTAAAGAAAATTGCCATTCTAAGTCTTAAACCTAAAGAGACTTTAACATTTGACAGTTTATGTGACATTAAGAAGATGTTCAACATAGATGTTGATGGTGATGAGTTCTTCAATGAGTTCACCATTCTGAGCAAAGTTCTTCACACATTGGATCCTGATAGAGAACATCCGGTGGACCAAAGATGGGTAGCATTCTTTGAGAAATGCTCTGCACCTAATCTTCTAAAAATAGTGGAATGCGTTTTAGCAATTCCTGTAAGCAATGCATTTGTGGAGCGGGTCTTTAGCGTTATGCAAAACCTTTGGAGTGATGAAAGAAATCGGATGTCCTCCAATCTGGTGAAAGCAGAAATCTGCATAAAATTCAACTTCAAAATGTCTTGTATGGAAATCTATGACTTTGTAGTAAATAACAAACCACTACTAAAAGCTGCAAAGTCTAATACAAAGTACATATGGAAAAATAAATAATGTGTAGTTATTTTTAGTTTGATTTTGATGTGAACTTTCCATTGTTTGATGTGCACTTTATTTTTTTACTTTGATCTCAAATTATTTCTTTAAAGCAATGTTTTATTTAGTTTGGGTTCTAAAAATCAGTGTTTTATTTATCAACATAGGATGGGTTGTCATTTGTTATTTATATTTGAAAACCATTTTTTTGGGGGGTTTATTCGTTATTTTATATTTGAAAAGCACTTAATTGGGGGTTTATAAGTTATTACTACTGGGTGTAGTATTTTTGTATTGGTCATTTGTTATGTATAAGGTGCACTTTGTTTCCTAAAAGTTAAAATAATGTTTTATTTATGTACCCAAGCTGGGTCATTCTTGTGTTTTTATAATGTATAAGCTATGTTGTTGCATTACAAGGTTAAGAAATAAAACAAATATGTTACTAATTTGTTTTGTTTATTTCTGTTACATACTATTTTACTAAACTACAGAAGATAACATTGTAACTAAACTCTTTCCTTGTAAGGTGAAAACGCTTACTAAATCTTTACGTTTTACTCATTGCATGCAATATATTTGCTTTCTTATAGGTAATAATATTTTTTTATACACAGGTAGTCTTTCAATGCACAAATAGTGTTTAAAAGTTTATTTCATCACAAAATATATGTATAGTTTATACTACAAAAAAAATGCCGTGCATCGCTAAAGTGTTCGGGTTTGGCTTGAAGAAAAGGTGGCAACCCTAATCTTTGTGGTCAATATTCAGTTTGTCCAAACTGTCCCACTTTATCCCAATGATTGGCACTCCTACAGCTTCAAAGACAGCACATGTACAATTCACTTCCAAATTTTGGAAGTTGCAAGGCCTTGAAGATTGAGATCTGCTTATCCCCTGCATACCATCCCTCAGAGTGATGGCCAGATAGAGCTTACCAATCAAACCCTAGAGCAATACCTCAGATTTTTTGGTCCTTTTCACAGGATGATTGCACTGCTTTGTTGCCCCTTGCAGAATTTGCTTATAACAATGCAGTCAATTATTCCACAAATCAGGCTCAAATTCAAATTTGGGCTAACTGTGGGTTCCACCCTACCTTCCTACCAAACATCAAACCAGAAACAGAACTGCCTGATGTCCAAGATAACTTGGCCTGTCTTCAGTCTAACTCTAAGCTACTCCAAGAAGTCATGCAAAAAGCTCAGGATGACAGCAAAACATACTATGACAGAAAGTGGAGAGGGGAGTTGGCTTTAAAAGAAGCAGATGAAGTCTTGCTATCCACAGTAACCTGAAGCTTGCATTCCATTAATGGAAGTTAGGTCCAAGATAAATTGGGCCTTTTGAGTTAGTGTTACCCAGTACTTACTAAAGTCATAGTCATGGCCGCTTAATTGGATACTAGAGGCCCCTGAGAACGCACTATCATGTGAAACATGTAGAGTTTGTGTAGTGCCGTCATGCCGCAACATTGGAGCATTTCCCTTTTTTTTTATGTGTCTGGACGGGTCTGGTTTTTATGTACTCTTGCTATTTTTAAGTACTACACTGTATGGTCAACAAGCAGAGTGCTGCCCCCTGGAGGATGTAGTTAAAAGACTGGAGATTTCCTCAGATTGATGTCTGGGTTTATTACCACCATACAAGCTATTTATGCTGCACATTGATTTGGCAGCTAAAAAGGCTGTGAGTGTGCATTGCATGCAGGTTAAGGCTGGTGTTTTGGAAGCATTTTTTTGTACAGGGTGGCACTTTATTCACGTGGCTGGTGAGGAGTGGATGTGCTATAGAAGTATTATGCAATATGTTCTTCTCCTAAATTCCAAAAATGTGACCGGTTTAAATCGTCAGAAGTTGTCTTCAACATAAGTTTATGCTGCACTAAGTAAGCAGCCTGTCTTTGGTAAGTGTGCAATACAGCCATACTAGAACACTGAATTCTCACTTGGATATTTACTGTATCTGATGAACTTAATTTTGGACTATTTATTCATTTATTATATTTTGCTGGTCTGATGAATTTGACATCCAGTGGATGCATGCATAATGTGATCACTGTTTTCATTATTTAAATTACTGATTTTCACATATTATTTTATTTAATTCACATATATTTTATGGTATTTAGAGCGCTGCAATTTATATGATTTTTTAAAAGTTTAAGGGAGAGTATACCAACTGTACTTGCTCCTTTTAGTGTGTAGCACCGACTTTTTGCCATTTTTTGCTCTTGTAATAAAACCATTGATGAGGAAAATGGAAAAACAAGTTTGACGGGAAAAAATTTTTTGGAGGCAGGTCCTACAAAGAATTGTTAATGTAACATTAACAATAGCAATGGCTAATTTAGCATTTTGTGGTCACAAAGAGCGCCTGGAAGAGGTTAAAAATGGAAACTTTCTTTCCATCATAGAGCTACTTGCTAAGTATTATCCCATTTTAAAGGAACTTCTCCAGTTACCTCAAGGCACATTGAAATATTTGAGCCCCGAGCAGCCGGAGAGGATGGCTGTGTGAGGAGAGAGCTCCGAGTGAGGAACCAGCATCCAGCGTTGTTCTCAGCTCTAAAAAGCCCTTAACTTACATAGTGTGCCCTAGGAACACTCCGGGTCACCATGGGCAAGAAAAAGAGCGAAAAAAAAAACTAGAAAATTGATGGATTTTTACCTGCCGACGAGCACACCTAGGCCACAAGATGGCGCCGAGGCCTCGGACTCGCGCCGTGGCCCGCAGCGCGGTGGAGATCACATCGGACCGGATCACAATCCATGAGGCTCACCGCTTCATGGCAGTAGTAGAGGATCAACACTGGGCCCCTCTCCTATCAACAGCCCACAAAAATCAGCCCAAAAACGGTCCTCCAACCACAAGTATGCAGGTGATCTGGATGAACACTGTGATTCATAAAATACCACAAGAGACTTCATTGAACAGATTAATAAATTCCCAACCACAGGGTTACCCCTTAGTGACACAGTTATGAGGGACATGCTAGTAACCCTTTGGGGATCATTGCACAAGGATATGATGCTTTGCATTCACAATCATCATAAATGATGTTTCTTCTATGGGAGACAGTCAGCCATTTAGAAGACAAAATTAGAGAATTCACAGTTGCACACAACAAATTAGTGGATGCACACAATGACGCAGAAGGGGACATACAAGCTATGAGGGAAAAGATTGCAGATTTGGAAGACAGGTCACGCCACATCCGTATAATCGTGAAGAACAATTAGAACTGCTCAGGAGGAGCAAAGCAGTGGTCGGACTTTAGAGGCAACACACAAATGGAATAGAAAAATAATAATAACTTTAATTGACAAAAAATATATTACAATGTTCAAGATAAAAAAAAACACACAGAGTACAAAACAGTATGAGTTGGGTCCCTTGTACGTCTACGCGTTTCGCCGTGAGGCTTTGTCAGGACGGACAACAAGAGGAGTACAGAAATGGGACAAATCTCACTATCTGAAATGAGATATAATAACATTAGAAATAGAAAATATGTACAAATAAAAAGTAAAAAAAAATATTACATTTTATTACTGGTTAAAAAGTACGTTGTAAGTCTTCCATATACATAAAATCAATCAGCATCTAGTGGAAATACCTCATAAGTAATCCAAATGGCGGAGACTTTGTCTAAGAGTAAAAAGTTCCATAAGTGTTGTGGTCAAAATATAGGTAAGTACAAGCTCTAGTAAAAATAATCAAAAAACAGAGAATCCCAGATTAGAACGAAAAGGCCAGCACAACCTACAAAAGCAGATATATATGCATATCTATATACATTAAAAAACACATGTTACCTGCAAGTCAGTAAGTGATAGGTTATGGAGGATCTCAACCCCAAAGGTTTAAGAGTACAAGTATTCCCAAACATCTGGGCTCTTGATTCTGAATTCAAGGCCCAATGGGAATTAAACCTCCAACTTTGCTCAAAGAAAATGATGGAACTTATGGTTGAGTACTACACGCAAGAACTTAAGGTAGTAGACCGTGAAATTAAGAAAATATATGATGAAAATGTAGCTATATTCAACAATACTGAGTTTGGACCTTTTGATATGCGATTGAAAGAGCATGTCCAGACCTTTACTAAAGATCTGCTCCTGAAAAAGGAAGACAAGCTCGCACGTGATAAGTTGGTGTATGCCTATAATTGGCCACTTTCCAATGGCCAGCTGGGAACACGGAGAGGGCCAGGCCCACCTAGAAACAATAGGAGAACCAATGATAGAGACAAATATGATTCTGATTCCTCTGTTAATTGCTTTACCTCACAGAATTCAAGAACAGGTGATGGAGGACGACATGGAAGACGTAATTCAAGGAAACGACCCCAGAATGGAGGTGGGTACCAGACATGCACTCAAAGTAAGAAACAAATAACAGATGACAATGACAGACCGACAGTTATTAATCCCACTGACACTTGACGTCTAGACCCTAACCCTCTTAATACCAGAGGGTTATCTATGTTTCCTAATCAATCTGTAAGGTAAACCGGACCTCCATCACTAAAAGGCCTGTGCGAGTGCTTGCTCATGCTCGTACACATTGCACTCGTGCTAATATTCATGAGCAAAGGACCAACATAATTCCTGCAATGCCAGTTCATCGCGCACGGAGATGTGCGCGTGCGCACACCTGTGAGCGAACGCGGAGATGTGTGGGTGCGCGCACGTGCACACACCAATTAGCACTCGGCGCCCAGTGGCCTATTTAAACTGCTCTGTCACTGTAAACAGTGCTGGATGATCTTCAGCTTCTTCCTGACCTTCCAAGACCTGATCTGCTGTTCCTGTTTGTTCGTGTATGACCCGGCTCGCCTTTGGACTTCGCCTCTGCCTGTTCCTTTACTCTGTTACCTGGTATCCTGACTTTGGCTTGTTTACTGGACTTGATCTGCCTACCGATTTGATACCTGGCTGCCTGATTGTTGCTGACTGCTGCTCTTCTCCTGGTTCCGCTCCTGTCTATGCTCTGGTGCTAAGCTGCTTCTACTTCCTGCTCCAAGGACCGTGACTGCCAGCTCTACCCACCTACAGAGGGGACACCACCAGCCAGCTACCCGGCACTCGTGCCACTCCTTGCCTTTACACTTTATGTTCCCACTTTCAGTAGTGTAGGCGGGAGGAGCAAGGGAGGCCTCCATCACATTCCAGTCTCCACCAGGTACGTGATAGTATCATCAAGCCATGACTGAGACTGGAGGAGGTACCTCTCTGCCCTAAGCACTATGCCAGCAAATCACGACTTTGGTCCAAGTGGTGACCGGACTCCAGGAGGCCTATGTCCAGCTTGAAAGTCGCTTACCCTCTGCATCTCAAGGTTCATTATCTGGGGAATCCGCTGCTGCTCCTGCACCCACAGTAGTAGTTCCCCTCCTGGAGCCTAGAGTACCTATCCCGGGGCGTTTTTCAGGAAATCGCTACAAGTTTCGAACTTTTTGCAATGCCTGCCAGCTGTATTTCGAGTTACAACCACAGACTTTCTCCCTTGAATTCACCAGGGTGGGTTTTGTAATTTCCCTCCTGCAGGAGGAACCACAGATATGGGCTCATCACCTTTGAGAACAGACAAGCCCGGTCCTTGTATCAACTACTTCTTTCTTTATGGCCATGGCTGAGATTTATGATGACCCCCAGCGAACCTCCACAGCAGAGGCTAACTTACATACGCTTCATCAAGGACCTCTGCCTGTGGAAGACTACGTGGTTAAGTTCCGTAACTGGAGTTCCGACACTGCCTAGAATGATGCAGCCTTGCAATACCAGTTCCGTCTGGGTCTTTCTGAGACTCTAAAAAATGAACTTGCCAGACTAGATCCACCAAAAACTCTCAGACCTAATCCAGCTCACCATTCAGCTGGATCGCAGATTCCGAGAGACAAGGGCAGAAAGGCCTGGCAACATTCAACCTACCTGGACGTCAGCAGCACCTACACTCACACCTTGGCCACCATCCTTCTCCATGAAGGAATCTGTTCACTTGGGATTTACCCGTTCACCTCTGTCATCCAAAGAAAGACTTAGACGTCGGCAAAATGACTTATGCCTTTACTGCGGTGGCGTTGGTCATTATCTCTGCAACTGCCCCATAAGGCCGCAAAAGACTATCTTTGCTCCTGACGCTTACAGCTGTCCTATAAAAAGCATTTCCTCCCATCTTCTGTTGACACTCTCTTTGCAGCTACCAGGAGGGAACATCCAAACCCAAGCTATTATTGATTCCGGAGCCTGCAGTTGTTTTATGGACCATACCTTTGCTAAACAACATCAAGTTCCACTGCAGACTAAAACGCATCATTTAAAGGTCAATCTGGCGGATGGCTCAAATCTCAAGTCAGGACCTGTCACACAAGAAACTTGTCCCCTGCTGGCAGTAACTTTGTCGGGTCATTCTGAATACCTAACCCTGGACATTATTCCATCTCCCTTATTTCCCATCATTCTGGGGATTCCATGGTTGCAGGCACACAACCCCCAAATAAACTGGGAATCTGGAACTGTGTCTTTTCCTACCACCTACTGCCAGCAACATTGTTTTTCCGAAGCGGTCACCACAACAACGCCCCTAATGGAGCTGCAACCAAGAGTCTTCAGTTTAGCAACATGTCCCACCTGTTTACCATGATTTCCTAGACGTTTTTGATAAGAAGGCTGAGACTTTGCCTCCCCAGCCGCCATACGATTGCCCCATCGAATTGCTACCCGGGGCCGAGATTCCATTTGGACGGATTTTCCCTTTATCAGAACTTGAGCTGGAGGCGTTGTGCCTATACATTGATGAGAACCTGGAAAGGGGAGTCATCCGTCCATCCACATCTCCCGCTGGGGCCGGCATATTTTTTGTTGAAAAAAAAGATCACACTCTGAGACCTTGTGTGGACTATAGAGAAATAAACAAAATAACCATAAAGAACAGATACCCTCGTCCACTTGTTCCAGAACTCTTCCAGCGCTTCAGAGCAGCAAAAGTATTCACGAAACTTGATCTACGAGGTGCATATAACCTGGTAAGAATTTGGGAAGGCGATGAATGGAAAACAGCCTTCCGTACCCGTTTTGGGCACTTTGAATATTTGGTTATGCCTTTTGGGCTATGTAATGCCCCAGCTACTTTTCAGCATCTTGTCAACAATGTTTTTAGAGACTTTCTCGACCTCTTCATGATCATGTATCTCGATGATATACTCATTTTCTCTCCTTCCATAGAGGAACACAGAGTGCAAGTTAAAAGGGTTCTCAACTGTCTCCGGAAACACCAGCTATACGCAAAGGCGGAAAAATGCGAGTTAAGTCCCAGAAACTGGATTGTTTCTTTCTCTATCATCTCAACATCAGGCATCACAATGGATCCACAAAAAGTTAGTACCATCCTTGAATGGCCAGTGCCAACTGATTGAAAAGGAATCCAGTGTCATGTACCTGGGTGTATTTGAACCGGGATCTTCCTGGTCCCAAAGCTGCAGCCTTACCTGTTGCGCTACTGAGCAGATCTAGACTTTTGGAAATGTCCTCTCAGTGTTAAACATTACCTTGGACTCACCAGCCCCACCTACTGCCAGCTGTGGACAATTTTCAATCAAAGCAGCCCTTAAAAAGGAAGTGATGCTATCTCTCAGCGCCCGTTTGTGTGGAATAGCTCCCTGGGTGTTGTGACTGCTTTTTGATCCTGATTTTCGTGTTGAACTTCTGCCTGAATTCCTGACTACTCTCCAGCCTGCTGATTTTGTACTTCACTGCCAGCTCGTGTATGACCTTTGCCTGCCTGACCACTCTCTGGATTTCGATCGTGTACCATTTTGCCTGATCTGTTGCCAACCTAATCTGCCTGACTACGTTTTCGCCTGAATCCTCAGCACACAAGTTCCACTTCGGACACTACCTATCACAGGTACCTTACATTACAAACGGGCCACAATGACAGTGGACCCTGCTGAGATTGTTAAGGCGATTTCACGTCAGGAACAATTGATTGGAGCTCATGAACAGCATCTTTCTTCCCTGGACGCCAAGTTAGATGAACTCTGTACTATGCTTAAATCTTGTTTGCCTGCTTCCTCTGCAACGGTCCAGACTCTGGATCCTACTCCTGCTACGATCCAACCCACCTCTTCTGTACCACCCAAACTTCCTATGCCTGACAAATTTGGTGGTGATACTGAGGACTGCAGAGGCTTTTTAAATGTTTGCCGTTTGCATTTCCGCAACAACCCTGGGACCTTTAGCACTTCTTCTGCCAAAGTGACTTTTGTAATTTCCTTGTTAAAGGGGAAGGCCCTGGCCTGGGTCTCTCCTTATCTGGAACGCAATGATCCTGTGCTGCAAGATGCTGACAAATTTCTGGCTTCTCTCCAGACTGTATTTGACAAGCCAAATAGAGCTTCTGCAGCTGAGTACTCACTCTTGGACATGCAACAAGGCACCAGATCTGTGGCACAATATGCTATTGAGTTTCGTACCCTTGCTGCTGAGACTACTTGGGACTCAAGGGCATTACGTGCAGCCTTCCGAAAAGGTCTTGCAGATCGCATCAAAGACGAATTAGTCTATAAGGATTCCCCAGAAGACCTAGAGAAATTCATAGAGCTCTGTGTTCGTCTGGATGTCCGGTATCATGAAAGATGCCAAGAGAGACTTAGAACTCGCAAGTTTCCTCGGCCAGTCTACCGTTTGGCCCCTAACTTCCAAGCACCACCTCAGCCAGAACCTGAAATCTCAGTTGAACCCCAGACACCTGTGGAACCCATGGATGTAAGCCGTCTCCACCTAACTGAGTCTGAGAAACAAAGGAGGCGTGCATTGGGCCTATGCCTATACTGTGGACTTAAAGGACATTTATTATCTGTCTGCCCTTCCCGTCCAGTAAAAGGCAGGGTCTAACCAGTGTTGGAGGAGCTGGCTTAGACCTTACAGGTATATCCTCCAAGACCAAGATTACCATTCCTGCAATTATCCATTTACCCTCTAAACTTGTCTCCTGTGAGGCTTTTGTGGATTCTGGAGCTGCTGGCATATTCTTGGACTACACTTTTGCTAAAAAAAATAATATCCCATTTGTTCCAAAATCTAGACCCCTGAACATTACCACCGTGAATGGACAACCCTTGGGAGATGGCATTGTAAAATTTGAGACTATGACAATCACCCTTCAGGTAGGCGTACTCCACAAAGAGGAAGTTGTCTTGTCTCTTATTGATTCTCCACTTCTGCCTGTTATCCTTGGTTACCCATGGTTACAACAACATAACCCTTCTTTTGATTGGGAAAATGGAGAACTAACCTCTTGGGGGTTGTTCTGTCATTCAAACTGTTTGTCTCAACCCAAAAGACTTCCTGCTTGTATGTTGGCTTCCGTGGCCGCCCCACCTACCTTGCCTCATGAATACCATGCGTTTGCAGACGTATTTTGCAAGCAAAAGGCAGAGGTTTTACCTCCACATCGTTCTTTTGACTGTGCAATTAAATTGATTCCTGGAGCACCTCTTCCCAAAGGAAGGACCTATCCCCTGTCTTTGCCTGAACAAAAATCCATGGAGGAATACATAAAAGACAACTTGGAAAGAGGTTTTATCCGACCCTCTTCTTCTCCAGTAGGGGCAGGTTTTTTCTTTGTTGAAAAAAAAGATGGGGGTCTTCGACCATGCATAGACTATCGAGGGTTAAATCAAATCACTGTAAAAGACTCCTACCCTTTGCCTCTCATTCTTGAACTGTTTGATGTACTTAAGGGGGCTGTTATCTTCTCCAAGCTAGACCTACGAGGGGCTTATAATCTAATTCGAATTAAAGACGGGGACGAGTGGAAGACAGCATTCAACACTCGTAATGGACATTTTGAATATCTGGTTATGCCATTTGGGTTGTGTAACGCCCCTGCTGTCTTCCAATGTTTCATGAATGAAATTTTTCATGATTTCAGCAACAGTTTTGTGATCATCTACTTGGACGACATTTTAATCTTTTCCAAGACTCATCTAGAGCACATCTCGCATGTAAAGCAGGTATTGCAATGACTGAGAGAAAACCATCTTTACGCGAAGATTGAGAAATGCAGTTTCCATCAAAGCCGTATTCCTTTCCTTGGATACATTATAAGTGCTGCTGGTTTCCAAATGGCCCCACCAAAAACTTTCCGCTGTCTTGCAATGGCCCCAACCGACCACTTTAAGAGGGCTCCAAAGCTTTCTAGGGTTCGCAAATTACTACAGACGCTTCATCAAAGGTTTTGCCTCCATTGCGGCCCCCCTTACTGCTATGACTAAGAAAGGTACAAATTGCAAGGTATGGTCCTCAGAAGCAGAATCGGCTTTCCAGCAATTAAAAGACATGTTCAGCAAAGCTCCAATTCTTCAGCATCCAAATCCCGATCTCCAGTACATAGCTGAGGTTGATGCCTCTGAGGTAGGAGCAGGTGCCGTGCTCTCCCAGAGACAGCCTAAGTCTGGTAGAATCCATCCAGTAGCATTTTTTTCTAGAAAGTTTTCTCCAGCGGAGATGAATTACGATGTTGGGAATCGAGAACTACTGGCCATCAAATTGGCATTGTCTGAATGGCGACATCTTCTGGAAGGGGCTCCCAAACCTCTTTCTATCCTCACTGACCATAAAAACCTACTGTACCTTCAGACTGCAAGACGTTTGAACTCACGTCAGGCTCGATGGGCTCTGTTTTTCTCCCGTTTTAATTTTGTTCTTTCTTATGTTCCTGGGCATAAAAACAAGAAAGCCGATGCTCTTTCCAGACAGTTTGCTACCTCTGAAGAAGACCAACCTACCGAGCAGTATATAATCCCACCTCACAAAATTGTCGCACAGATCTCTACGGCTCTTTCCCAACAGTTACAAGAAACCCAGAATTGTGTTCCCCAAGGCTTGAAGATACCACCAGGTCGCCTGTTCGTAGCCCCTAGCCTCAGAAAACCTGTACTCCTCTGGGCACATGATGGTGTTTTATCTGGTCATCCTGGTGTCACCATCACTCTTAAGACCTTGCAGCGTCATGTCTGGTGGCCTCATATGAAAAGGGATGTTACTGACTATGTGGCTGCCTGTCCAACTTGTGCTGCTAATAAAGTACCCCGTACATTGCCTACTGGACTGTTACAACCACTTTCAGCACCTCGTCAGCCTTGGACCCATTTGACTATGGACTTCATTACAGACTTACCCAAGTCCGAGGGCATGACTGCTATATGGGTCATAGTGGATCGCTTTTCAAAAATGTCTCATTTTGTGCCGCTCCCGGGATTACCTACAGCGGAAGCACTGTCTACTCTCTTCCTTTCCCATATTGTGAGATATCATGGCATACCTACCAATGTCGTCTCAGACCGCGGATCCCAGTTTGTTTCCCGATTCTGGAGAGCGTTCTGCAAGAAACTGGGAGTAACGCTTTCACTCTCTACCTCACATCACCCTCAAACAGATGGTCAAACCGAACGCATGAACCAGACCCTAGAAACCTATCTTCGACATTATGTCAATGCCTTACACTCCAACTGGTCTGAGTATTTGCCTTTAGCTGAGTTCGCCATTAATTCCCGTTGGCACAGTGCTCTTCATACCACACCATTCTACGCAGCCCTAGGCTATCACCCTCAGACTTTTCCCCTACTTCAGCCTTCTTCTGGTGTACCAGCAGCAGATCAGCGGGTTAAAAATATTCTGCTACATTGGAAAAAGATTTGCTTATTACTACGGAAGTCAGCAGGCAAGTATGCACTTTTTTCCAACAAACGAAGACGCCATATACCTCCATATGTGGTGGGGGACAGAGTTTGGCTATCAACCAAATATGTGAGACTGAAACAACCTTCTACCAAATTGGGCCCTCGATTCATTGGTCCTTACAGAATTATTGCTCGAGTCGGGCCAGTCTCCTATCGGTTGAAATTACCCTCCTCTCTCCGGATTTATCCTGTGTTCCACGTTTCCCTCCTCAAAAAAGCAATTTTCAATCGCTACTCCAGAACGCAACAGCTACCTCCTCCTGTTCTTGTTGATGGACAAAATGAGTTTGAAGTCTCCAAGATTCTTGATTCTAGAAGACAGGGTCGTGGCCTTCGGTATCTGGTTCATTGGAAGGGATATCCTGTCACAGACCGTTCCTGGGTTCCAGCCAAAGATCTGCATGCCCCTTCTCTTATTCGAGACTTCCATGCCTCCTTTCCCACTAAGCCCCGCTAGGCCCCCGGAGGGGTCCACTGGGGAGGGGGCCCTGTCATGTACCTGGGTGTATTTGAACCGGGATCTTCCTGGTCCCAAAGCTGCAGCCTTACCTGTTGCGCTACTGAGCAGATCTAGACTTTTGGAAATGTCCTCTCAGTGTTAAACATTACCTTGGACTCACCAGCCCCACCTACTGCCAGCTGTGGACAATTTTCAATCAAAGCAGCCCTTAAAAAGGAAGTGATGCTATCTCTCAGCGCCCGTTTGTGTGGAATAGCTCCCTGGGTGTTGTGACTGCTTTTTGATCCTGATTTTCGTGTTGAACTTCTGCCTGAATTCCTGACTACTCTCCAGCCTGCTGATTTTGTACTTCACTACCAGCTCGTGTATGACCTTTGCCTGCCTGACCACTCTCTGGATTTCGATCGTGTACCATTTTGCCTGATCTGTTGCCAACCTAATCTGCCTGACTACGTTTTCGCCTGAATCCTCAGCACACAAGTTCCACTTCGGACACTACCTATCACAGGTACCTTACATCCAGAGATTTGTTGGATTCGTTAACTTTTATCGTAAATTTATCAAAAACTTCTCAGCTTTCATCAGTCCCATCACTCAGCTTACCAAGCAGAACACCCGATTTCAGTGGACTCCAGCGGCGCAACTTGCCTTTGATAAATTGAAAACTCTCTTTACATCAGCACCAATTTTACAACATCCTGACCCTGCATTACCCCATGTTCTCGAGGTAGACGCTTCTGAAAACGCAGTGGGCGCCATCTTATCTCAACGACAATGCGCTAAATCTTTCCTACACCCCTTGGCCTTCTTCTCTAGGAAACTCAGCTCTTCAGAGAAAAATTATGATGTGGGAGATCGTGAGCTACTTGCCATCAAGGCCGCTCTGGAGGAATGGCGTTATCTGCTTGAGGGAGCAAGTCACCCAATCCTTATTTTTACAGACCACAAAAATTTAGAATATCTCCGTACAGCCAGGCGCCTTAAGCCTCGTCAGGCCAGGTGGGCCTTGTTTTTCTCACGGTTTACATTCCAAATAACCTACAGACCAGGTTCCAAGAAAGGGAAACCTGACGCCTTGTCACGTATGTTTCCGGAAGAAAAGGAAGTTGCTCAACCCGATACCATCCTATCTCCACAAAACTTTCTGTTACTGCAAGGAGATTTGGTGTCACAGCTTAAACAAGCTTCTAGGGAGGAGGGGCCACCACAGGACTTTCGGTTGCAGGAATGGGATGGATTGTTCTTCCATGAGCAAAGAGTTTTTGTACCCTCAAGTTTGCGCCAGTCAACCTTAAATCTATGCCACGACCACCCCTTGGCAGGGAATTTTGGGATCCGTAAGACTTTGGAGCTGTTACAACGATCCTTCTGGTGGCCCGGTTTGAGACTTGATTGTCAGAATTATGTGAGGAGCTGTGAGATTTGTATCCGGAGCAAAGGAGATAAGACCAAAGCTTGGGGTTTGTTAATGCACTTGCCTATTCCTAGCAAGCCTTGGGAGATGATTAACATGGACTTCATTGTCGAGCTCCCACCCTCTGAAAGCTTTACCACTATTTTTGTGATAGTTGATTGGTATAAAGTGTGCCATTTTGGATAGCCTATGATCGGAACACCATCTGCTCTAGAGACTGTACAAGTTTTTGTCAAGGAGATAGTACGGTTGCATGGGGTTCCTCGGAGTATAACTTCTGACCGTGGAGTGCAGTTTACATCCAAATTTTGGAAAGAACTTTGTAAAGCGCTTAAAATTGAGACGTGGTTATCTTCAGCATATCATCCCCAGACGAATGGTCAGACAGAGCGTACAAACCAGACCCTAGAACAGTATCTTCGGTGTTTCTCTTCTTTCACACAGGATGACTGGGCTTCGCTTCTTCCGCTAGCAGAATTCGCCTACAACGATTCCGTTCACTCAGCCACAGGTCAAACGCCATTCTTCGCGAACTTCGGATTCAACCCCTCTTTTTTACCTGATGCAGTTTTTGATTCTTCTGTTCCAGCAGTCCAGGAGCGACTGTTGTTCCTGCAAACCAACAATACAATTCTACAGGAAGCTATTGCCAAGGCCCAACAGGACAACAAAAAATTATTTGATAGAAAAAGAAGGGGTGATCTGGATCTTAACCCTGGGGACAGGGTTTGGTTATCAACCACTAATCTGAAAATGGCTTGTCCTTCCAAAAAACTGGCCCCCAAGTACATTGGCCAATTTGCTGTAAAAATAAAAATAAATCCAACAGCGTATGAACTTTTGCTTCCAGAAAAGTATAAGATTCACCCGGTTTTTCATGTATCTTTACTAAAGCCTACTGTACCAGATCCCTTTCCTGGCCGTAATCCCGGCCCTCCAGCACCAATTATGATTAATGACAAAGAAGAATATGAAATTGAGGCCGTTATAGATTGTAGGAAGAGGGGTGGTCGCATTCAGTATTTGATCAAATGGAAAGGGAACAGTCCTGGAGGAGAGCTTGTGGGAACCAGAAGACAATGTCCATGCTCCAAGGCTAATAAGGACATTTTTTCAAACCCATCCTGCAAAGATGTCCCAGATGGGCATCCGGAGGGGGGGGGCAATGTAAGGTAAACCGGACCTCCATCACTAAAAGGCCTGTGCGAGTGCTTGCTCATGCTCGTACACATTGCACTTGTGCTAATATTCATGAGCAAAGGACCAACATGATTCCTGCAATGCCAGTTCATCGCGCACGGAGATGTGCGCGTGCGCACACCTGTGAGTGAACACGGAGATGTGCACGTGCACGGCATGTGTGCGCACGTGCACACACCAATTAGCACTCGGCGTCCAGTGGCCTATTTAAACTGCTCTGTCACTGTAAACAGTGCTGGATGATCTTCAGCTTCTTCCTGACCTTCCAAGACCTGATCTGCTGTTCCTGTTTGTTCGTGTATGACCCGGCTCACCTTTGGACTTCGCCTCTGCCTGTTCCTTTACTCTGTTACCTGGTATCCTGACTTTGGCTTGTTTACTGGACTTGATCTGCCTACCGATTTGATACCTGGCTGCCTGATTGTTGCTGACTGCTGCTCTTCTCCTGGTTCCGCTCCTGTCTATGCTCTGGTGCTAAGCTGCTTTTACTTCCTGCTCCAAAGACCGTGACTGCCAGCTCTACCCACCTACAGAGGGGACACCACCAGCTAGCTACCCAGCACTCGTGCCACTCCTTGCCTTTACGCTTTCTGTTCCCACTTTCAGGAGTGTAGGCGGGAGGAACAAGGGAGGCCTCCATCACATTCCAGTCTCCACCAGGTATGTGATACAATCACTGGGTGCCTCATCTGAGATTTCCTCCACTCCTCCCCCGACTCTTAGGGCTGGACCTAATATACGACAACAAATTATAGAATCAGCCCAACTAATGGCTAAACCTAACAGTTCAGCCACTTCTTGAACTATTCCAAAAGATGTCAGACGATGACGTATAGATCACTACTTCCCCCGTACTCTGTGTGCTAATAATCATGATGATGTTACTTCTTCAAATCCTTCCCTTCTTCCAGCTTCTCCTCCTTCTCTTGATCTTTCTACTAATCTACAATCTACTCAGACTACACCGACTGGTGAGATACATGAAACTAAATCACATATTGAGGTTATTAATTTGTCCTCATACTGTCCCAATACTTCCTCTGATACATTTGAGCTTATAAAGGACCTGTATCTCTTTGCTTGCAAACTTACTTTCAAATTCATGTTTGATAAGGAACGTTGTACCAAACAAACCGAAATCTCCCACCAGGAGATCTGGAAAGATTTCACGGTGGCAGATTTCCGGGCTCTTAAGAACCTTGTTCTTCTTTTGGACGAAAGCGAGGGGACTGAAACTCAGGAAATTATTCTTGAAACTGAGGAGGCCATAGGTCAACAAATTCAAAATACACACTATCAGAATGACATTAAATCATTGAGCAAGGGCGTGAAGAAAAAGTCCACTCACTTGCCCTCCTTGCACACCAACTCCAATGTTTGGGCTTTCCTAACCCAAGCCATTGGGGATGTTGAATATTTGGCCCTGGTTAGATCCACCCATCAAAATCTTACAAAAACACAAAGACAAGCTCTGGATGGCCTTGGCTGTGACTCCCAGTTGGTGATCAAGCCCTCAGACAAGGGCGGCGATGTTGTGATTATGGATGAACTTGACTACAGGAACATGTGCTGGGACATTCTGAAAAACTGTGCATGGTACAAACCCATCTCGGAGGATGTCATAGTCAAATACAACCAGCAGTATAATGATACCATTCAGCTCGCCCTCTCTGAGGGCTTGATCACCAAGGAGATTTTTGATGGTATCCAGGTACCTCACCCCAAGACACCCTGTTTCTACTCCCTTCCCAAAACGCACAAAAATCTCCTTAAACCTCCAGGACGCACTATAGTGTCTGGTATGGGTGCGAAGACTGAATGAGCTACAAAGTTTGTTGATGAATATCTTCGTCCCGATGTCACTACACTCCCTTCCTATATTCAGGACACACCAGATCTGCTAAGGACTTTGGATGGTCTAAATGTGCCCCCAGGATGCTTTCTAGTATTGATTGACGTTGAAGCTCTTTATTCATCAATCCCGCATGGATTAGGACTTGAGGTTATCGCAAAATTTCTAAGGGAAAGAGGCCCTAAATCTGCTGACTTAAATCCCTTTGTACTAAGATTATTGGAACACATTCTAACCAAAAATGTTTTTTCGTTCAATGGGTCCCACTTCCTCCAGGTGCAGGGGGTTGCTATGGGCACTTGTGCCCAATCATATGCAAACTTATACCTGGGGGGGTGGGAACGAGAGCTTTTTGCTAATGAATAACATAATGACTTATTTTCTCATGTTCTGGGGTGGTTTCGCTTTATTGACAACATATTGCTTCTGTGGGCGGGGCCTTTGGCCACTTATCACCAATTTATGCAAGTATTGAGCCTGAATAGCTTCAATCTTAAATTCACAATGGTTTACAGCCAAACGATGATTGCATATCTGGATATATCAATCTATATTACAGAGGAAGGCCTAGTTAAAACTACACTCTATCGAAAACCTACGGCCGGGAACACTATCCTACATGCCGCTAGCTCCCACCCTTCATCACTCATTCAAAGTATACCATTCGGACAATATTTCCGTCTTAGACGCAATTTTTCTGACGACATTAAATTTAAATAAGAGGCCGACCTCCTGTATACTGTCATGGATATGCACTAATGTCTGTCTGCCATCTTACCTTTCCTCCTCATGTGTTCATCTTAGAGGCCAGACCCTTTCACCTGGCTTCCTTTATAATCTCCTCCCAGCCTGACTCCACCCCAGGGCCTATCACAGAACGCTATATTAACATGTGCACTGCAAGCCTGCTTTGCTGATCAACGTGTTTGTTTAAGCATTGTGTGTTTGTGTTCCTGCCTGCCGTGTGCTACGTCTGTCTCTCTGTTACGATATTGGCTTGTTTCTGACTATCCCTGTCTGCTTGTGACCCTTGACCTCCGGCTTGTCCTTCGTTTATCCTTGTCTGCTTATGACCCTGACCTTGGCCTTTCCCCTCACTATTCTTGTACCCTGTGCTGCTGCTTCCCCTCTTTCCTCCTTACCCTACAAGGCGTGAGCTAGGAGACTCTAGGGGTCGCGACCTGGACCTAGCTGCAGCGTAACATCCTAGAGGCTCTGGTGAAGACCTGCTGGGTCTTAGACTCCGCGCCCTGGGGAATCTCGGCTCTAGCTTCCTGTGGATCCCGGTTGTGCTCCTCTGGCCCCCATTTCCAAAACCACCCAGTATCCAATCCGCAGCAGTCAGCGATAGGGTTCACTACCTTGCGGTGCACTCCTGACCCCCTACGGCAGGGATATGCAATTAGCGGACCTCCAGCTGTTGCCAAACTACAAGTCCCATGAGGCATAGCGAGACTCTGACAGCAGCAAGCATGACACCCAGAGGCAGAGGCATGATGGGACTTGTAGTTTTGCAACAGCTGGAGGTCCGCTAATTGCATATCCATGCCCTACGGTGTGCATCTGTCATCTGGCCACAGGTGAGCTGACAGTTTGATCAGCCATGGACCTGGCTGACATGCTGCTCTCCGCGGATGATCCATTACAGGGCATAGTCCGTAGACTTGAGACCCAGGAATCAGATCAGACTCAGGTGATGCGATTCCACCAGGTTCAGGCTTCTCGCTTCGAGCAGCTTCAGACCTCCTTGGGAACCCCAAATCCGCAACCTCAAGTACAACCTGCGGCTGCGCCTTTCGCACCAGTCGCAGCCACACACTCACTAAATCTGCCAGCTCCGTTCCATTTCTCTGGGGACTCCAAGGCCTGCAGGGGGTTTCTCAGCCAATGTACAATTCATTTTGAGCTTCAGCCTCAAAACTTCCTGTCTGATCGGGCTAAGGTAGCCTATATCATTTCCCTCCTCTCCGGTGAAGCTTTAGCCTGGGCTGCCCCCCTGTGAGAAAAGAATGATCCAGTGGTTTCCAGCCTGTCCGACTTCTTGGAGCTCTTTCATAACATCTTCGAGGAGCCGGCTCGGGCTTCTTCAGCGGCTAGTGCCCTCTTAAGTCTTCGCCAAGAATCTAGTTCAGTGGGACAATATGCTCTTCAGTTCCGTATCCACACAGCTGAATTGAGCTGGAACAATGAGGCCCTGGTCGCTACCTTTTTACATGGCCTCTCTGACCGAGTGAAAGACGAATTAGCGGGAAGAGCCATCCCCATCGGTCTGGACGATGTAATTTTTTTGTGCAATCAGATCGACATTCGTTTTCAGGAGAGGTCCCTAGAAAGATGCCAAAACCCCCTGGGCCCTAGCCAGTCTGAGCTCCCCTCCCTTGGTCCCGTGGAGCATCTTCTGCCTGCTGAGAAACCTATGCAGCTGGTCCGGACCAGACTAACTCCCGAAGAACGTGCTAGGCGCAGAACTCTGGGCTTGTGCCTCTATTGTGGGGGCAAGGGTCATTTTCGTGACTCCTGCTCGCTCCTGTCCGGGAAACGCTCGGGCCCAATACATTTGGAAGGTGGAGTATTGGACCCAGAAACATCACCTTCTCGCCTTCTCCTGCCGGTGTTCCTTTATGTAGGCACTTCTCCTCAATCAACCCTTGCATATCTGGATTCCGGGGCTGCCGGCAATTTTATGGATTGGGGAACTGCTTCTTCTATGAAGCTTACCCTTTCACCTCTCGCTACCCCATTGGTAGTCTCGGCAATTGATGGCACTGTTCTCCCAGGGGGCCCTATTCGCTTTCAGACGCTACACATTAGGATGTCGGTAGGGATTCTCCACCAGGAGTGGATATCATTTCTCATTCTACCCAAGGCCTCTACCCCCATTGTATTGGGCCTTCCTTGGCTACAGCTCCACTCTCCACATGTGGACTGGGTCTCTGGGCAGGTCCTGGCTTGGGGTCCCTCATGTTTCTCGTCATGTCTTTTCAAAGGTGGCCCCCAAGGAGAGACTTCTGGTTGCTACCACTTCTGTTTCTTCTGATCTTCCCGCTGCATACAGCGATTACCGGGACGTGTTCTGTAAGAAATCAGCTGAGGTGCTTCCTCCCCACAGGTCTTTTGACTGTGCTATTGACCTTGTCCCCGGAGCAACTCTGCCCAGGGGTCGTACCTACCCTCTGTCCATCCCAGAGACCCAGGCCATGCCTGAGTATGCCACAGAGAATCTGGAGAGAGGTTTCATCCGGAAATCCGCATCGCCTGCACGGGCAGGGTTCTTTTTCATGGCCAAAAAGGATGGTACCCTAAGACCCTGCATCGACTATCAAGGTTTAAACGTGGTTACTATTAAAAATTGATACCCCTTACCCTTAATATCTTAGCTATTCGATAGGTTGAAGGGTGCCTCCATTTTCACCAAGTTGGATCTCAGAGGCGCATACAATCTCATTCGAATACAGGAGGGTGATGAATGGAAGACTGCATTCAACACTAGAGACGGGCATTACGAATACCTGGTGATGCCTTTTGGTTTGTGTAATGCCTTAGCCGTGTTTCAAAACTTTGTCAATGAAATCTTCAGAGATCTGCTGTACCAGTTTGTTGTCATCTATCTGGATGACATTCGGATCTTTTCTGAAAATCTGCTCGTCCACAGAAACCATGTCCGCACTGTACTTCAGCATCTTAGAGAGAACAATCTCTATGCCAAGCTGGAGAAATGTTCCTTTGAATGTTCTGAGGTCCTGTTTCTGGGGTGCTTTGTCTCATGTTCGGGTCTTAGTATGGATCCTGGGAAGGTCTTGGCTATTTCCAACTGGCCTCTTCCTGCTAGCCTCAAGGCCACAGCGCTTTCTTGGCTTCACAAATTATTATAGGCAGTTTATAAGGAATTACTCTTCCATTGCCGCGCCTATTATCGCTTTGACCAAGAAGGGTGCGAATGCCAAAGACTGGCCTCCCGAAGCTGTCTCTGCATTTCACAACCTGAAACAGACCTTTATTTCTGGACCTCTCGAGGAGACCAAATTCTGGGGATGCATTTTTTATTGAAGTGGACGCTTCCTCAATGGCGGTGGGAGCTGTGCGTCTTCAATTCTTTGAGAAGAGACGTCAACCATGTGCGTTCTTCTCCAAAAAAAATCTCAGGCAGAGAGGAATTATGCCATCGTGATCGGGAACTTCTCACTATTAAATTGGCGTTAGAGGAGTGGCATCATCTCGTGGAGGGTTCCCCTCACTCCATAACGATCTTTACTGATCACAAGAATTTACAGTATCTACAGAATGCCAAACGTCTGAATCCTAGACAGGCCAGGTGGAGTCTCTTCTTTGCCCGTTTTAATTTCACGATTACCTACAAACCTGGTTCCTGCAACGGTCGGGCTGATGCGCTCTCTAGGTCATTTGACACTTTGGACGAGGAGTCCGCCCCTGAACCTGAGCTGATTATTCCAACCTCGTGCATTGTTGCCCACTCTACCACCCTGAAGTCTAAAATTCCGCCTGGTAAGACCTTTGTCCCCACTGAGCTAAGATCCTTCGTTGGGGACATGATTCCAAGGTGGCAGGTCGGTCATTCTGGATTCCTCCGATCCTTCTTACTCATCAGTCGTCTCTACTGGTGGCCTAATCTCCGCTCAGATGTCAAAGACTACGTTAAGGCTTGTCATGTCTGTGCTCAGTCTAAATCATCTACACAAGCTCCTGCTGGTTTCCCCATGCCCTTGCCCATTCCTAAGGAGCCCTGGGCTCATATTGCCATGGATTTTATCACTGACCTCCCACTGTCTGAGAATAATACAGTCATTTGGGTGGTAATCGATTGGTTCTCCAAGATGGCTCATTTTGTTCCTCTTCCTGGTCTTCCTTCTGCTCCTGCCTTGGTTCCCATTTTTATTCGAGAAATTTTCCGCCTCCATCGGGTTCCTTCTCATATTGTTTCTGACAGGGGAGTCCAATTTACGTCTCGTTTTTGGAGAGCCTTTTGCAAATCCCTCAATATTGTCTTGAATTTTTCCTCTTCTTACCACCCTCAATCCAATGGACAGACTGAGAGGGTTAATCAGGGGTTAGAGGTCTTTCTTCGCACCTTTGTGTCTTCTCATCATGATGATTGGTCCTCTCTACTCCCGTGGGCAGAATTCTCCCATAACAATCATGTGAATACCAGTTCGCAGAAGACACCCTTTTTCACAGTTTATGGAAAACACCCTCAACTTCCTCTTCCCATGATCTGTTCTCCAGATATTCCAGCTTTGGCTTTGGTTCAGGAGTCTCTCAATTCCGTTTGGGGTGACGTTCATGATTCTCTCCGGGCAGCTGCTGAAAAATTCAAAGGCTTTGCCGACCGCCGCAGGCGTAAACCACCTTCTCTTCAGCCAGGGGACAAAGTCTGGCTCTCCACCAGGAACATCAAGCTCAGAGTTCCTTCTCTGAAGTTTGCTCCACGATTCATTGGTCCATACACTGTAACTGCTAAACTGAATCTGGTTTGTTTCAAACTCCAGATTCCTAAGAGCCTTAAAATCACTAACTCCTTCCATGTTGCCCTTCTAAAGCCTTTAGTCCTCAATAAATTCTCTTGTCCTCTCCCTACCGTGGCGCCTGTCTCTGAGGATAATCAGGAGTACGAGGTCAGTCAAATTCTGGACTCCCGACTCTGTAAAGGCGTTCTTCAGTACCTCGTTCATTGGAAGGGGTTTGGTCCTGAGGAGAGGTCTTGGGTCGCTGCATCTGAGGTCTTTGCACCTCGTCTGTTAAAAAGGAGTTTCATTTGAAGTTTCCCTCTAAACCTGGGCCCAGGCGGGGAAGGGGGAGGCCTCGTAAGAGGGAGGGTACTGTCATGGATATGCACTAATGTCTGTCTGCCATCTTACCTTTCCTCCTCATGTGTTCATCTTAGAGGCCAGACCCTTTCACCTGGCTTCCTTTATAATCTCCTCCCAGCTCAATCTCGGCCAGGGACCTCCGCGGTCGGCCCGGTCTTGTGCGGGGAGGGTCCCTCATGCCGCCTGGAGCCCAATCGCGGACACACCTTCGCGGTCAGCCCCGGTCTTGTGCGGGAAGGGTCACTGATGCCGCCTGGAGCCCTATCTCGGCCAGGGACCTCCGCGGTCGGCCCGGTCTTGTGCGGGGAGGGTTCCTCATGCCGCCTGGAGCCCAATCGCGGACGCACCTGTGCGGGAAGGGTCACTGATGCCGCCTGGAGCCCTATCTCGGCCAGGGACCCTCGCGGTCGGCCCCGGTTAGTGCGGGGAGGGTTCCTCATGCCGCCTGAAGCCCAATCGCGGACGCACCTTCACGGTCAGCCCCGGTTAGTGCGGGAAGGGTCACTGATGCCGCCTGGAGCCCTATCTCGGCCAGGGACCTCCACCGTCGGCCCCGGTTAGTGCGGGGAGGGTTCCTCATGCCGCCTGGAGCCCAATCGCGGACGCACCTTCGCGGTCAGCCCCGGTCCTGTGCGGGAAGGGTCACTGATGCCGCCTGGAGCTCAATCTCGGCCAGGGACCTCCGCGGTCAGCCCCGGTTAGTGCGGGGAGGGTTCCTCATGCCGCCTGGAGCCCAATCGCGGACGCACCTTCGCGGTCAGCCCTGGTTAGTGCGGGAAGGGTCACTGATGCCGCCTGGAGCTCAATCTCGGCCAGGGACCTCCCCGGTCGGCCACAGTTAGTGCGGGAAGGGTTCCTCATGCCGCCTGGAGCCCTATCTCGGCCAGGGACCCTCGCGGTCGGCCCCGCTTAGTGCGGGGAGGGTTCCTCATGCCGCCTGGAGCCCAATCGCGGACGCACCTTCGCGGTCAGCCCCGTTTAGTGCGGGAAGGGTCACTGATGCCGCCTGGAGCCCTATCTCGGCCAGGGACCTCCGCCGCCGGCCCCGGTTAGTGCGGGGAGGGCTCCTCATGCCGCCTGGAGCCCAATCGCGGATGCACCTTCGCGGTCAGCCCCGGTCTTGTGCGGGAAGGGTCGCTGATGCCGCCTGGAGCCC
>CM055116.1:122065704-122068204 GCA_029206835.1 Rana muscosa
CCATCGGTGGCTCATGTCTGCTCTGATGGGTCCCCTGTGGTAGACCCTCCTCCTAGTGTTAGGAGGAGGGTGGTTATGGGTGTGGCTTGCCCCGGGGGGGTGGTGGATGGGAGGGACCCCCCGGCAGGATTAGGCCGGAGGGTTCCCCCGGGTGGCGTCTCAGCTGCGGATGCTGGGGTACCCTCTGGGGGTGCTCCTATAAATAGGGCAGGGGAGGGTGCCTCTGGCACCGAGGCTGGGGGAGTTTTGGGAGAGGCCCAGGAAGCAGTACTGCTTGAGGCGCTTCGGGAGTCCAGGTCCTTTGCCCGGGTGGCAGGGACCAGCGTCCCTTTGGCCCCTCTGTACGGCCAGTTTGGCGCCCAGGACTTTTGGGTTCCCCCCGCAGATCAGCTCCAGGGGGTGAACCCGTGGTCGAGGGGTACAGGGGGTCCAGAGAGGCGCAGGCGCAATGTTGTGCAGCTGCGGTGGGAGGGACCTGGACAGTGCCCCACTAGGGGGCAGGTGGTGGACCTTCTGTTGAGAGACGGTAAGTTTAAGGTGGCGGATCTCTTCGCAGTGATCCATCCCACGGGCACCAAGGAGTTTGATGTTAGTTTCTCCTCCTTGGTGCTAATGGAGCTCTTCCTCACCATCTATGAGCTCATGAAGAGATCCGAGCCTTGGAAGTCTTTCAAGGTGGTCCCCCTGTCCAGGCAGGAGGACACCAAGACCCTGACCATTTTGGTCAGGAATGAATCCCTCCCACCAGAGGACATTGCCACCTGGTTGGGGAGGTATGGACAGCTGCAGTCTCCCCTTCGCAAGAACCTGGACGATCGTGGGGTCTGGACTGGTGCGTGGTCAGCCAGGATCCGTCTCAGGCGCCAGGGGACTACTGTCACCCATGTCCCTGGCAGTGCTTTTATTGGTAGGGACAGGATCCTGGTTTTCTACCCCGGCCAGCCTCGCCGGTGTTTCAAGTGTGGGAGTCCCACCCATTTAAGTGCGGACTGCACTACGCCCCGGTGCGTCAGGTGCAACAGGCCTGGGCACTCCTCGGAGACTTGCAGACTTATTGTCTGCAACCTCTGTGGGGTGTCCGGCCACCCATTCAGTCGATGCCCCAAGGCTTTCAGGGGGCATGCGGCTGATGGGGATGGGCTTGGCCCAGATGACGCACCGGAGGAGGGGGGTTTCCCACCCCAAGCGCCTCAGGCAGGGCCTGGGCCTGGGGGCTAGTGGCCCGGAGGGTCCTCTGCCACAGAGGCAGAGGACCGGGCGTAGGCGTAGTGGTGGAGGGGCCCCTGCTGGGAATATGCCTGGCCCCTCGGGACCTGTTTCTGGGGGGCCGGGTGCACCAGCATCGGGCCCAGTGGGGGTGGGGGGTCGGGAGGATGGGGGGCCCTCTGAAGGGGGTCCCCCTTCTCCTCATCCCTCTTCGCCCCCTCTCCCTTCTGTTCCCAAACCTCCCTCTTCCTCCAGGAAGATCTCTCCCCCCTCCTTCCCCCCCTGTTCCCGTTCCCCTCCCCCTCCCCTCCCCCCTCTCCCTGTTTTTCCTCCCTCTCCCCATGCCCCTTCTCCCTATGCTCCCTCTCCCCGTCCCTCTTCCCCTCCGCCCTCTTCCCCTCCCCGCCCTGCCCTGGATCCCTCTTTTCAGGATTCAGGGGGGGAGGAAATGGAGGTGGCCGAGTCATCCAGGGGCCTGCATAAGAGGCCCATGGGGGCCTCTAGTGGGTACTCTGGAGACGAGGCAGGCGGCCAGACCCAGGCAGGCTGGCAGCAGAGGAGGGTTAGGAGGAGGACAAAGAGGAGGGGCGCAGGGGGGGAGGTCTCGGGGCCCCGGGTGGTTCCTGAGGGGGTCCCTAGGGGACCCCCCCAGTAGTTTTGGGGAATCAGTATGGGGCCCTCTCCGGTACGGAGGAGGTCTGAGGGTTTAGGTGAAAACGCAGAGGAGAATGCAGGCCAAAATCACTAAGGATGGCGGTACCCTCTCCAATACGCGTTGCGACCATTAATGTCGCAAGTGTGCGTTCTGCGGCGGCTCGTTTCATGGCCTTTGATTTTCTCAGCCGAGTTGAAGCTGACATTTTGTTTTTGCAAGAGACCTGGCTGGCATCGGTGGCAGAGATGCATCTAGCAAAGAGGGAGTGGAGATGTGGGCCCTCCCTCTGGTCTCTTGCGGCCGAGCCCTGCAGTGGAGTTGCAGTCCTTTTTAAGACTGGTCCGGTGGCTTGTCGACGAGTGATTGAGGTAGAGGTCGGTAGGTGCCTGGTGGTGGATGCCATTGTGAGGGGGCAATTCCTGCGACTCATTAATTTCTACGGTCCTCAGACCAAGAGGGGCAGGGAGGACCTCCTTGCGATGGTCAAGCCATACTTGTTCACGTCCCAGCAGGTGGTCTTTGGTGGTGACTTTAACATGGTCACCAGATCAAAGGATCGGGCAGGCACCTCAGGCCCCCTGGGATATGATAGTATCTTTCTAAATAGCATAGTGAGGGAGGCCGGGTTGGTGGATGTGC
>CM055116.1:122085704-122090704 GCA_029206835.1 Rana muscosa
GTGGACCTCCTGTTGGGGCAGGGCAAGTTCAAGGTGGCCGACCTCTTCGCGGTGATCCATCCCACGGGCACCAAGGAGTTTGATGTAAGTTTTTCCTCCTTGGTGCTAATGGAGCTCTTCCTCACGGTTTTTGAGCTCCTGAAGGGGTCGGAGCCTTGGATGTTTTTCAGGGTGGTTCCCCTGTCCAGGCAGGAGGATACCAAGACCCTGACCATTTTGGTCAGGAATGAATCCCTCCCGCCGGAGGACATTACCACCTGGTTGGGGAGATATGGACAGCTGCAATCTCCCCTGCGCAAAAACTTGGATGAGCGCGGGGTCTGGACTGGGGCGTGGTCGGCCAGGATCCGTCTCAGGCGCCAGGGGACCAGTGTCACCCATGTCCCCGGCAGCGCGTTTATTGGCCGAGACAGGATCCTGGTCTTTTACCCCGGTCAGCCCCGTCGCTGTTTCAAATGCGGGAGCCCCACTCATTTGAGCGCGGATTGCACGACACCCCGGTGCGTCAGGTGTAATAAGCCTGGGCACTCCTCGGAGACTTGCAGACTCATTGTTTGCAACCTCTGTGGAGTGTCCGGCCACCCGTTCAGCCGTTGCCCCAGGGCTTTCCGGGGGCGTGTGGCGGATGGGGATGGGCCTGGCCCAGACGGCGCACCGGGGGGAGTGGGCCTCCCGCCCCAGGCGCCCCAAGCAGGCCCAGGTGAGGTGCCTGGGCCTGGGGTTGGGGCTAGTGGTCCAGAAGGGCCTCTGCCACAGAGGCAGAGGACCAGGCGAAGACAAGGTGATGTGGGGGCCCCTGTTGGGGAGGTGCCTGGTCCCTCTGGACTCGTTTCTGGGGGGCCGGGTATGCCAGCATCAGGCCCAGTGGGGGTGGGGGGTCGGGAGGGTAGGGAGGGGCCCCCTGCGGGGGGTCGTCCCCCTCCTCGTCCCTCTTCACCCCCTCCCCCTTTTCCCCCCTTCCCTTCCTTCCCTCCCCCCCCACCTTTCCCGCTCCCCCCCCCTCCTTTTCTCCCCCTCCTCCTTCCCTTCCTCTCCCTCTCCCTATGACCCCCTTCCCCGCCCCTCTTCTCCTCCGCCTTCTTCTCCTTCCCACCCCACCCTGGACCCTTTTTTCCGGGGTTCGGGGGGGAGGAGATGGAGGTAGCTGTGTTAGCCAGGGGCCCACACAAGAGGCCCATGGGGGCCTCTAGTGGGTGCTCTGGCGACGAGGCTGGTGGCCAGACCCAGACGGGCTGGCTGCAGAGGAGGGTTAGGAGGAGGACAAAAAAGAAGGATCCTGGGGGGGGTTCAGGTTCAGGACCCCGGGTGGTCCCTGAGGGGGTCCCTAGGGGACCCCCCAGTGGTTATTGAGAACCCGTTTGGGCCCCTCTCTGATTCGGGGGGGGGACATGAGGTATAGGTGAAAACGCAGAGGGGAGTGCAAGCCGAAATCACTAAGGATGGCGGTACCCTCTCCAATACGCGTTGCGACCATTAATGTCGCAAGTGTGCGTTCTGCGGCGGCTCGTTTCATGGCCTTTGATTTTCTCAGCCGAGTTGAAGCTGACATTTTATTTTTGCAAGAGACCTGGCTGACATCGGTGGCAGAGATGCATCTTGCGAAGAGGGAGTGGAGATGTGGGCCCTCCCTCTGGTCTCTTGCGGCCGAGCCCTGCAGTGGAGTTGCAGTCCTTTTTAAGACTGGTCCGGTGGCTTGTCGACGAGTGATTGAGGTAGAGGTCGGTAGGTGCCTGGTGGTTGATGCCACCGTGAGGGGGCAATTCCTGAGGCTCATCAATTTCTACGGTCCCCAGACCAAGAGGGACAGGAAGAGCCTCCTCACAATGATCAAGCCCTACTTGTTCACGTCCCAGCAGGTGGTCTTTGGTGGTGACTTTAACATGGTCACCAGATCAAATGATCGGGCAGGCACCACTGGCCCCCTGGGATATGATAGTATCTTTCTGAATAGTATAGTAAGGGAAGCCGGGTTGGTGGATGTGCATATTCAGTGCCTCCCCAACCACACTGGGTTCACTTATGCCCGAGGTAATTGTAGGAGTAGATTAGATAGGTTTTTTTTGAAGGGGGACTCTGCCTTTGCGGCACCTGTGTTGCGGGCGGTGGAGTTCTCCGATCACGTTATGGTATCTGTGACTCTGAATGTGGCTGACACCCCTCAGAAGGGTCGGGGTCTCTGGCGTCTTAACGGATCGCTACTCGAGGACCTCGAGGTTAGGGAGGCCTACGAGATCTTTCTTGCGGATCAGGCCTCGCTCCTTGAGGGCGGCTGCTCCCGCCAGGAATGGTGGGAGGTAGTGAAGAAGAGGTCGGAGGGCTTTTTCCGCAGGATCTCTAGGTACCGGGCGACGTCCAAGTACCTGGCCTACCAGAGGTTGCGCAGGCAGCTAGACCGCCTGGTTTCTTCTGGGGGCCCTCAGGAGCAGATATCCGATCTGAAGCTTCAGATGAAGGGTTGTCAGTATGACCGTCTCGCCTCCCTGGTCCTTGAAAGGGATTACGGGAAGTTCTCCTCCCCGGATCCCTACAAGAGCTGTGGTGAAGCGGTGAGTTCGAAGGTCATACATGGCCTGAAGGATGCTGCAGGATCCCTGGTCCGGTCCAGACCGGGCATCCTGGGTATCATCAGGGACCACTTTTCAGACCTCCTTCGTAGGAAGCCTTTGGATATGGAGAAAGCCAGGGCATTCCTTGATGAGACCCCGCTTCAGGCGGGGCCTGGTCTCCCAGACTCTCTGACAGCAGAGATCACGGTTGCAGAAATTGGGCAGGCCATTGACTCTTTGTCTTTGAAAAAGTCGCCGGGGCCCGATGGGCCCACGGCGGAATTTTACAAAACCTTTAAGAGTCTTTTGGCTCCTCATTTGAGGGAGGTTTTCAATGAGTGTTTGGCCAGCGGTCTGCTCCCTCCCTCAATGAGAAGGTCAGCTTTGATCTTGCTGTCAAAGGGGAAAGATCCGACTGTGGTTGAGAACTGGCGCCCGATCGCCCTTCTCACCACAGATAGGAAGATATTGGCAAAAATACTTTTTTTGCGTATGTCAGCAGTCGCTGACAAGATGCTTTCCGTCTCCCAGCACTGTGCAATTCCTGGCCGGGGCACCTTTAGTGCCGTCCTGAACGTCCGGGAGGCCGTGGAAAGGTGCAGGGCAACGGGGGATGGGCGGTATTTGCTGGCATTGGATCAGGCCAAGGCTTTTGACCGGGTGAGCCATGAGTACCTCTGGCTTCTTCTGAGAAAGTACGGTTTGCCTGAGCAATTTGTGGATTGGCTGAAAGTGTTGTACAGGGGGGCGGTGAGCTTCCCTCTTGTCAACGGTTGGGTGGGTCCTGCCTTTGCTGTGGATTCGGGGCTCAGGCAGGGTTGCCCGTTGAGCCCTCTTCTCTACGTTTTTGCCGTCGATCCCTTCGTGAGAAGGCTCGACTGTGAGCGTTTGGAGGGGGTTCCGGTGGAGCCTTGTACTGGTCCGGGTCCGGCGGTGAGGGTGGTGGCCTACGCGGACGATGTCTCGGTGGTGGTGTCCAGCCGCGAGGAGGCCCTCTTTGTGGAGACGCAAATTGGGAGCTACTCCGAGGCATCCGGTTCGTTGGTCAATTGGGACAAGAGTGAAGTTCTCTGGTTGGGGAAGGAAGGCGAGCAGTTTGTCCTTCCGGACGTATTTCCCCAGCCCCGGCTAGAAGTTAAAATTCTTGGCATCTTTTTTGGTCCGGGTGACTACCCCAAGCTAAACTGGGAACGCAGATTGTTCGGTGCCTCTTGGAAAGTGAATGCCTGGAAGGGCTGGAAGCTGTCCTTGAGGGAGAGGGTAAGCCTGGTCAAAACGTACGTGCTGCCGGAGTTTCTCTATGTCAGCTACGTCTGTATTTTGCCTCCATCTCTCTATGCCCGGATCTCTGGCCTGTTCTTCCTGCTGTTGTGGGGAAACAGGCTGAATCTGATCAAGAGGGAGGTCACGTACCGACAGAGGAGGCATGGTGGGTTGGATATGATCAATCCGGTGGTGTTTTTCATCACCATTTTTGTGAAATTTAACCTGCAGTCCATCTTTGTGGACCTGCCTGCTCTGTGGGAGCATTCATGTAAGAACTGGCTCTTGCTGTTCCTGAGTGAGTGGGAGGAGGGGGGTCGGCCCGGTGATCTTCGTAGATCACACGGGTACCTCCCATCCTATGTCCCTCAAGCGTTGAAGGTGCTGAGGCAGTGGCGGATAACTGCCCTTGAGGTGGGCTCTGTGGGTCGGCGTGAGCTGTACTCAAGAGTCATGGCCTCGGACATTTTGAGGCCACTGTCTTTAAGGGACTGCCCGGAGAGAGTCCTTGAGAAGGGACTAGCCCTTCTGAATTCCCCAAGAATCCCAAGCAAGTTTTGGGATCTTGCGTGGAGGGCTTTCCACGGACGTCTTTACGTCCGTGGAAACCTCAAGTACAGGAATCTAGGGGACAGAGGTTGTCCCCGTGCGGAATGTGGGGGGGCATTGGAGACCATGGACCATTTTTTGGTCGAATGCCCTTTCAACATTGAGGTTCGCGAGGGGGCGGGGGAAGCCGTTGGTTATCCCCGACTCTCGTCCTTGACCTATTCTGAGGTGGTGTATGGCAACTTCAGGGTTCACAGAGGGTTTGAGTTGTCCTCACTTTATTTAGTCAGTTTAGTGGCGCTCTATTACACATGGCACGCTCTGTGTTTGGTGTCCACTAGGGGCAAAGTCCTGCCCACGCATGAGGTGGTGGGTGATATTTTTCGGGAGTTGGTGAAGGTGAGGAGTCTTGAGAGGGAGAGGTTTGGGGCCAATAGGAGTACCCGGATGTGGAGGGGTTTCTCCTTCCGGCCTCCTTGAGGCCCCAGACTTTCTTCCTTTGGGGGATGGTATCTTTCTGTCCTTTCTCACCCCCTTAGATCTTTGGTGTCTCCTTTTTCCTGAATAGTAGGGCTTGGGCATTCTAGACCCTGCATTCTCGCCTGTAAGTAGCCTATGGTGATTAGATAGGTAGTTAGTATA
>CM055116.1:124823204-124963204 GCA_029206835.1 Rana muscosa
CCAAATGCCACCCCAATGACATGTGTACATATTTGTATTTATTAACTAATATTTATTCTTCATTCTCATGTGCTGCCAAAGTTGATGAGAAATGTATCCATTATGTTCATGCCATATGTGCATGTGTATATATACATAGGAAATTACCTTTTACTTGTTTCATACCATTGTCGCAAATAAAATGGGATTTTTGTACTCACCGTAAAATCCTTTTCTCTGATGTCCATGGACTGACACAGCTCTAATATTGAAACACGTGGGTATATGTCCCTGCTCGCAGGAGAAGATCTAGGCAGAATGTTCGATCTTAGAAACATACATTCTAGAAAAAAACAGAGCTGAACAGCCCCGCCCAGGGGGGCGGTCCCTCCAGACATAACCCTCCTACCTGCAGCTAGCAGCCTCAGTTCGTAACAAAGCAGTACAAACCTTAAAGAAGGGTGGGTGCTGTGTCAGTCCATGGACGTCAGAGAAAAGGATTTTACAGTGAGTACAAAAATCCCATTTTCTCTTATCGTCCATGGACTGACACAGCTCTAATACTGAAACACGTGGGACGTCCCAAAGCAGAATCAGAAAAGGGGGTGGGAGCCGTAGTAAAGGAAAAACCAAACTCCACTCCAAACAAGCAGAACTCCTCAACGGAGGAGTTGTAACTTTAAATAGCGGCCTGCAACCCTTGTGGCCGAAGGAAGCATCCAAAGATGCAGCCACATCAACCTTAAAGAACTTAGAAAAGGTATGAATGGATGACCAGGTCGCCGCCTTGCACATATGTGCAACCGACGCTTGATGTCGGAAAGCCCAGGAAGCATCAATTGCCCTGGTGGAATGCGCCGTAACCGGAAAGGGAGGCGCCCGCCCCTAAGGGCATAGGCCTGTATAACGGTCTGTCTGATCCACCTAGAAAAAGGTGGCAGACGACACCGCTTGGCCCTGTTTTGGACCAGAGACAGACACAAACAGTGAGTCAGACTTCCGAATGGAAACAGTAGCAGACAGGTACACCCGTAAGGCTCGTACCACATCCAATGTATGAAGTGCAAAACTCTCAGGGATGCGATGGGTGAGGACACAAGGACGGAAGAACAATGTCCTCATTAAGGTGAAAGGCCGAGACCACCTTTGAAAGGAAAGACGGTCGTGGGCGCAACACCGCCTTATCCTTATGAAGGACCAAGTAAGGCGACTTGCGGGACAAGGCCGCCAACTCAGACACCCGTCGAACAAAAGTAATGGCCACTAAGAAAGCCACCTTCTGGGACAAGGTCAAGAGAGGAATCTCCCTGATATTTTCAAAGGGATGTTCTTGGAGAACCGAGAGCACCAAATTCCCAAGGAGGGGGAGGAGGCTTGACAGGGGGGGGGGTCACATGGCGAACCCCCTGCACAAAGGTGCTAATCAAGGAATGGCCCGCTAGCGGTCATTGAAAAAAAGACAGCCCGGCCATACAGAAGGTTCACCCAAATAGGCTGCCACCAAGGAACGTCTGCGACTAGCCGAACTAGATCGGCGTACCAATGTCGCCGTCCCGGAGCAATGAGGATCACCAGGAATGGCCTCGACCACTACTCTGCGAAACAGGCGTGGCAACAACAGTAGCGGAGGGTAAGCATACATCAGGCGATACTGCCCCCATGGGCCACCAACGCGTCTGACGCATCTGCCCAGAGATCCCTGGACCTGGCCACAAATCTCTACATCTTGCGAGTGAGTCGAGAGGCCAAAAGGTCCACATCCGGTGCCCCACCTCCGGTAAAGGAGGTGAAAACACCTCCGGACGTAAGGACCCTTCCCCTGGAATGCACACGGCCGACAGGACCGTCCTGCAGCGGGATGGGTACGATAAACCCAAGGAGACCCCGCAATGAATCGGAGAAGGGAGGCCCCGGTTTACGGGGTTTCTCAATTGTTGGCCAAGAAAGGCAACCTGACAGAGCTTCCCTAGAAACTCAGTCAGAGGACCAGTAACTCAGCCTCTACAGGTGGCGCAGACCCACCCCGGACACAGAGACCCTAGAGGCTAAAGCAGTTGCAGTGCACCTGCTGGTCGACTGATAAATGAAGCAGAGGCTTTTGCCCAGTCATTGAGCTTCAGGAACGCCAGAGACGCAGCCACTACCGGGCGTAACGCTAACCTCAGCATGGCAAACCCAGTCCAAGCCAGCACTTCTGCTCCATTGATAAGTTCTGATTGTACAAACACATAGTTTATACTGTGTATTGCATCAAAACGCGCAATAAGAGCATGGGAGGAAACCCCCTCAGCCCCAAAGAGCATAGTACAACCACATATGGCGTATGTAGTTTAGTATGTGTGTGGATAAACATATTAAAACACGTTTATACTGTCCCAGCGACGAAGGCGCGCACATCATTGGGGCGTAGGCGGAAACCAGCCAGGCAGACTGCGTACACAACCGTGTAGGCATGTTAGTATGCGAATAGACAAATTGCACATGTTCATGCTGTGCATAGCGCTGAAAATGCGCACACCATTGGAGCGCGGGGGAAAAACCGGAGAACCCGGATGAAACCCACGCAGACCGCATACGCATACCGTGTAGGTACTATAGTATGTGTGATAATATTTTGAACATGTTTATGTGTGCATAGCGCCGAAGGCGTGCACACCGTTGGCACGTGGGAGGAAACCGGAGTACCCGGAGGAACCCCACGCAGACCCAGAGAATACAATACATACATATACTGTGAATGTATTTAGTGTTGTGTATAAACATAATGTGTATGTTTTTACTGCGTATGGCACCGAAGGCGCGCATGTCATGTAGCGCGGGCAGAAACCGTAGGACCCGGAGGAAACCCACGCAGACTGCACACACATACCGTGTAGGTATATTAGCATGTGGATAATCAAATTGTACAGGTTTCAGACTGCATACACATACCGCGTAGGTATTATAGTATGCGTGATAAACATATGGAACATGTTTAAACTGCGCAGAGAGCCAAAGAGGAAACCGGAACACCCGGAAGAAACCCACGCAGACAGCACTCAGATACCGTGTAGGAATGATAGCATGTGAATAAACATATTACACATGGTATGCTGTGCATTACCCTTGGAGCGTGGGAGGAAACCGGAGTACCCGGAGGAAACCCACGCAGACTGCACACACATACCGTGCAAGTATGTTAGCACGTGGATAATCAAATCGCACAAGATTCAGACTGCATACACATACCGCGTAAGTATTATAGTATGCGTGATAAACATATGGAACATGTTTAAACTGTGCAGAGAGCCAAAGGCACACATACCGTCAGAGCGAGGGAGGAAACCGGAACACCCAGAAGCAACCCACGAAATAAACATATTGAACAAGTTTATACTGTGCAGAGAGCCGAAGCGCACATACCGTGAGATGACACCGGAGCACCCGGAGGACACCTATGCTGACCCAGAGCGTATAATACATACTAGGGGTGCAACGGATCAAAAAACTCACGGATCGGATCGATCCTCGGATCAGGGGTCACGGACCGGATCATTTTCGGATCGGCAAAAAACAAACAAAAAAAACCCCACAAATCTCGTTACCCCCACCGGAGTTTTAAATTTTACAGTTATTTTCAACACTACTGGAGTTTATATGCTTAAATACATTATTTGTAAATCCAACAGACTGTTTACATGTTACATTTTAAAAGCAGTAGCAAACCTGCTGACCTTACATGCTTGCTAATGTGACAGAACACCTCTGATTTTCACATTTAACTAAGGCTCCATGTACACAGAAGCTCAAAAACGGCAGTTTTTAAAGCAGCAGAAAAAGCTAGCTTTTATCAGCGTTTTTTTTACTAGCTTTTATTAGCGTTTTTCAGTGTAGCTTTTATAAAAAAAAAAAAAAAAAAAAAAAAAAAATAATAATAATTTCAATGGACTAAAAAACGCTAGCGGCCAGCGTTTGAGCGTTTTGCGTTTTTTTCTGCCGAAAAACGGCACTTTGAACGCAAATTTCCTGCGTTCAGAAAAAAGCCCATTAACTCCACTGCTCATTAAAGCTAAAAAACGTTATGTGTACATGAACACATAGGCTAACATAGAGTGCAGTTAATGGGCTTTTAAAAAAAAAGCCAAAACGCCCATTAACTGCAGTTTATCAGCTTCTGTGTACATGGAGCCTAAATGTTAAATGTGAAAATCAGAGGTGTTCTGTCACATTAGCAAGCATGCTGCTGCTTTTAAAATGTAACATGTAAACAGTCTGTTGGATTTACAAATAATGTATTTAAGCATATAAACTCCAGTAGTGTTAAAAATAACTGTAAAATTGAAAACTACGTTGGGTGTAACAAGATGTCCGCTTGGCCCCTTCTTACTATCATACTGTGCAGGAGTGAGTGGAGCAAGATGGCGGCGACGAAACGTCATTACAGCGGCGCCACCGGGTGTACCAAGATGGCCGCCGCTCGAGCTAGGCCGAAGCCGTGGCCTTTCGCTCCGCGGATCGCGTGGTGATCCGATCCGAACAGGGTGACCCGTTCGGATCACGGATCACCACCGATCCGTTGCACCACTAATACATACATATACTGTGAATGTATTTAGAGTCGTATATAAACATATTGTGTATGTTTATATCGTGTATGGCACTGAAGACACAGCATTGGAATGTGGGAGGAAACCCACGCAGACACAGAGATCAATAACACATACCTACACTGTGAATGTATCCAGTGTAGAGTTATAGGATACGTTTTAATCATGGCGCCGAGGCGCATAATCTTCTCTGTTATCACTCCAACCTGCTTACATGTGCAGAGACCCTGTTGTTGCCTCAGAGACATCACACAGAAGGCTCACAGGGATTATAGAAATAAATGAATAAAGTGCCCCCCCCACCATGCTGCACCGACCGGGGGAGGAGGCACTGTGTACCACTGTATCATCCATGCTGCTCTCGACGCAGCGTGAGAAAACAGTGAGGAAGCTGTGTAATAGAAAAGCTTGAAAAGAACCAAAAAGGAGAAAGTGTCCGCCTGAGGTACCACAGCCACAGCATCCAGCTTGAGTGTCCCCCTCACAGCATCAATGAGTTCACTTACAAGCGCCCTGTCATTTACTGACTCAGAACTGGAGTCTTCCTCACAAGGAATATCCTGTTCAAAAACATTAAAATATTCAGAGCTAGGGTCCTAAGCAGCAGCAGCTAGGCCCATATCTGAATCAGAGCACTCCCCACGTGTGAGATTGTGTGGGGAGAGGGCGCTTTATAGCTCCTTTGCTCGCACACCGCTTCCATCCTGACAAGAAATTTTTTCCCAGGACTGCCGACAACTGGTCCATAGGGACCGCAGGTGCAGGAGCACTGCCAGTTGCCTCTGACAAGTGTGGAGAAGCAGGTGTACCAGACTCTATATTTGCCACCCTCTGAGACCTTATACACTATTACAGTGAATAATACAGTCCACCCACTGGCTGCGCTGAGGAGGGGATACCCAGAGGACTCACCAACCCATATAAGGACCGCTCAGTTCTGCTGTATGTAACCGCACCGCAGCACGAGTGAAGCCTGAGCAGATTGTCAGGAGATTCGCGGCGATAGGGGCCGAAAGTGAAAGCGCCGCAGCTCCAAGAAAATGGCCGCCGGCCGCATGTATTAATGCACCATTGAACCACGGGAAGATGGCCGCCGAGCACAGTTTAAAACACCACACAGCGCGAATGGCGTCTCCAAACACACACACACACACACGGCAGTACAGACATGAGCGCCCCCCGCCAGGCCAGAGTGAACCCCCAAGTACCCCCACACAACACAGCGCCAGTACAGGGTGCAGAGAGCAGCATAACAGGGGGGAGACAGAGAGAAACCCCCCATATAGAGAAACACAGCCAGCATGTACTCACCTGCAGCAGGAGAGACGGCTCACCCGTCCCAGAGGGACCCACTGGCTTGTTTCAGACAGACCTATCACAGAGTAGTACCGAGTAGCTGTCGGCCCGGTCCACCGCGAAAGATACAGCATGGTACCGTTCAATCTTGAGAGGACCGCAGGAGCATAAAAGCCACCCGGCCACCCCTGGAGTCATGGGGCATGTCGTGAACGGAGTCTCACGCACACAAGGCGGGGATCAGCACGCTCGATGGTCGGACAGGGAAAACTACGAGGATACCAGTGTACCCAACCTGTTGCCCAGCCGACAGTTGATTGAAGGTCTCAAAAATAAAATAAAATTCCCAAAGGAATAAAATGTTAAAATAAAATCTTCCAGGAGACTGGTTCCTGAGAGAGCCACGTCTTCTTCTGCTAGGCAGAAAAAAAACTGAGGCTTCTAGCTGCAGGTAGGAGGGTTATGTCTGGAGGGACCGCCCCCCTGGGCGGGGTTGTTCAGCTCTGTTTTTTTCTAGAATGTATGTTTCTAACATCTAACATTCTGCCTAGATCTTCTCCTGCAAGCAGGGACATATACCCACGTGTTTCAGTATTAGAGCTGTGTCAGTCCATGGACGATAAGAGAAATAATGTTTACAAACCACTCTACCTCCACAAGTCAAGAGCCTGATTCAAAGTCCCAAATTCCTTTCTTATCCATTTTAACCAGGGATGGGGGCACACTTTGTGCTTCAAAGTCCCATATCCCCCCTCTCATTTATGTACCTACAGGTAAGCCTAGAATAAGGCTTACCTGTAGGTACAGTAAATATCTACTAAACCTGCACAGTTCAGGAGATACACTGCAATTAGCCAGTGATGCCACCGGAACATGCGCTCTGAAGGGACAGCATACCTGGTGCTGTCCCTTCATATCTCTGTGCTGTGGTCCGTGACTCCCACGTGCGAGTGACATCATCACGGTGTGATCAACCAGACGGCCGGAGGACGCAAACCCAGAAAGAAGAGTGGGTGAAGATGAAATGCATACTAGCACATGATGCAATTTTCTTACAGGTTATTAAAAAAAAATGTGGTTTACTAGTGCTTTAACCACCTCGCGCCCGCCGTACGAGAATATACGGCCGCAAGGTGGTTGTCAAATGCCGGGAGGCCGTTAATATACGGCCTCCGCTATTTGGCCACTGGGGGGCGCGCGAGCGCCGCCGGCGGCACGCGCGCCCGGCGCATCACTGAGATGCCGATGCGCGTGCCTGGCGGCCGCGATGTCCGCCAGGCACCCCCGATCGGCGGTTACAGAGACAAGGACATGGATCTCTGTGTGTAAACACACAGATCCATGTCCTGTCAGGGAGAGGGGACCGATGCTGTGTCCCTTGTACATAGGGACACAGATCGGTCACCTCCCCCAGTCAGTCCCCTCCCCCCACAGTAACAATCACACATAGGGAACACATTTAACCCCTTCCTCGCCCCCTAGTGTTAACCCCTTCCCTGCCAGTCACATTTATACAGTAATCAGTGCATATTTATAGCACTGTTCGCTGTATAAATGTGAATGGTCCCAAATTAGTGTCAAAAGTGTCCGATGTGTCCGCCATAATATCGCAGTCACGAAAAAAATCACTGATCGCCGCCATTACTAATAAAAAAAAAAAATATATAAAAATGCCATAAAACTACCCCCTATTTTGTAAACGCTATAACTTTTGCGCAAACCAATCAATAAACGCTGATTGCGATTTTTTTTTTACCAAAAATATGTAGAAGAATACGTATCGGCCTAAACTGAGGAAAAAAATTATATATATATATATATATATATATATATATATATATATATATATATATATATATATATATATATATATATATAAATTGGGATATTTATTATAGCAAAAATCAATTTTTGTTTATAGCGCAAAAAATAAAAACCGCCGAGGTGATCAAATACCACCAAAAGAAAGCTCTATTTGTGCGAAAAAAAGGACGTCAATTTTGTTTGGGAGCCACGTCGCACGACCGCGCAATTGTCATTCAAAGCGTGACAGTGCTGAAAGCTGAAATTTCGCCTGGGCAGGAAGGGGGTTATGTGCCCAGTAAGGAAGGGGTTAAGGAGTGTCTCAAAAAAGTGAGTACACCGGACACATTTATGTAAATATTTTATTATATCTTTTCATGTGACAACACTGAAGAAATTACACTTTGCTACAATGTAAAGTAGTGAGTGTCTAGCTTGTATAAAAACGTGTAAATTTGCTGTCCCCTCAAAATAACTCAACACACAGCCATTAATGTCTAAACCACTGGCAACAAAAGTGAGTACACCCCTAAATGAAAATGTTCAAATTGGGATCAAAGTGTCAATATTTTGTATGGCCACCTTTTCCAGCACTGCCTTAACCCTCTTGGGCATGGAGTTCACCAGATCGTCACAGGTTGCCACTGGAGTCCTCTTCCACTCCTCCATGACAACATCACGGTGCTGGTGGATGTTGGAGACCTTGAGCTCCTCCACCTTTCCCAGTTGAGGATGCCCCACAGATGCTCAATAGGGTTTAGGTCTGGAGACATGCTTGGCCAGTCCATCACCTTCACCCTCAGCTTCTTTAGCAAGGCAGTGGTCATCTTGGAGGTGTGTTTGGGGTTATGTTGGAATACTGCCCTGCGGCCCAGTCTCCGAAGGGAGGGGAATCATGCTCTGCTTCAGTATGTCACATGTTGGCATTCATGGTTCCTTCAATGAACTGTAGCTCCCCAGTGCCGGCAGCACTCATGCAGCCCTACACCATGTATCATGAATCTGCAGTAATACCTTCATGCCCTGTCTGTCTGCTTACCTTTGGTCTTTGTGTCACCTTAGGCTGCTTTCACACTGAAAGCGCCCGGGCGTCGGCTGTAAATTGCTTCACCGTAGTTTTTGCAGGGCTTTCCGGCCGCTAGCGGGGCACTTTTAACCCCCCACTAGTGGCCGAAAAAGGGTTAAAACCACGGCAAAGCGCTGCTGTAGCGGCGCTTTGTCGGCGGTTCGGCAGCGCTGCCCATCGATTTCGATAGGCCCTAAAGTGCTGCAAAGAAGTTGCTTGCAGGACTTTCTCTTATCGTCCATGGACTGACACAGCTCTCATACTGATTACGTGTGGGTATATGTCCCTGCTTGCAGGAGAAGACCTAGGCAGAATGTTAGATGTTAAAACATTCTAGAACAACCCAGATCTGAACAGCCCCGCACAGGGGGGCGGTCCCTCCGGACATTACCCTTCCACCTGCAGCTAGCAGTCTAATTTTTTTTTCTGCCTAGCAGAAGGAGAAGACGTGGCTCTCAGGAGCCAGTCTCCTGGAAGATTTTACTTTTAAATTTTATTCCTTTGGGAATTTTATTATTTTATTTTTGAGACCTTCAATCAACTGTTGGCTGGGCAACAGGTTGGGTACACTAGTATCCTCGTAGTCTTCCCTGTCCGACCATCGAGCGTGCTGATCCTCGCCTTGTGTGCGTGAGACTCAGTTCACGACATACCCCATGACTCCAGGGGTGGCCGAGTTGCTTTCATGCTCCCGCGGTCCTCTCAAGATTGAACAGTACCTGACTGTATCTTTCGCGGTGGATCGGGCCGACATCTACGCAGTACTACTCTGTGATAGGTCTGTCTGAAACAAGCCAGTGGGTCCCTCTAGGGATGGGTAAGTAGTCTCTCCTGCTGCAAGGTGAGTACATGCTGGCTGTGTTTCTTTGTGTGTGGGGTTCTCCCTGTCTCCCCCCTGTTATGCTGCTCTCTGCACCCTGTTCTGGTACTGTGCTGTGTGGGGGTGCTTGGGGGGGGGTCACTCTGCCCTGGGGGGGGCGCTCATGGCTGTGAACTCTGGGAAGTGTCCTGGGGGAGTGTGTGAGGCCTTATTGCGTGCGCCATTGGCGCTGCGTTTTAAATTAGTGCGCTCGGCGGCCATCTTGCCGCGGCTCAAATGCGCAGTTATACAGGCGCCCGGCGGCCATTTTCTTGGAGCCGCGACGCTTTCACTTTCGTTTTCGGCCTCTAGCGGCGCTGCTGAACGGCGCAAAATACCTCAGTCTCCTCACAGATTCTTCACTCTCCTCAGGCTTCACTGGCGCTGCAGCTCGGCTCATACAGTGGAACCGAGCGGTCCCTAAGGGTGGTGAGTCCTCCGGGTATCCCCTCCTCAGCACAGCCAGTGGGTGGACTATATTATTCACTGTAATAGTGAATAAGGTCTCAGAGGGTGGCAATATGGAGTCTGGTTCACCTGCTTCTCCACACTTGTCAGAGGCAACTGGCAGTGCTCCTGCACCTGCGGTCCCTATGGACCAGTTGTCGGCAGTCCTGGAATCATTCCTTGTCAAGCTGGAAGCGGTGTGCGAACGCACGGGGGCTGTAAAGCACCCCCTCCCCACACAATCTCCATATGGGGAGTGTTCTGACTCAGATATGGGCCTAGCTACTGCTGCTGAGGACCCTAGTTCTGAGGATTTTGATATCTTTGGACAGGACCTTCCTTGTGAGGAAGACCCCTGTCTTGAACCACCAACTGACAGGGTGCTTGTAAGTGAACTCATTGATGCTGTGAGGGACACTCTCAAGCTGAATGTTGAGGCTGAGGAACCTCAGGTGGAAGCTGTATTCCTTTGGTTCCTTTAAAGCCGTTTATTCAAAAAAGGTTTTTCCATATGTGCCTTTTTTTAATACATTCATTGACCAAGTCTGGGATAAGCCGCAGAAGACTGACGGTCCCGCGGCGCATAGCCTTAAGGTACCCCTTTGAGGAGGACCTGGTAAAGAAGTGGACTATCCCCCCAGTGGTTGACCCCCCGGTCGCCCGTTTGAATAAGGCTACCACGCTCCCAATGGAAGGGACTCCTGCATTTAAGGATCCCGCTGACAGGAGGTCAGAAGTGGCGAGTAGAACTATGTTCACCTTATTGGGGGCCGCCTTACGCCCTATAGTGGCGGCGACACTTGTGTCTCAGACACTCACAGGCTGGGCAAAGAAATTGCACCAGACAGTGCAGGAGCATAATCTCTCTCCTGAAACCATTGCCCTGGCTCACCAACTTGCGCAGGGTTTAGTCTTCGTGTGCGATGCCACTTTGGATGCGACCCCTTTAATAACGGGGGCCTCTATCTCTGCTGTGGTGATGCGTCGCCTTATCTGGCTGAAATGCTGGTCGGCCGACCTAGCTTCCAAAAAGCTCCTGGCTGACTTGCCCTTTAAGGGCGGTAGACTGTTTGGGACTGCCCTGGATGACATTATTAAAAATGTCACTGGAGGTAAGAGCACCTTCCTTCCCCAGTCTATTAAGGGAAAGGAGCCCCACTGCAGGCCGGGCCCTTCCTTTCCGGCGAAGGAGAAGTTTTTTCGTCAGTCAGATTCCACGGGTAAGCCGCCCAGACTGAAAAGAATGCGGCTGGGGGACAAAGACGTCCCTGGGTGCGTAAGCCTACCAAGCAAGCTCCCAAGCCCACCACGCATGAAGTCTTGCCCCTGCCCGACTCTGGGGTGGGGGGACGTGTTTGCAGGTTCTCGGTGCGGTGGACCTCCCGGATCTCCGACCGGTGGGTGTGCGAGGTGGTCACCTCGGGATACAGGATAGAGTTCCGCTCGTGGCCCCCAAACAGTTTTTTTCCCCTCGAACCTCCCTCTCCTTCATGCCCGCCGGGCGGCCCTCCAGGGGGCAGTACAGGATTTGCTCGGGTGCGGAGTAATTGTGCCGGTTCCGTCACGAGAGGTTTCAGGGGTTTTATTCAAACCTGTTTGTTGTCCAGAAGAAGGACGGGGTCCGGCCAATCCTAGCCCTTAAGGCCCTGAATGCCTATGTGAGGGTATTAAAATTCCGGATGGAATCCATTCGCACGGTGATCGCGACACTCCACCAAGGGAATTTTTTGGCGTCCTTGGATATCAAGGACGCTTACTTGCACGTCCCAATCTGCGCAAGCCACCAGAGGTTTGATTTTCCCTCAGGGCTTCATGGTCCTCGATTCCATGTGCCGCCCTGCATGCCTGATCTAGGTCCTCAGTTGCTGCCTGTGCATGCTGGCACAGGTAGTGCCCAAACACCAGTTTGTGGTCTCTCTCCCCCAGAGTGTGCATGCAAGTGGCTCCATGGGACCTCACAAGGAAACAGGGCCACCCCAGAAGAGAAAACCTGGGGCACAGATCTTTGGACTGGATCATTGAACACATGTTTTTGAAAAAGTGGTGCCCAGGTAAGCTGCTATAATTTCTCTTAAACATTACAAATAACTCAAAATATGAACTCTAAAATACACTGGAAGCTCCTCTATAAAGCTCCTTTTGGGAACAAAACAACATCACCCAACTCTCTCTGCCCTCTTCACTGGTGAATGTTCTGAAGTAGAGACTGGTTCTCCAGAATTGCATTGTGAACCTAAGCCAAATGATTCCCTCATTGTATCACACTTAGGGCTGGGAAAAAAAAATCGATTTTAATCTTGAATCGAGTTTTGAGTTCAAATCGAATCAGATTTGAAGAAAATCGTTTTTTTTTCCTTCAGAGTTTCCATAGCAGGGCTGCAGGGGGCATGTCCAGAATGGCACTGGGTGGCGTTACCCCAATTACATCTACTCGCGGCAGCCGTCGCGAGTAGATGTAATGTAACACTAACTAACTGCAAGCCACCGTCTGCCTACCTGATCAGCGTGTCATGCAGACAGACGGCGGCCATTGCAGTGTTCAAAAGCCGCACCTCCCGAGTCCTCGTCGTCTGTGATAGGCGGAACACTCAATTTCACAGCAGGCACTGTTCAGCCTATCACGGACATCCTCTCATCCTCGTCTGTGTTATGAGGATGAGCGGATGTCCGTGATGGGTGGAACACTATCTGCTGGGAAATTGAGTGTTCCGCCTATCACAGACAAGGAGACGGCGTGGCTTTTGAATACTGGAATGGTGTAGCAGTAAAATCTGTATCCCATGAAAATCTGCATCAGGTACGGGCACAGTGATTGAAGCATGGGCACAGTGAGGCATTGGGCACAGTTCAATTCAACTAAGAGTAACCTCGGGATTATTTGTTGTTTTATTAGCTAAATCCAAATACAGTATTAATAATTTGGATGTTTAACAATCTTTGTTGCACACTGACTTTGCAGTTAGAGAAAGGGTTTGCCTTTGCAAGTTTGTTGATGCACTTTAATTAATATAATTAAAAAAAAAAAAATCAAATCGAATTTCAAGATAGATAGATAGATAGATAGATATAAAAAAAAAAAAAAAAAAAAAAAAAAAAAAAAAAAAAAAAATCGCAGATTTTATTGGGGGGGAAAAAAATCGCCCAGCCCTAATCACACTGCTGACATCTTCTGGGGCCTTCCTGAGCAAACCATACACTAGACAGCTCAAAGGAGTAGTTTTCCATGCTGCAGCAAGGAAGAGGGAAAACCTATGAATGGAAGGGCGGACCTTTCAATTATCCGCCAATCCTCCATTCATAGATCATGTTTCATTCACACAGCTGTAGTAACAGCTTCTCTAAATGGAGCAGCTGAGGGGGAAAGGTGGGCATAGTCAGGCAACCTTGATGGGAACCTGTGACAGCTCTTTAGATCTATAAACCCCTGCCACACAGGAAAATTACAGGGGAAGGAGGACCCAAGGAGTGAGATTTCTACTAAAGAAGGACAATAGCACAAGGAACAAATCACACTGAAGGCAAGTTTAAATCCCTTGTGCTTACTTTGATTTTTTTTTCCTTTTGTAAATGTAGGCTTTAAAAGGGTTACTAAATCCAGGACCCTGCATTCACTGTATCTGATCTCCCACAGTACAGAGAACATGGAAATGCAAATTTTTTAGAAAATATAAACTGCTAATACCTTTATTTAATATACTTAGCAGTATATAGTAGTCTTGTGACTTCTATCAGTGTCTGGTTAAAGCGTGTAGTTTTCATTCTCCTCTGACTGACTGAGGCTGCACGACCCCTGACCCTCTGTATGAATAGTACCGATTAGCTCTGTGCCAATCATGTGCACCATCCCAAAGGAAAAAAAAAAAAAACTCTCTAGCAATACACACCATCTGTCTTTGGGAGTCATGCTTGTACCTGTCAGCCTTGCAATGCATCATGGGCACACCTCACCGATCATTTAAAAAAAAAAAAAAAAAAAAAGGAAGGATGGCCGAGCGGGGCTACGGTCGCATCACTCATTCACTTTGCAGCTGTCGGCTTGTAGTTTTCAATGAACTACCACGGTGCTGTAGTAGTCCATTGAGTCTTCCTGTCAGAACGTTTTGGCTTTCTTGTACATGGAAGCCGATACCATACAGATCTCTTACAGATCTGTCAGTGTATGAGCGATCTGCTGCAGCCATGTTGGCCCCATAGCTGATGTTTCCATTGCCACCGCCATTGTCCGTAAAGGAAACTGGCAGTGAAGCCTTGCGGTCTCACAGCCGTTTCACTACTGCACATAGCACGCTGCGCTTTCTGAATGGACCAGTGTCGGGGGAAGGAGGAGGGGGGGCTGCGGTGAGATAACTCGGAAGTCAAAAACGGGTACCTGCTCTCCAGCCCCCACCTCCTCCCCAAAAGGTGCCAAATGTGGCACCGGAGGGGGGGGGGGGGGGGGAGGCAGATAAGCGGAACTTCCACTTTTGGGTTGAACTCCGCTTTAATGATGCTACAATACAGTGTTTATATGAAGACTTTCACACGAAGGGTCTGATCAGGTTCACCTGTCAATTTTTCAGACGGACCTGATCGGACCCTCCATTAAACCCTATTGATCAGCAGGTATAAATGGACTTGTATCCCTTTTACACCCACCTACCTCCGATCTGCTTAAATAAAAACAGAAGATGATCTTTCCCCCTTCATCTAGGTGGATCAGATCACTCAGGTGTAAACATACAGCAGGGCCCTGTCTGTGTCTGCCCTTCATAAACTGAGTAGACACAGACCTGTCATCCACCCGCTCTGCAGGGCTATCAGTGGACAGATCCCCTGCTGATCATAATGGAGTCAGCCCCATGTGAAAGGGGCCTTATGAGTATAAGAAGAGTATTGCACTACAAGGATTGAAATCAACCTAGAGATTAGTATAACTATTAAATGTAACGATAACACGCATTAATACAATTATGAAAATGGTCACATTACAATACACAAGCGCAATGAGCGCACCCATCTTAGGACCCAGAAAAGCAAAGAGTTATAATGTAGAGCGGGGGTAGGCAATCTCGACACCCCAGATGTTTTGGAACAACTCCCTGGAGGCATTGCAAGACTGAGTAACAGGCATGATTCCCAGAGGCATGATGGGATTTGTAGTTTTATCACAGCTGGAGTTCAGAGGTTGCCTCATGCAAGTCATTTCTGTGAATGTCAATCTTGCAATTTCTAATGAGAATTGTAGTTCCACAGCAGCAGGAGTGCCGAAAGGTTGCCCACTCCTGGTTTAAACAGAAGAGAAAAGCCTGTAAAGTATCAGGCTAGATACACGCTATACCATCCACAGCCCAGCACTGGGCTGCAATAAGGGCACACAGGCCAGGCCCAGAGTGAACATATAGTATATAGCTGCAGCACAGGCACATAGAATACGAAGCACACTAGTACATAAACATGGTTACCAGCAGAGAAGAGATATGACATACAGAGCACATGAGGACACGTGCACAGCGCTCTGTTATGACAAGTTCAACCCAAAAACATAAGGCCAAGAATGACATGTGCCTCATAAAAGGCACCCTGAACAAATACATGTATATCATACACTGATGACTGGCAGAGGTACAGTTGCAAAAAAAAGTATGTGAACCCTTTTGGAATGATATGGATTTCTGCACAAATTGGTCATAAAATGTGATCTGATCTTCATCTAAGTCACAACAATAGACAATCACAGTCTGCTTAAACTAATAACACACAAAGAATTAAATGATACCATGTTTTTATTTAACACACCATGTAAACATTCACAGTGCAGGTGGAAAAAGTATGTGAACCCTTGGATTTAATAACTGGTTGAACCTCCTTTGGCAGCAATAACTTCAACCAAACGTTTCCTGTAGTTGCAGATCAGACATGCTCAACGGTCAGAAGTAATTCTTGACCATTCCTCTTTACAGAACTGTTTCAGTTCAGCAATATTCTTGGGATAATAATAAATAAAGTGTGGCGCTATGTGCAAACAGAAAAATATATATATATAAAATGTCTGGTTGGTAATTGGTCTATATAAAGACCTGTATATCGTGTTGAACCTGATAGTGGTTCTGTACACTTATGTAAAAAAGTGCATATACCCTGCAAAAATTCAATATGTGCAATGGCGTGAAATATATGAATAAATTTAAATAGGTAAATTAACCTAACACTGAAAAAATATAAAATGACATGAATATCATATGTGAAAGTGATCCACAATATATATTAGTGTCCAATTTTCTGTGAGAAAAAAAAAGGAAGAAAGTCTCTCAGTGAATGTGTGATCTGATACCAACATCAAGACTGCATCAACACCACGTCAGGTGTGTAATGAATGGTAGGTACAGTCCAGACCAGTTCCTTGGATTTATGCGTTTTCTATGTTGCAACACTTAAAGGTGATATAAGCCAATGGAAAGTGAGTAAAGGGTGTATACTCTTACCCCAGTTGATGTCTCATTAGACGAAACGCGTCGGGTTTACATGCTAGCCTTTTTTTTCTCACAGAAAATTGGACACTAATATATATTGTGGATCACTTTCACATATGATATTCATGTCATTTTATATTTTTTCAGTGTTAGGTTAATTTACCTATTTAAATTTATTCATATATTTCACGCCATTGCACATATTGAATTTTTGCAGGGTATATGCACTTTTTTACATAAGTGTACAGAACCACTATCAGGTTCAACACGATATACGGGTCTTTATATAGACCAATTACCAACCAGACATTTTATATATATATATTTTTCTGTTTGCACATAGCGCCACACTTTATTTATTATTTTTCCTTTACACTATTGTCAGTTGTTGTGTAGGCTGCTAGAAATTTGAAGGTTGGCGCAGTATTTTTCCTATTTTATGACGTAATATTCTTGGGATGTCTGGTGTGAATCACTTTTCTTGAGGTCATGCCACAGCATCTCAATCGGGTTGAGGTCAGGACTCTGACTGGGCCACTACAGAAGGCGTATTTTCTTCTGTTTAAGCCATTCTGTTGATTAACTTTTATGCTTTGGGTCGTTGTCCTGTTGCAACACCCATCTTCTGTTGAGCTTCAGCTGGTGGACAGATGGCCTTAAGTTCTCCTGCAAAATGTCTTGATAAACTTGGGAATTAATTTTTCCTTCGATGATAGCAATCCGTCCAGGCCCTGACGCAGCAAAGCAGCCCCAAACCATGATGCCCCCACAACCATACTTTACAGTTGGGATGAGGTTTTGATGTTGGTGTGCTGTGCCTCTTTTTCTTCACACAGTGTTGTGTGTTTCTTCCAAACAACTCAACTTTGGTTTCATCTGTCCACAGAATATTTTGCCAGTACTGCTGTGGAACATCCAGGTGCTCTTGTGCAAACTGTAAACGCGCAGCAATGTTTTTTTTGGACAGCAGTGGCTTCCTCTGTGGTATCCTCCCATGAAATCCATTCTTGTTTAGTGTTTTACGTATCGTAGATTCGCTAACAGGGATGTTAGCATATGCCAGAGGGCTCTTGCTATAACATGTAGATAACAGCAAGTCTTTGTTTTGTAAGTCTTTAGCTGACACTCTAGGATTCTTCTTCACCTCATTGAGCAGTCTGCGCTGTGCTCTTGCAGTCATCTTTACAGGACGCCCACTCCTAGGGAGAGTAGCAGCAGTGCTGAACTTTCTCCATTTATAGACAATTTGTCTTACGGTGGACTGATAAATAGCAAGGCTTTTTGAGATACTTTTATAACCCTTTCCAGCTTTATGCAAGTCAACAATTCTTAATCGTAGGTCTTCTAAGAGCTCTTTTGTGCGAGGCATCATTCACATCATGCAATGCTTCTTGTGAAAAGCAAACCCAGAACTGGTGTGTTTTTTATAGGGCAGGGCAGCTGTAACCAACACCTCCAATCTCATCTCATTGATTGGACTCCAGTTGGTTGACACCTCACTCCAATTAGCACTTGGAGATCTCATTAGTCTATGGGTTCACATACTTTTTCCACCTGCATTGTAAATGTTTACATGGTGTGTTCAATAAAAACATGGTAACATTTAATTCTTTGTGTGCTATTAGTTTAACCACTTCCTTACTCGGCACATATACCCCCTTCCTGCCCAGGCGAAATTTCAGCTTTCAGCACTGTCACGCTTTGAATGACAATTGCGCGGTCGTGCAACGTGGCTCCCAAACAAAATTGACGTCCTTTTTTTCGCACAAATAGAGCTTTCTTTTGGTGGTATTTGATCACCTCTGCGGTTTTTATTTTTTGCGCTATAAACAAAAATAGAGCGACAATTTTGAAAAAAAAGCAATATTTCTTACACTTTGCTATAATAAATATCCCAATTTTTTTTTTTTTTTATATTTTTTTCCTCAGTTTAGGCCGATACGTATTCTTCTACATATTTTTGGTAAAAAAAAAAAAAAAAAAAAAAAAAAAAAAAATCGCAATCAGCGTTTATTGATTGGTTTGCGCAAAAGTTATAGCGTTTACAAAATAGGGGGTAGTTTTATAGCATTTTTATAAAAAAAATTTTTTATTAGTAATGGCGGCGATCAGCGATTTTTTTGGGCATTATGGCAGACACATCGGACACTTTTGACACTAATTTGGGACCATTCACATTTATACAGCGAACAGTGCTATAAATATGCACTGATTACTGTATAAATGTGACTGGCAGGGAAGGGGTTAACACTAGGGGGCGAGGAAGGGGTTAAATGTGTTCCCTATTAGTGATTTTTACTTGGGGGGAGGGGACTGACTGGGGGAGGAGACCGATCTGTGTCCCTATGTACAAGGGACACAGCATCGGTCCCCTCTCCCTGACAGGACATGGATCTCTGTGTTTACACACAGAGATCCATGTCCTTGTCTCTGTAACAGCCGATCGCGGGTGCCTGGCGGCCAGGCACGCGCATCGGCATTGCAGTGAAGCGCCGGGCACGTGCGCGCTCCCCAGTGGCCAAATAGAGGAGGCCGTATAATAACGGCCTCCCGGCATTTGACAACCACCTTGCGGCCGTATATTCTCGTACGGCGGGCGCGAGGTGGTTAAGCAGACTGTGATTGTCAATTGTTGTGACTTCGATGAAGATCAGATCTCATTTTATGACCAATTTGTGCAGAAATCCATATCATTCCAAAAGGGTTCACATACTTTTTTTTGCAACTGTATATACAGCCTCAGGCCAAGGCTCTCCTAGGACATGTACAGATCAGCAATGAGAGCACACAGGACAGAATACACACACAAGAAAGCTGGATGTAAATAGAGCATCGTGACAGGGCTCCGCTAAGACAGGGCTCGCATACACAGAAGATTGGGCAGAGGTATACAGAGCATCAAGCCAGGGCTCTTGCTATAACATGTAGATAACAGCAAGACATGACATATACAAAATACAAAAGGCGATAGCCGTATGTAAACAGAACATTAGGCCAGGGTACCACTATGACAAGCATACCATACAAAGGAAATTGGACAGAGTGTAGACCATAAGGCCATGGCTCTGCTATGACATGTCCAGCACTGAGAGCTCACAGCCCCTGTATGACATAATCAGACATGGGACATGTGCAGCATACAAAGAACAGAAGAGTATAAATACAGGCCAACACAGGGGTGATGTACAACCAGGGGGAGAAATAATACAGGCCGGTACAGGGGTGATGTATGGAGAGCACAGGCCGGTACAGGGGTGATAGAAGGTAGCAAACACACAGGGAGGGGATGAAGAATATAGGCTGGTACATGGATGATGTATGAAGAGTACATGCAGGTACAGGTTGATTACACCCAGGGATGACAAGTACAGGCAGGTACAGGGGGGGTGATGTAGGAAGAGGACCGGCTGGTACGGGGGAGGGGATGTAGGAAGAGGCCGGTACGGGGAGGTGGATGTAGTAAGAAGAAGGGCCGGTACGTGGGGGGGGGGGGGGGGGAGAGAGATGATGTAGGAAGAAGACGGGCCGGTACGTGTGGGGGCAGGAGAGAGATGATGTAGGAAGAAGACGGGCCGGTACGTGTGGGGGGGGGGAGAGAGAGATGATGTAGGAAGAAGACGGGCCGGTACGTGTGGGGGGGGAGAGAGAGATGATGTAGGAAGAAGACGGGCCGGTACGTGGGGGGGGAGATGATGTAGGAAGAAGACGGGCCGGTACGTGGGGGGGGGGGGATGATGTAGGAAGAAGACGGGCCGGTACGTGGGGGGGGAGATGATGTAGGAAGAAGACGGGCCGGTACGTGGGGGAGAGATGATGTAGGAAGAAGACGGGCCGGTACGTGGGGGGGGGGGGAGAGAGAGATGATGTAGGAAGAAGACGGGCCGGTACGTGTGGGGGGGGAGAGAGAGATGATGTAGGAAGAAGACGGGCCGGTACGTGGGGGGGGGAGATGATGTAGGAAGAAGACGGGCCGGTACGTGGGGGGGGGGGGGGATGATGTAGGAAGAAGACGGGCCGGTACGTGGGGGGGGGAGATGATGTAGGAAGAAGACGGGCCGGTACGTGGGGGAGAGATGATGTAGGAAGAAGACGGGCCGGTACGTGGGGGGGGGGAGAGATGATGTAGGAAGAAGACGGGCCGGTACGTGGAGAGGAGATGATGTAGGAAGAAGACGGGCCGATACGTGGGGTTGGAGATGATGTAGGAAGAAGACGGGCCGATACGTGGGGTGGAGATGATGTAGGAAGAAGACGGGCCGATACGTGGGGTTGGAGATGATGTAGGAAGAAGACGGGCCGATACGTGGGGTTGGAGATGATGTAGGAAGAAGACGGGCCGATACGTGGGGTGGAGATGATGTAGGAAGAAGACGGGCCGGTACGTGGGGGGGGGGGGGGAGAGATGATGTAGGAAGAAGACGGGCCGGTACGTGGAGAGGAGATGATGTAGGAAGAAGACGGGCCGATACGTGGGGTTGGAGATGATGTAGGAAGAAGACGGGCCGATACGTGGGGTGGAGATGATGTAGGAAGAAGACGGGCCGGTACGTGGAGAGGAGATGATGTAGGAAGAAGACGGGCCGGTACGTGGAGAGGAGATGATGTAGGAAGAAGACGGGCCGGTACGTGGGGGGGAGATGATGTAGGAAGAAGACGGGCCGGTACAGGGGGGGTGTGATGTAGGAAGAAGACGGGCCGGTACAGGGGGGGTGTGATGTAGGAAGAAGACGGGCCGGTACAGGGGGGGTGTGATGTAGGAAGAGGATGGGCCGGTACAGGGGGGGTGATGTAGGAAGAGGATGGGCCGGTACAGGGGGGGTGATGTAGGAAGAGGACGGGCCAGTACGGGGGGGGGGAAGAACAATGTAGGAAGAGGACGGGCCGGTACAGTGGGGGGGGGGGGAGAACAATGTAGGAAGAGGACGGGCCGGTACAGTGGGGGGGGGGGGAGAACAATGTAGGAAGAGGACGGGCCGGTACAGGGGGGGGGGAGTGATGTAGGAAGAGGACGGTCCGGTACAGGGGGGGTGTGATGTAGGAAGAGGACGGGCCGGTACAGTGGGGGGGGGAAGAACAATGTAGGAAGAGGAAGGTCCGGTACAGGGGGGGTGTGATGTAGGAAGAGGACGGGCCGGTACAGGGGGGGTGTGATGTAGGAAGAGGACGGGCCGGTACAGGGGGGGTGTGATGTAGGAAGAGGACGGGCCGGTACAGGGGGGGTGTGATGTAGGAAGAGGACGGGACGGTACAGGGGGGGTGTGATGTAGGAAGAGGACGGGACGGTACAGGGGGGGTGTGATGTAGGAAGAGGACGGGACGGTACAGGGGGGGGTGTGATGTAGGAAGAGGACGGGACGGTACAAGGGGGGCGTGATGTAGGAAGAGGACGGTCCGGTACAGGGGGGCGTGATGTAGGAAGAGGACGGGACGGTACAAGGGGGGCGTGATGTAGGAAGAGGACGGTCCGGTACAGGGGGGCGTGATGTAGGAAGAGAACAGGCCGGTACAGGGGGGGGTGTGATGTAGGAAGAGGACGGGCCGGTACAGGGGGGGGGGTGTGATGTAGGAAGAGGACGGGCCGGTACGGGGGGGGTGTGATGTAGGAAGAAGACGGGCCGATACGTGGGGTTGGAGATGATGTAGGAAGAAGATGGGCCGATACGTGGGGTGGAGATGATGTAGGAAGAAGACGGGCCGGTACGTGGAGAGGAGATGATGTAGGAAGAAGACGGGCCGGTACAGGGGGGGTGTGATGTAGGAAGAAGACGGGCCGGTACAGGGGGGGTGTGATGTAGGAAGAGGATGGGCCGGTACAGGGGGGGTGATGTAGGAAGAGGATGGGCCGGTACAGGGGGGGTGATGTAGGAAGAGGACGGGCCTGTACGGGGGGGGGGGATGATGTAGGAAGAGGACGGGTCGGTACAGTGGGGGGGGGGAAGAACAATGTAGGAAGAGGACGGGCCGGTACAGTGGGGGGGGGAAGAACAATGTAGGAAGAGGACGGGCCGGTACAGGGGGGGGGGAGTGATGTAGGAAGAGGACGGTCCGGTACAGGGGGGGTGTGATGTAGGAAGAGGACGGGCCAGTACGGGGGGGGGATGATGTAGGAAGAGGACGGGCCGGTACAGTGGGGGGGGGAAGAACAATGTAGGAAGAGGACGGGCCGGTACAGGGGGGGAGTGATGTAGGAAGAGGACGGTCCGGTACAGGGGGGGTGTGATGTAGGAAGAGGACGGTCCGGTACAGGGGGGGTGTGATGTAGGAAGAGGACGGTCCGGTACAGGGGGGGTGTGATGTAGGAAGAGGACGGGCTGGTACAGGGGGGGTGTGATGTAGGAAGAGGACGGGCCGGTACGGGGGGGGGTGTGATGATGTAGGAAGAGGACGGGCCGGTACAGTGGGGGTGTGATGTAGGAAGAGGACGGGCCGGTACGGGGGGGGGGATATGATGTAGGAAGAGGACGGGCCGGTACAGTGGGGGGGATATGATGTAGGAAGAGGACGGGCCGGTACAGTGGGGGGGATATGATGTAGGAAGAGGACGGGCCGGTACAGTGGGGGGGATATGATGTAGGAAGAGGACGGGCCGGTACAGGGGGGTGTGATGTAGGAAGAGGACGGGCCGGTACAGGGGGGGTGTGATGTAGGATAAGGACGGGCCGGTACAGGGGGGGTGTGATGTAGGAAGAGGACGGGCCGGTACAGGGGGGGTGTGATGTAGGAAGAGGACGGGCCGGTACAGGGGGGGTGTGATGTAGGAAGAGGACGGGCCGGTACAGGGGGGGTGTGATGTAGGAAGAGGACGGGCCGGTACAGGGGGGGGTGTGATGTAGGAAGAGGACGGGCCGGTACAGGGGGGGTGTGATGTAGGAAGAGGACGGGCCGGTACGGGGGGGGGTGTGATGTAGGAAGAGGACGGGCCGGTACGGGGGGGGTGTGATGTAGGACGAGGACGGGCCGGTACGGGGGGGGGGTGTGATGTAGGAAGAGGACGGGCCGGTACGGGGGGGTGTGATGTAGGAAGAGGACGGGCCGGTACAGGGGGGGTGTGATGTAGGAAGAGGACGGGACGGTACAGGGGGGGTGTGATGTAGGAAGAGGACGGGACGGTACAGGGGGGGTGTGATGTAGGAAGAGGATGGGACGGTACAGGGGGGGCGTGATGTAGGAAGAGGACGGGACGGTACAAGGGGGGCGTGATGTAGGAAGAGGACGGTCCGGTACAGGGGGGGCGTGATGTAGGAAGAGAACAGGCCGGTACAGGGGGGGGGTGTGATGTAGGAAGAGGACGGGCCGGTACAGGGGGGGGGGGTGTGATGTAGGAAGAGGACGGGCCGGTACGGGGGGGGTGTGATGTAGGAAGAGGACGGGCCGGTACAGGGGGGGGGCGTGATGTAGGAAGAGGACGGGCCGGTACAGGGGGGGGGATGTGATGTAGGAAGAGGACGGGCCGATACAAAGGGGGGTTGATGAAGGAAAGTATACGGGCCGGTAGGGAGGTGATGAAGGAAAGTATACGGGCCGGTAGGGAGGTGATGAAGGAAAGTATACGGGCCGGTAGGGAGGTGATGAAGGGAAGTATACGGGCCGGTAGGGAGGTGATGAAGGGAAGTATACGGGCGGTAGGGAGGTGATGAAGGGAAGTATACGGGCGGTAGGGAGGTGATGAAGGGAAGTATACGGGCCGGTAGGGAGGTGATGAAGGGAAGTATACGGGCCGGTAGGGAGGTGATGAAGGGAAGTATACGGGCGGTAGGGAGGTGATGAAGGGAAGTATACGGGCCGGTAGGGAGGTGATGAAGGGAAGTATACGGGCGGTAGGGAGGTGATGAAGGGAAGTATACGGGCCGGTAGGGAGGTGATGAAGGGAAGTATACGGGCCGGTAGGGAGGTGATGAAGGGAAGTATACGGGCAGGTAGGGAGGTGATGAAGGGAAGTATACGGGCAGGTAGGGAAGGGAAGTATACGGGCCGGTAGGGAGGCGATGTTTACATTCAGGCCGGTAGGGAGGCGATGTTTACATTCAGGCCGGTAGGGAGGCGATGTTTACATTCAGGCCGGTAGGGAGGCGATGTTTACATTCAGGCCGGTAGGGAGGCGATGTTTACATTCAGGCCGGTAGGGAGGCGATGTTTACATTCAGGCCGGTAGGGAGGCGATGTAACAAGGTAAAGGTATAAATCCAGGAGCCGGTCTGTCACTTCCAGCACTCTCTCTCTCTCAGGCCGGCTTCTCGCTTACCTCGGCTCCGGGCGGGGCGGCCGTGCAGTGTGTGGCCGGGCCGGGGATGAGGCCTCCCCCGTTGCTCGCTCCGCTCACCGCCCCGTGCTGTCCACGCAGCGCCGCCGCCTTCACCTCCCCGCTACTGCCGCCTCCGCCCCGCTTGTTCTTCCTCCGCTTGGCTCCTCTCTTGGCGTCGGCCGGGCTCATGTTTGCGCTCTCTACCGGGAAAGGAAGGGCCTATACCACAGAGAGCTTCACCGGGCCTCGGGCACTGTCCGCTCCGAGCTCACCGCTTCACCAGGGCCGCTAGACAAGCCTAACTCAGCAACTAACAGCGGAGCCGAGCTAGACTCCAATATGGCGGACTACAAGGAGGAAAGCTATTCCCGTCTTACGCACAAACGTCAGCCCGCAATTCGGCGTCAACGTTCTGGTCCTGTCAATGTTGCTGCCATCTTGCGGTAAGTGACGGAATCTGCAGTTTGCCCGTGGAGGAGAGGATAGAACTACAAATCCCAGCATACATCGTGTCTGTCCGCTCTTAAAGTGAACCTGAACTCAAAAGGCACAAGATATGTCATGTCATAGGAAAATCTAGAAGGGTTACATGTACATTCGCGCTTTCTTGAAACGTGTTACCTCTGTCCTGACCTTCTCCTTCGCCTCTGCTGCTGCATTCACACCTGAGCGACATGGAAACATACAAAATCACATTTGTGGTGATAATATTTCTTAATGTCACTGCAAACACGGCTTAAGCTTGTGCGTTTGCCGTTCGACTAAACATACATCGCCAAACGCGCTTGGCTCAGTACCAAAAAATGGTACTTGAGCTTCTTTTGCACGTTTGACACACAACAGGCAGGCCATTCAAGTTAATAGCTGTCACGCACTAAAACAAAATACGTGTTACTCAGGTGTGAATGCAGCCTTAGGCCCCTTTCACATGATCGGCCCGCAAAGATCCACCTGTCTGTTTTTCAGGAAAATCCGAGCGGGCCACCCATTGTCTTGTATGGGCAGGCGGATATCAGCAGATATAAGTCTACTGACACCCACCTGCCATCCGATCCGCACAAAACAGACGGATGGGATACGTTCGCCATTCGTCCGGCGGATGGGATCGGATGAAAATGGACAGGCAGGTTCGTTTTCATCCGATCTCACCATAGAGGACAGCAGGGCTCTGACAGGTCCATCCCTGCACATTGAGCGGAGATGGACCTGCTCAGTAGAGATCAACGGAGCAATCCCCCGCTTAGCTAGCGGAATCCACCCCGTGTGAAAGGGGCCCTAGAGCAGAACTAAACCTATCAAATTACCAGTTCCCCAAAACAGTTACATTCAAGGCATTCCATGAATTATACCTGTCATATTTGCTTGTGCTCCCAACTGAACTGTCAAGCCATCACATGACTGGTGTCATGACAGATCACATGTGCAGCATACCTCCCGACCTTCCCAGATGCCCCAGCCCATCCCAGGATTTCAAGGAAATCCCAGTGTTGCGAAAAGCCAGGCTGAGTCCCGCAGTGGAGCCCAGGGCCGGAAAAAGTCAGAAACATAGAAAAGTGGTGGCAGAAAAAAAAAGACTGAAGTAGTCCACCTGTCAGTGTGTTCCGCACAGTGCCCAGCCAGAACAATCCCCCTCTCCCCCCTTGCTGCCTTCCATCAAACCATATTTTATAGGCACAAGGAAGCCCAAGTTTTGTTTACCCACAGCCCTTAAGCCTCTCCCACTATCATGTTTGGTCACGCACGCACGCACGCACACCTTTTGTGACCTATGCACTATGGTCACTATCTCCCTGAAATGTCCCTGATTCTCAAGAGCAGCACCTTGGCAAGCATAGATCAAACCAAGGCTAAGATGGCAGCTTCCTTGGCTGTAAATGATAGGAGGGTTTAGTTCTGCTTTAACACCCACATTTGCCATTCATGGGCAACAGAGCTTTCTGTGCTTAAGGCACAGTCCCTGCATGATCCCCAGCACAGTGACCGACCTGTCAAAGAAAGCTGTTAGTCACTAATAAGGATCAGGAGCTGGCATGTGACAACTAATCACAGAAGTCATGTAAACAGCTGGTCCTTCCCACCCTCGGGTGTAAAGACCCTTTTAAAGGGAGGCTTGGGCTGGTTGGGAAGGTGTGTAAGGCATAGTTCACCTTTTACCAAAAAAAACTGCCTATGCAGATGTGGCGCCCCCCTGGATCTTCTAAAGGAAGGGTGCAACCTCCAGTAGCAGGGAGCGAGCTGGCATTTACCACAGGGCTGAGTCCATGGCTATAATGGGGGTTTTAAACAAGAATTGGCCAGGGGCCTAAGGCAAGAGGTTGAGCACATAGCCAAGCCCAAATATATATTCTCTCCCATAATGCACCAGTGGCCAAGAACCTCCTACAAGGCTGGCTGGAAGAAAAAAAAAAAATATATATATATATATATATATATATATCTATATATATATATATATATATATATATATCTCAACCTAATTGTACAATTTCATACTGGCCTGTGGTACCCAGTGACACCTACTGGCGGCAGTGAGAAATACACAACCTAATTTGAGCTTTTGGAAAAGGCCAGAAATAAACTAGGCAATCAGTCTGATCTGTCTAAAATCCAGCCTAAAACGAAATTTGCATGAAGCCTCGAACACATGGCCATGAATCTCGTCAGGAAAAAACACGTTGTTTTTCCTGATGAGATTCTTGAACAAGAACCTTGTCCCGGCCGAGTGTACACATGTACGATTCAAAAGAACCGCCGTTCTTTTGAATGGCACGAACGCAGTGACGTCATCGACTACAACGAGCGTGCGCTCGTCAAAATCAATGCCGTCGCCGCCATCTTGCTACACCCTACCTATGCCTAGGAAGCTACCGCGCATGCGTCAAAGTCATTTCGAGCATGCGCGGGTTTCCACGGCGACAGGTAAGCGTACACACTCTCGGGTTTCTCGTTGTGAAACAGGCCGACGAGAATCCCGACGAGAAAATAGAGAGCAGGTTCTCTATTTTTCTCGTCGAGATTCTGGCCAGTTTTCCTGACGAGAAACCTGAAAGCCTTGTACACACGGCTGGTTTTCTCGGCAAGAAAGCTCTCCCGAGAGTTTTCTTGTCGTTTCTTGAAGAGAAAACCGGCCGTGTGTACGAGGCTTAATAGCCCCAGTTTAGGACTAGAGGGCTACACAGATAAGAGACTTCAATAGATAAGAACAAACTGTGCAGCTCTGACTAAAGTTGGAGAATATTTTTGCTATAGGTGTAGACCAGGGGTATTGAATTCAAAATCTGCCCCCTTCACATCCCCCCCACAGTAGAGTCCTCTGCCCCCCCCCCATTTTAACTCCCCCCAGTGGTCTTCTTTACCCCCCTTCACATCACAGCCCCCTAAACTCTGCTCCCCATTCAACTTTACTGCCCCCCCCAGCTCTGCTCCTCATTCACATTCCAACCCCCCATCAGCGAGACATGTGTGCCGTCAATAAATTTGTTTTGTTGCGTTCCGTTTTGTATTAGACGAAAATTCGTAATTCGTGTCCGAAATTCAATTTGGATTCATTTCGTACGAAATACGAATTTTCGTTAGATTCGTTAACTTTTCGGAACAATTACGAACATTCGTTATGATGAATTTAAAAAGCAAAAAATACCTTTCTCAATATGGCAGTCGTCGATTTATTATGAGGGCTCCCACCATCCCTGTGCTGACTTCCTCCTGGGGCTCTACCCCTGCTGTGCTCATTATGAGGGGCTCCCATCATTCCTGTACTGTGCTCATTATGAGGGGCTCCCACCATCCCTGTGCTGTGCTGACTTCCTGGGTTTTTAACTTCATCATAACGAATAATCGTAATTATTATGACAATAATAAAACGATATTAACGAACATTTTTATTTTGTCCAATTCTGAATCTCCCATCGACTACCAGTACCAGTCTGAGCAGTCTCCCACTCCAGAAACGAAATTCGTCAACAAAATTTCGTATAAAATTCGTAAGAATAGAAATTTGTATTTCGAATGCTTCCGTATGTACGAATTTTCGGAAATTCGTATGAATTTTCGATTCATACTGTCAAGGACCATGAATCAGACTGAGACAAATGTGCAGTTAAATAACACTTGTTTAATAATAAAAATAAAAAGGTAAACAGAGTAGCGTAGTCAAAACATAGCCAGGGGTCAATAACCGGATCGGGTAGTCAGCCAAGCCAAAGTCCAAGTGCCAGGAATAAAAGGTAGAAGTTCCACAAGCAGGATCTGTAGCCAGAGGGAAAGTAGTAAAGCAGGTCTTCAACTGGAACACAGGAGAAAGTCTGTAGTGATGTTAACACAGGCGAAGGCGAAGAGCAAATGAACTGGAAGTCCTTAAGTAGGCAGCTGACGAGCGGATCCTCAACAGGTGAATCACTAAGAGATGGAAGCTGGCAATAAGCTGACAGCTGAGCTGCCAGCACAGAGAAGGAAGGGCTGAGCCCAGCCCTGACAGTACCCCCTCCTCAATGACCCCTCCCCCTTAGAGGACTACCGGGCTTGATGGGAAAACGTCTATGGAAATCACGGAGGAGGACAGGGGCGTGTACGTCCGAGGATGGGACCCAAGAGCGTTCCCCTGGACCGTAGCCCCTCCAATGCACCAGGTACTGTATGCGCCCACGGGAGTCAACAATGTACTGTACTTCATACTCCTCATGGTTCTCAACCTGTATAGGGTGAGGACGTGGCACCGAGGTGGTAAAACGGTTGCAGACCAAAGGTTTCAATAAGGAGACATGAAACACATTAGATATGCGCATACTGGAAGAAAGGTCCAACGCAAAAGCCACTGGATTTATCCTGCAAAGAATACGGAAAGGGCCAATAAACCGAGGTGCAAACTTTTAGGGAAGGAACACGAAGTCGCAGGTTGCGAGATGACAGCCAGACCCTGTCCCCGACCTGGTAGGAAGGCGCAGGCAGGCGTCTGCGGTCAGCATGGAGTCTGTACCTCTCGTTAGCCTGTCGATAAAGCCTCCTGGACTTGTACCCAAGTGGAACGAAGACCACGGAGATGTTCCTCTAACGAAGGAATACTCTGAGGAACAAACGAGTCAGACAACATGGAAGGTTGGAAACCATAATTCGCCATAAACGGAGACAACCAGGAAGCAGAATTCAGAGCGCTATTGTGAGCAAACTCCGCCCATGGTAAGAGGTCTAACCAGTTGTTGTGATGGTCAGAAATATAGCAACGCAGGAATTGCTCCAAGGACTGATTGGCTCGTTCTGCTGCCCCATTAGACTGCAGGTGATACGCAGAGGAGAAAGCAAGCTGAATTCCCAACTGTGCACAAAAGGCTCGCCAGAACCAGGACACAAACTGACTTCCCCTGTCAGACAACAACCTTGGGTAGACCATGTAAGCGAAAGATCTCCTGAGCAAAAATGGAAATGACATAACCCAGGAATTTAACCTGTTCACGATGGAATTCACACTTCTCCAGTTTACAATAGAGATTGTTCTCTCTTAATTTCTGAAGTACTCGACAGACATCTGTGTGGTGGCTCTCCAGGGACTTGGAAAATATGAGGATATCGTCGAGACAAAACCACCACACAACTGCAACAAGTCTCGGATGACATCGCTAATAAACTCCTGAAAAACTGCTGGAGCGTTACAGAGGCCAAAAGGAATTACGAGGTACTCATAATGACCTGTTCTGGTATTAAACATAGTTTTCCACTCGTCACCCTCCTTAATCCTGACGAGATAGTATGCCCCTCTCAAATCAAGCTTCGTGAAGACCGTTGCTCCCTTGAGGCGGTCAAATAACTCCATAATCAATGGGATCGGATAGGCATTCTTAATGGTGAAACGATTGAGACCCCTATAAATCGATACAAGGTCTCAGTTCACCACTCTTCTTCTTCACAAAAAAGAAACCAGCACCAGCAGGAGACGAGGATTTGCGGATGAAACCTAGAGAAAGTGCGTCTGCAACATACTCCTCCATGGCCTCATCTTCCAAGACCGACAAAGGGTAAACCCGGCCACGAGGGGGTATAGCACCAGGTTGAAGGTCAATTGCCCAATCATACGACCGGTGTGGAGGCAACGTACCGGCTTGACCTTTATCAGAGACATCGCTAAAATCGTGGTACTCCTCCGGCAGGGAGGAGAGTGAAGAGGTGCACAGGACCTTGGCTACCTTCTGGAAGCATCTCTCACTGCACTGAGGCGACCAGGACAGAACCTCAGCACAGAGCCAATCAAAAGACAGGTTGTGCCTCTGTAACCAAGGATAACCAATAACCAGCGGAAACTTAGGTGAGGAAATAACTTGGAATTGGATTATCTCATGGTGAAGAGCCCCTACGGCTATGGACAACGGAACGGTCTCATGAGTCACATGGGCAGGCTGTAGAGGTCTCCCGTCAAGAGCCTCAATGGCAAGTGGAGTGTCACGCAGCTGCAGCGGAATCAAGTGTTTAGACACAAAGGCAGCATCAATGAACAGGCCTGCAGCCCCGAAGTCGATTAGAGCCTGTATCTCGATGGACGACTCAGCCCAAGACAGGGTAACCGAAACCAGGGGCTTATCTTTCTGGGCAACTGGAAACGAAACAACGTCACCTAAGGTCTGTCCATGACAGGACCTCAAGGTTCGGGCATTCCCAGGACGGGTAGGACAAGACTTCAAAAAGTGACCGGCCTGGCCACAATAAAGGCACAATTTCTCCCTCCTCCTAAGGGCTCTCTCATCCGCAGAGAGATGCGTGAAGCCCAAGTGCATGGGTTCATCTTCGCAGACCGACTCGGTACCAGGAGGCATGGGAGGTGAGGGAGGCAAGGGTGGGACTGCAAAGCTCGGAGACAAATGTACAGTAGGCTTTCGCAAGCGCTCCTTAACAGAGGGTCTTTCTCTGAGTCTGGAGTCAATGAGGATGGCAAACGTGACCAACTTCTCCAGCTCAGTGGGTATATCTCGGGCTGCTATCTCATCCTTGATGTTATCCGAGAGACCATGAGAAAAAAGCAGCCACGAGGGCCTCATTGTTCCAAGCAACCTCTGCTGCCAGAGTACGGAATTCAATGGCATAATCGGCAACCATCCTCGTACTCTGTTTTGATGGACATGAGGCACTTGGCAGCAGAAGTGGAGCGCGCGGGAACGTCAAATACCCTTTTGAAGGAAGCCACAAATTCTGGGTAACTCAGGACCATGGGTTTTTGCGTCTCCCATAGAGGGTTTGCCCAGGCCAAGGCTCTGTCAGATAGCAAAGATATCACGAAACCCACTTTGCTTCTGTCCGTGGGAAACGCCTGGGGCAGCATCTCAAAGTATATCTCAACCTGGTTGAGAAACCCTCTGCACTGAACTGGATCGCCCCCAAATCACTGGGGAAGCGGTGTGGAACCAGACATACCTCTTAAAGGGGTAATACTCGAGGCGGGTGCCTGCACAGAGACTGGAGCAGCAGCAGGGTCTGCCTGCACAGGGACTACTGGAGCGGCCACAGTGGGAGACTCTAGATGAGCCGTGCGACTCAGGAGCGTCCTTATCGTCGTGGCAACCTGATCCATGCGGTGATCCAGGTCATCCAATCTGGAAAATATATTATCAACAAGTGGATTGGCTGCATCTTCTGAAGTCATGGCCTTCGCCTACTGTCAGGAACCATGAATCAGACTGAGACAGAAGTGTAGTTAAATAACACTTGTTTAATAATAAAAATAAAAAGGTAAACAGAGTAGCGTAGTCAAAACATAGCCAGGGGTCAATAACCGGATCGGGTAGTCAGCCAAGCCAAAGTCCAAGTGCCAGGAATAAAGGTAGAAGTTCCGCAAGCAAGATCTATAGCCAGAGGGAAGGTAGTAAAGCAGGTCTTCAATTGGAACACGGGACAAAATCTGTAGTGATGTTAACACAGGTGAAGTCGAAGAGCAAATGAACTGGAAGTCCTTAAGTAGGCAGCTGACGAGCGGATCCTCAACAGGTGAATCACTGAGATGGAAGCTGGCAATTAGCTGACAGCTGAGCTGCCAGCACAGGGAAGGAAGGGCTGAGCCCAGCCCTGACGCATACGAAACAAATTGCACATGTCTACCATCAGCTCTGCTCCCCCCATGCACGTTGCAGCCCCCTCAGCTTTGCTGCTCATTCATATTGCAGCCCCCACAGCTCTGCTTCTTCCATTCACAGTGCAGCCCCCCCACCGCTCTGTCCTCCCATTCACTCTCCTACCTTACTAAGGTACACAGCAGAGGGCAGGACACAAGACAGCTCTAGACAGCAGGAGACACAGCAGCTTTAGATAAAGGGTGGAAGCGGAAGCTGCCAGAGTGAACTTTTCAAGTGTCCCACCAGGTGATCGATTGCTAGGATCGTGCTACATCCTAACAACCAGTAGACTGCTGGGACACTTGAAAAGTTAATTCCGGCAGCTCCCACCCTCCATCCAAAGTTGCTTTGTCTCCCACTCTCTGTCTAGAGTTGTCCCGCAGCTGCCTCCCACTCTCTGCTCTGCTGTGTTAATGACAGCAGCAGCTGAGGTGAAAAAACAGCTCCTATATGGCAGAACCATGGCCATCCAGGTGGGACAGTGACTCTGGTAGCAGTAAGTATTTTTTTTTTTTTTTTTTATGTAATAAGGTGGGCCCGATAAGAGGGATCTTTTTACTTCCATTGATTCTGGCTTGGTTTTCCATACTTGTCCCCAGTAGAAGATAGGACTTTCCCTAACGGCTTATACTTTTCTGGAAATAATTGGGCTGCATTTGTCTGGCCAGGGGCTTGGAGGCATAAGGAGCTCCTGGAGATGTGCCTCTGTGTGCGACATCCCAGTAAATCACTAAGGGTAAAGGACCCCACTGTGTCTTCACTGGCACTAGGACCAGGGCCGATCCGCCCTATACGCGGACTACGCAAGCTGCGCAGGGCCCCGAGTAATACTCGGGGCCCCGCCGCCGCCACCGCTAGAGGTTCGCGGCCAGCGGAGATAATGTCTCCGCCGGCCGCCATTTTCCTGAAGACCAGGATGAGAAGAAGGGAGGGATCCTGCCGAAATAGCGCTGCGGCGCCGCCCAACCCCCGCCCCCGGTCTGTCTGTCATCTGAGACTGTGACCTGTGGGGGGGAAAGGGTGGGCGGTGCCGCAGCTCACTGTAGCCGGCCGGCTCCGCCTCCGCCTCTTATTTGTTCCCCCTCGCCGCTGCTGAGCTATAGAAGGGCTCAAAGGTGGAGGGGGGGGCGTGCTCCTAACTCGCTGTGTGTTACTATCTCCTGAGGTCCGTCTCTCTCATCCTCTCTGTCAGCCGCCCCCCCTCCTCAATGTCAGCCGCCCCCCCTCCTCAATGTCAGCCGCCCCCCCTCCTCAATGTCAGCCGCCCCCCCTCCTCCTCCTCAATGTCAGCCGCCCCCCCCCTCCTCAATGTCAGCCGCCCCCCCCTCCTCAATGTCAGCCGCCCCCCCCCCTCCTCAATGTCAGCCGCCCCCCCCCTCCTCCATGTCAGCCACCCCCCCTCCTCCTCAATGTCAGCCGCCCCCCCTCCTCCTCAATGTCAGCCGCCCCCCCTCCTCCTCAATGTCAGCCGCCCCCCTCCTCCATGTCAGCCGCCCCCCTCCTCCATGTCAGCCGCCCCCCTCCTCCATGTCAGCCGCCCCCCTCCTCCATGTCAGCCGCCCCCCTCCTCAATGTCAGCCGCCCCCTCCCTCTTTAATGTCAGCCGCCCCCCCCCTCCTCAATGTCAGCCGCCCCCCCTCCTCAATGTCAGCCGCCCCCCCTCCTCAATGTCAGCTGCCCCCCCTCTTCAATGTCAGCCGCCCCCCCTCCTCAATGTCAGCTGCCCCCCCTCCTCAATGTCAGCTGCCCCCCTCAATGTCAGCAGATCCCCCCTCCTCAATGTCAGCAGATCCCCCCTCTTCTCTGTCAGCAGACCCCCCCCTCTTCTCTGTCAGCAGCAGACCCCCCCCCCCTTCTCTGTCATCTCTCTCCTGCCTGCTTTCACTCTGGGACACAGCAAATGGCAATCTGCTACATGTGGCAGGTGAAGTGGCAAGTGACAATCCGCAATGTGTGGCAAGTGACGTTGTGGCAAGTGACAAAACGCAATGTGCAACGTTGTGGCAAGTGACAACCCGCAATGTGTGGCAGGTGGCGTCGTGGCAAGTGACAATCCGCAACATGTGGCAAGTGACAATCCGCATCTAGTGGCAGGTGACGTTGGCAAGAGACACGCTCAGGCTCCCACTGATTCTGCATTATGGTGAGTTGAACTATTTTATATATTATATAACAATGTAATAATAGAAATGATGCATTTCACTAATTTTGTTTTGCGATACGGCACTGCGTCGACTTAACTGACAATTGTGTGGTCATGCGACGGTGTACCCAAACAAAATTTACGTCCTTTTTCCCCCACAAATAGAGCTTTCTGTTGGTGGTATTTCTACATCAGTTTAGGCCAATATGTATTCTTCTACATATGTTTGGTAAAAAAAAATGCAATAAGTGTATATTGATTAGTTTGCACAAAGGTTATACCGTCTACAAAATAGGGGATAGACTTATGGCATTTTTATTAATATTTTTTTTTACTAGTAATGTCGGCGATCCGCGATTTTCAGTGAGACTGTGACATTGCGGTGAACAGATCAAACACCTTTGACACATTTTTGGGACCAGTGACATTTATACAGCGATTTGTGCTATAAAAATGCACTGATTACTGTGTAAATGTCACTGGCAGGAAAGGGGTTAAATGTGTTCCCTGGGAGGTGTTTCTAACTGGGGGGATGGGACTGACTGAAGGAGGAGAGAGATCTCTGTTCCTAATCACTAGGAACAGCAGATCAGTCTCTCCTCCCCTGTCAGAATGGGGATCTGTCTGTTTACATTGACAGATTCCCGTTCTGGCTCTCTGTGGAGCGATCGCGGGTGGCCGGCTGACATCGCGGTCACACACAGGTCCTTTTATACTCCTATATACATGCATGGAGCCATGACAGGTCCTCTTTATACTTCTACATACACGTATAGTGCCATGACCGCTATACTCCTATACATGAATAGAGCCATGACAGGTCCTCTTTATTTTCCTACATAAATGTATAGAGCCATGACAGGTCCTCTTTATACTCCTATACATGAATATAGCCATGACAAGTCCTCTTTATACAGCTACATGCATGTATAGAGCCATGACAGATCCTCTTAAGTTATCATGATATAAAATTATATCCTTTTGGTGGGTGTAATTATTTTTTTTTGGGGGGGGGGCAGCATTTAATTCTTGGTACCAGGCAGCACAATGTCTTAGGCGGGCACTGGGGGGGGGCACCTGAAATGTAAGGAAGCACTCCGCTGGCTGGGGACACCTGAGATGTAAAGAGGCACTTCGCTGGGGACACCTGAAATGTAAGGAGGCACTCCGCTGGCTGGGGACACCTGAGATCTAAGGAGGCACTCCGCTGGCTGGGGACACCTGAGATCTAAGGAGGCACTCCGCTGGCTGGGGACACCTGAGATCTAAGGAAGCACTCCGCTGGCTGGGGACACCTGAGATCTAAGGAGGCACTCCGCTGGCTGGGGACACCTGAGATCTAAGGAGGCACTCCGCTGGCTGGGGACACCTGAGATCTAAGGAGGCACTCCGCTGGGGACACCTGAGATCTAAGGAGGCACTCCGCTGGGGACACCTGAGATCTAAGGAGGCACTCCGCTGGGGACACCTGAGATCTAAGGAGGCACTCCGCTGGGGACACCTGAGATCTAAGGAGGCACTCCGCTGGGGACACCTGAGATCTAAGGAGGCACTCCGCTGGGGACACCTGAGATCTAAGGAGGCACTCCACTGGCTGGGGACACCTGAGATGTAAGGAGGCACTCCACTGGCTGGGGACACCTGAGATGTAAGGAGGCACTCCACTGGCTGGGGACACCTGAGATGTAAGGAGGCACTCCACTGGCTGGGGACATCTGAAATGTAAGGAGGCACTCCACTGGCTGGGGACACCTGAAATGTAAGGAGGCACTCCACTGGCTGGGGACACCTAAAATGTAAGGAGGCACTCCGCTGGCTGGGGACACCTAAAATGTAAGGAGACTCCGCTGGCTGGGGACAGTGACATCAGGGCTCCCACTGATTCTGCATTATGGCGAGTTGAATGATTTGGAATTGCTAACACCAGGTGTTTGGAGAATCTTGATCTGCTAATTGTTAAACTTTCTGGAATACTCATATTTCTATTGCGGTGTAGGATCTGGGCCTGCTGTCCCTCCATCCCTCTTTTTTTTACTCTCTCTCTCTCCTTATTTCTCCCTCGTTCATCTCAGACTCTAACCACACCCCTTTGAGTCACGCCCCTTTAAGCCACGTTCAATATTACACTTAAACAACGCCCATTATTCACGGGTCAGGTAGAGGGCCCCTTTGCAGAATTTTGCTTAGGGCCCCAGGGAGGTCAGGATCGGCACTGACTAGGACATGTCACCAACTGCTGTTCTTGCACATGCCTTTTGGGGAGGCATTGTGTCTGGTCCAGGGGTAATTTTTATACCGGGCCTAAGACCTGCCTTGTGTATCTGCACTTGGCACATTTTATTTACATTGTATTTTGCATTTATGTATCACAGGCCCTTGCACTGCATGTATGGTTTGTCGTGTTTTTTTTTTTTTAATAGTGAAGAATATGAAGGCCTGTCCAGATGTCAGGGAGAGTAGTCATAGAGCATTTGGCACTCAGGGCGACTCCTATACCTGGCAACCCCCCCCCCCCTCACGAAAGTGCACCAAAGATGCAGCATGCTGGACTTTTGGTGCGCCTCAGAAAATACAGAAGAAGAAAAAATCTGCAACCTAATAGAAATCTATAGGACTGCAGCTATAACTTCGGGTAAAAATGTAAGAAGACCTCCGTTACATTACACTACACAACTCCACACCTCTGGACCCCTTTACATTACACAACCCCTGTACATTAGACAGCTTTGTACCCCTCTAGATTACAGCCCCCCCCCCCCACACCTCTGGACTCCTTTACATTACACAGCTCCACACCTCCGGATCCCTTTACATTACACAGTGCACCCCCCCCCCCCAACACCTCTGCCCCTTCCTACCTTATTTGAGCATGCAGAGTGGGAGAGCAGAGCAGGAAGCAGAATGAGAGAAACAGCAATGCTGAATAGTAACCAATCACCTGGTGGTTAACTTGGAAAGTCTCTCTCCCCCTCCCCCCTAAGTGGTGGATGGACTGCCCCCCCCCCCCCCTCTCCCATTGGTACACCACTGGTTTCCGAAAGCTCCATTCAACTCTCTTGTTCTTGTACCAAACCCTTCATTTTATGTTTTGTTTTTTACAAAAAAAAAAAAAGAAGAAAAAACAAAAGTGCACAAATGAATCAGATACACACGAAAAGGAAAAATACACAGATGCAAAGTTAACTGAGAAAAAATAAACAAAATACACCAAAAATTGGAACATTCTTTGATTAAAGAAGTAAAAGACAAGATTGCAATGTTTGGATAATTAGAGCCATTTTTTACATACATATGTCAGTGCAATTTATATTTCTGCATTGCTACCTCTTTATACTGTTCAAGCATCAATGTAATTTATTTGAAGATAATAAACTGGATTTAATTAAAATTATGTTACCTGCTTTTTTGCTGCTTTTGCTTTCTAGTAACCCACAGAACCCTAAAAACTTTATATCTGTTGGGCAAGTCAGAGGTTAAATGTTGAGCTCCATTATGGGTTTCGGACTGATGACTTTACATCCCTTTAGAAGCCAACTTATCCTGACAGTATAAAAGTATAAATATTAGAATCTTCATAAATATAGCCAACCTCCTCCCCCCCCCCCCCCCCGATATCAGCTATGCAGCTCAGAGCGGCTCTGGTGATTGGGCAACGGACACCATGCCAACCCACACCTCCAAGCCCCTTAACACAAGAGCTCATCTCGGGCAGCAGAAATCGGGGAACACTGCCATCACAAACACCCCCCACCTGGGCAGCAGCTAGGGAGATCCGTGTGCGCAGCGGCAGTGTGAGGAAGTGGAAAGCAGACCAGGCTAGCGTGGCCCTGGGGGTGTTCCAGCTGAAAAATAACTGCCAAAAGGGGAAGCCAGGGCTCTCGCCGCCCTTGGGATGGTGTCGGCCCCGACCCGGCGCAGCGCACCCCCATAGCGAAACCACTGAAACCCCCCCCCCCCCAATGTGTGGCACCCGGGGCGGACCGCCCCCCCCCCCCCCCCGTTGGTACACCACTGTCTCTGTGCACTTTTTTGTTCACAGGTAATCGATTAAAGGATTTCACTTTTCATAACCAATTACATCCATATTCAGGGTGTAACACGTAACATGTTATGAAGGGGTCGGCCCCCGCTCCCCCACTGTGACAGCTAGCGTGGGATCTTCTCCCCCTCCTAGCTGTCAATTTTTTTTTTAAAACACTGCCATGTGGGGCTTCAGTCACGCCACTTATTCACAGAATGGAACACTACAAGTCCCAAAATCCTTAGTGGCTGACAGCTTGTAGTTCTCAATTAACTGCCACGGCGCTGTGAGCACTGTGGTAGTTAATTGATTCTTTCAGAATTCTGTCAGCGTGTATCGCCTTGCTCAACTAATCTCCAAAATAATATCTGCACTAGGTTTAAATAAATAAATGAACAAGCAGCCATTTACAACTGTGATACCAGCCAAAGAATTTGTGTACAAAAGACAGCAGTGCGAATTCCAATAATAATGTTGACAAATATCTACAAAGATATAAAGTATGTGTAACAAATAGAAGTAAAAAGAATAATAAAAATATAATAAAAATAAGTGTCCATTAAAAAAAGTCCTAATGATCAAAGACACTTGGTATGCAATTGTCTCTCTGAAATGTGCATAAAGATTTTCCAATCCATTTTATTGACTTCCTGGACAGACTTTAGGTCATGACACAGGACACCAGCTGAGGGTAGATGATGCAGGGTGTGTGCTAATGAGATCAGCTGGTCAACTCCTTCCTGTGTCATGACCTAAAGTCTGTCCAGGAAGTAAGGCAGAAGTAATCAAGAAGTGTGTTTAAACAGCTATGAAGAGAGTGAGGTAAGCCTATGGATCGAAAACGGTTTTATTTTTGCAAAAGAAGTACATTAAGCTACATTGGTACATAGGGGAGCTGGAATAAAAAAAAAAAAGGTTTAACTTGGCCTTTTAACCACTTATAGAACAGAAGAGTTCCCCCTTAATGACCAGGCCATTTTTTGCGATACGCTACTGCGTCGCTTTAACTGACAATTGCGCGGTCGTGCGACGTTGTACCCAAAGAAAATGTACGTCTTTTTTTTCCCACAAATAGAGCTTTCTTTTGTGGTATTTGACCACCTCTGCGGTTTTTATTTTTTGCCTTATAAACAAAAAAGAGTGACAGTTTTGAAAAAAAAAAATATATATATATTTTTTACTTTTTGCTATAATAAATATCCAAAAAATACATTTAATAAAACAAATTTCTTCATCAGTTTAGGCCAATATGTATTTCTTCTACATATTTTTGGTAAAAAAAAAAAAAAAAAAAAAATCGCAATAAGCGTATATTGATTGGTTTGCGCAAAAGTTATAGCATCTACAAAATAGGGGATAGATTTATGGCATTTTTAATTTATTTATTTTTTACTAGTTATGGTGGTGATCTGTGATTTTTAGCGGGACAGCGAAATTGCAGGTAGACAGATCGGACACTTTTTTTGGTTTGGACCAGTGACATTTATACAGCGATCGGTGCTATAAAAATGCACTGATTACTGTGTAAATGTCACTGGCAGGGAAGGGGTTAACACAAGGGGTTAAATGAGGCGTTTCTAACTGTGGGCGGATGGGACTGACTGGAGGAGAGAGATCGCTGTTCCTAGTCACTAGGAACAGCAGATCTCTCTCTCCTCCCCTGTCAGAACTGGGATCTGTCTGTTTACAGTGGCAGATCCCCGTTCTGACTCTTTCCCGTCATCGCAGGTGGTCGGCGGACATCGCAACCGCCGGCCACGTGCCTGCTATGGCTCTTAAAAGGAGCCGACGTACACCTACGGCGATTTGCGGGAACGAGCTGACCGGCCACTGTATAAAGACGGCGGCTGGTCGGTAAGTGGTTAATCACCGCACAGTGGAGAGAGCGCATGTGCGAGAGGGTTTGACTCAGTGGGAGTGTTTTAGCAAAAAGGCAGGATGGGACAATGCCAGGTCTTTTTTTTTTTTCAGCCGAAACGTGGCGGAACTCACTTCAGCCACCTCCGGCGCTGGCCCTGTGTTTGTGGCTTACTACTGGCACTTGTAAAACACAGAAGTGCGGCTTCTGGTGTACAAATGACAGCACTCTTCTCCAGGTGTCAGCGCCACCAAACCCTTGCTGCCTTTCCCCGTCATCTCTCATTTGTTGCAGCCTGATACTACACTTGTTTAAATAAATTTTGGTTCTCATTAAACTGATATCACATTGGCATAAGTATTTAGCTCCTTTGCAAGAACACTTGAAATCTAGCTCAAGTGTCTCCTTTTTCTTTTGATCGTTGCTAAGATGTTTCTACATCTTGATTGTAGTCCACCTGTGGTGAATTACGCAAATTGATTGGATGTGATTTGGAAAGGCATACACTGCTCTATATAAGACCTCATGGCTGACTATGCATACTGTATCAGAAAAAAAGCCATGAGGTCAAAGGAACAGCCTGCAGAGCTCAGAGACAGGATCAGTGGCGGCCCATCCATAAAGACTGTCCACCAGACACATAGAGTTCTACTAGTTTTTCTTTTGGAGAAGCACGTGATTAGAGCTGGAGGCAATAATTGGCTTAAAAAAGGGTGGACCCATGACCCACCCACGTGTGACATTAACAAATGTTGATAAGCTATTGTCTTCCTGCTTCTCCTCCCAGGCCAATCAGGACAGGAAGCAGGTCTGGAGACCGGATTGGTCGGCAGGAGAAGCATCCGGATTGGCTGGGAGGATAAGCCTGAGAAGCCGCCGAAGCCACCTGCGACCTGGATGGGGTAAGTGCGGGGCTGGCTTGCTAGCGAGTGAATGTCTTAGGAGCACCTGTAAGCAACTTATCTAAGGCCTATTCAGAGTGCTGGGATGTGTTAACACTCAAGCCTCGTACACATGGTCGGGAATCCCGCCAGGAAAAAACGTCGGTTTTCCTGACGGGATTCCTGGCAAGCTCTCCTTGCTCGCCGAGTGTACACACGGCCATTCAAAAGAACCGCCGTTCTTTTGAATGGCAAGAACGCGGTGACAGACTACGACGAGCATGCACTCGTCACATTCAATGCCATCGCCGCCATCTTGCTACACCCTACACTACCCTTGTAAGCTACCGCGCATGCATCGAAGTCTCATCGAGCATGCACGGGCTTACCTGGGACAGGTAAACATACACACTCACTGTTTTCTCGGCAGGAAAACTCTGCTGAGAATCCCGACGAGAAAAATAGAGCGCAGGTTCTCTATTTTTCTCGTTGAGATTCCCGGCAGTTTTCCCGACGACAAAGCATACACACGGCAGTTTTTCTCTGCAAAAAGCTCTCCCAGCAGCTTTCTTGCTGAGAAAACCGGCCGTGTGTACGAGGCTTCACTCTATCACACAAAAATGTATGTAATAAGCAAGTATGACTGCCCCCAAGTACATACATCATTATACATACAAAACAATAATGCATTTAAAAAACAAACATGATCTTTATTATTATAAACATTTAACAAAACATTAAAGAAGAAACAAAAAAAAACACACCAAACACTAGCGTGCACACTGAAAATACTGAAATTTATCATTTTGAGTGCACAAACTTTGGAAATATTTATATTTTCAATCTGAAGTTTAGTTAAAATATTATTTTTTTCTTTACAGCTTTAGTCACTTAATGAAGTATGCCCCACAATGTGCAGGGCTGCCCTGTCCTACTAGTGAACTTTCAGTGTTGAGGATTAAAAGCTTTGGGTCTCTGGGCCCAACTGTATTGAAGATGATCCATCAGCAACACACCCCCTGCTTCCCCTACCTAGTCAATTGCTTTTCACAGAGCAGCACACAGCACATATGCAGCAAACAGGCATTCAGGAGGAGATACTGTCACTTTTCAATTGTTTTTTTTTTCTTGTTATCTTAGCCCCCAGCCAACTGTTATTAGAGCTGTCAGAAGCCTCCTACTATTCACTTTGAGTGCCACAAGGAAAGTAAATAATAGACATCCTCTGCTGGCAATGATTACAAATGACAGCAGGAGGAGCAGCTACCATTACATGGGTGGTCCTGCTCATACTGAGGTCTGCCTTGAGTGGCTAAATGGTAGCAAGGAATGCAGATTAACTACATGTGCATAAAAATTCAAGGTCGGCATTGACATCCTCACATGCCCACCCCCTTTCCCTTTGGCTTATATGTGTGTAGCCAAGGTTTGCTACTGTGCTTATTATTAAGGACAGTTCGTTGTTTTTTTTATATATGAGTTTGGCTCCCTCTAGTGCATGTTGGACTCTGTGATTTTTTTTCTCCTGTGAGAATGACTAGAGCAATGCATCATGGAACATGTAGTCTGGGATGAGGAAGTGACACTGTTAGCCAGACCAATCTGGACCACAGGTAACAGACTTCTGTGCGCACAGAGCAGCTTGCTGGGACAGGAAATAAAAGAGCGGGTGTGACCTGTTTTTGCTCTCTCTGGATGCCATTTTGACCCTGCCAGCAGGAGGTCTGTGTGACAGGGAGTGCTGAGAATTTGCAGCCTACACTGCGGGGAGCCAGATCGCAAGCCTCAGAGGGATCTCAGAGGACAGCAACGCTATTCCAGTACAGCATACCGGCCCGTGTTCCAGACCATCTGGAGGCACCTGCAATCCAGTCCACCGGGAGCTGCAGCGTAGCGTGGCGTGGCGCCGCCATTTCCACAGGACAGAGACACAGAGAATTCCGGCTGGAACCCTCTATTCATCGGACGATCGTAGTGGTGAGCGAGCACAGCCCTTGTGATAGTTGACAACAGTACTGCTGAGAATTTTTTTTATACAGACTGTCTGGTGATACTTGTAGTTAAACGGATGTGAATCTACTTCTTCCCAGACCTCACACAGCAGGCGCTTGGGGCCAATATTCCCCAATGTGCTTAAAGTCAGTATTGTGAACATTTCTCTAGCACAGTCAAAGGAGGAGCATACATGTGTTATCATCCCTTCAGATAAGGTGCAGTTTAGTTCATCTTTGTTTTCATTTTCCATCTTGGATTACAAATTCACTGCAGTACAACCAATAGGCTAGCTGAAGATAACCGGAACTGAAGGAACGCTTATTCTTTCTTCTCTGCTGTGCATAACTTCTTAACATTCCTTTGCTTATTGCATTGAACTACTAATACGGGGAGCCAATCTATGGGATATATTGTTCAATTTACATTGTGTTTGTTATATACATATGTTTATCACTGTTTGCTGGTCTGTGTGTTGAGAACACAGAGGGAAAATATCCAATATATGTGATAGAGTGTTGGGTACTTGTTTCTCTGTCTACCCGTCTACATAGGTCTTGAAGTGGATTTATGACAAGTATTTTTGTGTAGCAGTTATGAGACCTATTCACTGTTAAATTGAGCTGTGTTTACTTATGCCATTCTTTGTGGTAATTTCATCCCAGTAAACATATCTGAGTTGTTCAGTGATATTGTGTGAGTTTCTCATTACTAGAGCAGCTGTGGCAGGATGGAACCCAAGGTGTCAGAGGTAAGAGAGGATTTGTAGAGTCAAAGTAACCAATGGGGTTTAGAGTCGACTAGCAGCCCTCACGGGGGTACTGCTACATGTGGTTTAATTGACCTTCCATGCAAAAAATGTCTCAAGCAGTTATCCTTTGAAGGTGAAAGCGTGTTTGGTCCAAGTACATGAAGGAAATCAAAGGAGTAAAAGTACTTTCTTTCCAAAAGAGGAAGAAGGCTTGTGCCTCCCCCAGTAAGACTTCTTCTCGTGGGGTTAGGAAAAGTTATTTTTGCCCCTCTCAGGTTTCTAGTTCCAATTCTAAGTCAGAAACATAAGAAGATAAAGCCCTCAAAATCAGCCAAGGCTGGTTCCAAGGCCTTAGAACAATGATGGGGCATCCCCACTTTTAAGATCCTCCTTGGCCTTCTAGTCCCAGGAAATCAAAAATGTTTGTAACTCCTGGAAATATTTTGGACCCAAACTGATGTTTCGCACTCTGCCTCCTACCTGCTTCATGCTTTCAAACCTTCCTCTCGCCCTGTTTTAGTTGATGGATCCTGTCTCAGAGGGTCATTGCCTCTGTACCAAAAGAAGGACACTATTATGACTTCTCCCCAAGCCTCCTCACATTGGCCTAAATTAATGCAGGGGTCTGGCCCATACTGGATCTAAAAACTCTCAACATGTCTCTACAGATTCAAAAGTTGTGCATGGAACTGCGGTTTACCTACCTTCTTCCAGGGGATTTTCTGGTTTCACTGGACATATGGGATGCCTACTTGCACATTCCCATTTTTCCTTCTCATCATCACTAAGTGTCTTGCAGTGCGTGGTCAGCATTACTAATTTGTTGTCATTCCTTTTGACCTTCCAACATACACGTTCCTGTAAAAATGGCTGTGCATATAAGTGGGTGCTGAAGCAACCACCGGCTGGACCTGTGTCAAGTCAGAGCAAGAGAATGTCACCAGTACACCAAGGATCTCCAGAACGAGTCCAAATCTTTATTCAGCCATCACATGGGTACAGCAGATTGGAGTCATGCAGGACCCCTTCATCAGGCCACATGCATTAATAAAGAAGTGCTTTCCCAAGGGATCCCACCTTAGGAAAGTCCCACCTAAGAAATCACAATTAATTTATAAAATGTCCTCAAATTTGAGATTAAACATGGTGCATAATATTCCTGATTTTTTTTTTTACAATTTTTAGATGAAAAAGGCTTCTTTGCCAGTGGAAGAGGTCTTCCGTGCAAATCTGTTTCCAGAAATAGGAGGAAAAAATAAATAAAATAAAATCAGACTGGTAAAGAGTATGAAATTAGAAAATGTATTACATGCAGTATAATGCATGCAACATGTGTTGGAATGTGAGTACCAATATAGGAGACACACCACTCGGAAATGAAGTGTACATACTGGAGAACACAAACAATATAAAGGAAAGGCTTTAAACAAAAGTGTATCCAATCATTTCAGAAAAGCACATAACATGGAACCAGAACGGTTGATATTTTATGGGACTGATCAAATAGAGAGGCACTGTAGAAGTTCTAATTTAAAACATGAAATCTTCAAAGATGAAGCAAGATGGGTCTTTGAATTGGGAGCCCTAACCCCCCAGGGTCTCAATGTTGATTTGGATCTAAATTATTTCATTGCCAATTATTAATGTATAATGGATGGTTTTGTATCATTTTAAATAAAGTCTAATATTAAGTTTATATTGAATCATTTTTAAATAGGTTGCCTTTTGTTAAATGGCCACAAGATGGCGGAGGACCACAAGGATGAATTTACTGGATGCATATTAACATATCGTTTAAAAAAAAAAAAAATACTGTATATACTCGAGTTTTTCAGCACATTTTTTTTTTTTTTGAAAATGCCCCCCTCGGCTTATACTCAAGTCTGTGTCAATCTTCAAATTTGTGTGCCTGACCCCGGCCAGCCATAGGTTCTCTGGACCCCAAATTTGGCACACATGTAACCCCACTCTTCTTCTACAAGTGTGCAAAGTTTGTTGTCCAGGGGACCTACGGCCAGGGAGCACCGATTCTTCAAAGCTGGGCACCCCTTCCATAGACTCCCATGTTAAACGTCAGTCTAGTCACAGCGCAGGAGATCAGGCAGTGAGATTGGACACAGTGAGGCATGGGCACAGTGACAGTGAGGCATGGGCACAGTGACAGTGAGGCATGGGCACAGTGAGGCATGCACATGGACACAGTGAGGCATGCAGATGGACACCCTAGGCTTATACTCGAGTCAATATGTTTTCCCAGTTTTTTGTGGTAAAATTGGGTGCCTCAGCTTATATTCGGGTCGGCTTATACTCGAGTATATACGGTACATTTTATATTTTTTATTGGACAATTGTTAAATGTTTGGGAGATAGAAAGGCAATAGTGGCAAGTCTAGTAAATAGGCCATTTTAAAAGATATATTGTTGTAATGGGCTCCAGCAGTGTAGAGGATCACATTTTAGTATATTGGTGATGATTGGGTTAATCGTATTTGGTCCCGATGGGAGGACATATAAGGGCTGTGATTGGTTAAGTGTCCCTGCTTCCTGTTGACAGCGAAACACGTAGAGGCGGGGCTACCTAACTGCTGACATCACTTTCAGTGATTACATTTCTGGGCCAATGGAATGCACGGCGCTCCGCCATATTTGCACAGCGGCGGCCAGTGTTCTTTGGTGAGATTTCACTACTGGAATCTGCTGGGTGCCAGCTGATGCACTATAGCATGTTAGTGGATTTTTATATTTTTTTAAATCTTTATTTTAATAAACTGGTTGCATGATGATCCTATGTTTGGTTATCCATTCCTGAGTTGCAAAGACAGAGAAGAGGACCATAAGGGAGGTGGTTATCCAGGTATCCTGATCCGAGAAACACAAGCACATTTAGACCCACTTAAACGCTGGGTCTAAGAGCCTGGTGGGTCTCAGTGTATAAGGGGGATAGAGTGGAATCACTGAAGAGCACCACCTTTAAATTGGCTTCAAGCACACTATTAAAGACACTTTTAATGAATTATTGTCTCATGGACATTTATATATTTTTTGAACACGAGAATTAGTATTACTTTATTGGTATCATAGACACGTTTCTTGTATGTGGTTTATTTTCACATAAAGTTTGATGTGTAGGGGCATATATTGATACCTAGCCCTCATCCATGATCTGCTCTGGGTCAAGAGTGCGTAATGTACAGTGGGGATCGAAAGTTTGGGCACCCCAGGTAAAAATGTGTATTAATGTGCATAACGAAGCCAAGGAAAGATGGAAAAATCTCCAAAATGACATCAAATTACAGATTAGACATTCTTATAATATGTCAAAAAAAGTTAGATTTTATTTCCATCATTTACACTTTCAAAATTACAGAAAACAAAAAAATGGCGTCTGCAAAAGTTTGAGCACCCTGCAGAATTTATAGCATGCACTGCCCCCTTTGCAAAGCTGAGACCTGCCAGTGTCATGGATTGTTCTCAATCATCGTCTGGGAAGACCAAGTGATGTCAATCCCAAAGGTTTTAAATGGACAGACTCATCTGACCTTGCCCCAACAATCAGCACCATGGGTTCTTCTAAGCAGTTGTCTAGAAAACTGAAACTGAAAATAGTTGATGCTCACAAAGCTGGAGAAGGCTATAAGAAGATAGCAAAGCGTTTTCAGATGTCAATATCCTCTGTTCGGAATGTAATTAAGAAATGGCAGTCATCAGGAACAGTGGAAGTTAAAGCAAGATCTGGAAGACCAAGAAAAATATCAGAGAGAACAGCTCGCAGGATTGTGAGAAAAGCAATTCAAAACCCACGTTTGACTGCACGATCCCTCCAGAAAGATCTGGCAGACACTGGAGTTGTGGTACACTATTCCACTATAAAGAGATACTTGTACAAATATGGTCTTCATGGAAGAGTCATCAGAAGAAAACCTCTTCTACGTCCTCACCACAAAAATCAGCGTTTGAACTTTGCAAATTAACATATAGACAAGCCTGAGGCATTTTGGAAACAAGTTCTGTGGACCGATGAGGTTAAAATAGAACTTTTTGGCCGGAATGAGCAAAGGTACGTTTGGAGAAAAAGGGGCACAGAATTTAATGAAAATAACCTCTGTCCAACTGTTAAGCATGGGGGTGGATCAATCATGCTGTGGGGTTGTATTGCAGCCAGTGGCACAGGGAACATTTCACAAGTAGAAGGAAAAATTGATTCAATAAAATTTCAGCAAATTTTGGATGGTAACTTGATGCCATCTGTTACCATCCAAAGTTAAAGAGAGGATGGCTTCTACAAATGGATAATTATCCTAAACACACCTCAAAATCCACAGGGGATTACATCAAGAGGCGTAAACTGAAGGTTTTGCAATGGCCTTCACAATCTCCTGACCTCAACATTATTGAAAACCTATGGATAGACCTTAAAAGAGCAGTGCGTGACAGACAGCCCAGAAATCTCAAAGAACTGGAAGACTTTTGTAAGGAAGAATGGGCAAAGATACCTCAAACAAGAATTGAAAGACTCTTGGCTGGCTACAAAAAGCGTTTACAAGCTGTGATACTTGCCAAAGGGGGCAGTACAAGTTAATTAACTCTGCAGGGTGCCCAAACTTTTGCAGACGCCATTTTTTTGTTTTCTGTAATTTTGAAAGTGTAAATGATGGAAATAAAATCTAACTTTTTTTGACATATTATAAGAATGTCTAATCTGTAATTTGATGCCATTTGGAGATTTTTCCATCTTTCCTTGGCTTCATTATGCACATTAATACACATTTTTACCTGGGGTGCCCAAACTTACGATCCCCAATGTACAGAGTGCAGGAGTTTAGGAGTGTGTAGCATATAGAATGTAGGGGTCAGGAGGAGTATGTAACAAGTAGAGGTCAAAAGTTATGGTACAATTGTTAGAACACAAGGACAACAAATGGGTAAATTAATAATCAATAAAATGGGTCTAGAGTAACACAGAGGTCTGAAGTATGTACACAGAGTTCAAAGCTCAAGTGTAAGTAGCACAGCATGCAGGGATCAGTAGTAACACAGAATTCAAAGGTCAGTAGTAACGCATTTTGCAGGGTTCAATAGTAAAACAGGAGTACAAGCAAAGTTCAGGAGAAAATAACGCAGAGTGCAGAGGACAGTGGTAATATCTGTCTACCACCACCCCCCTTGTCTCATTCATGCTTATTCCTCTACCTGTACACATATTGCAAAACCTGATCTCCTCGGTCAACCTCCTCCTCATCTCCAGCTTACACACAACTCCGTCCCCACTCATCCTGAACACATGCAAAGAAGGGCCAGATGTCATCTTCTTGTCTTTGCATCCTCACCTCCAGCTCACCTTGTCTGCACTAGCCAGAAGTTGGGAAGAGTTGCATAATGCCTTCACCCTTCGGTCCAACAGAAGCAGGTGCTCACAACATTAAAGCTGGGAGGTATTGCACTAAACCCTCCCCTCTCTCCTGTTGCTACTCCTGCAGGCAGTGAATTAAACAGAAATTTCCATGCAGTTTTCAACCCAGCGCCTCTGGACCAAGGATGCCATGTTTGAAACAGGGCCTAGATATTGAAACTGGGGACCAAAATGGGAATGCTTGGCAGGCAGGGAAAGCCTCCTCAAATTGAGTACTGTCCCTGGAAACCAGGGACGTCTGGTCACCCAAATTTAGCATCAGGCAATAAAAAAGGAGTTTATTTTTTTGGACAATGACAATGGAAAAATCATATAGGTTACCATTCAAGCCAGCAAGCCTACTTGAACAGGTCTCAGCTTCAGAAAGTAGAAGAAATTTGGAATGCGAAAAAAAAAAGTGTTTACCATACTGCTGTATTTGAGGCCGACCACTGCACAATCGATTCGGCTATGGTTCACAAAGATAAACAAGACTCACCAAATGATGACTCTGATGACATTCGCCAACCACTGGGTAGAGTGCTCTAATAAAACCTGGTTTTACTGGATGGAATTTACGCGCTCCCCTGAATATCGAGACATAATGGGCTCTCAGACATAAGACACACTTTAAGATTTGCCTGACCCGTTTGAATTATTTAAGCTGGAATTACATTTAACGCGTCCACCTGGATTCCACACAGTCCCCACTTTAGACTTGGTTTCTCTCTACTACTCCTGACCCATACATTTCTTCATTTCATTCCTATACCCCCCTTTTTTTCCCTTCCAACTATAGAGTCCTTGCCCTGATTTGGGTTGAAATGTTCCCTTGTTTGTACATGCAGGAGTGGCCTCAGACATAGAGGCTCTGCTGTGAAATCACTACATTTAATTTGACACTCTAAAAAGCCTATGGAGAAGTTGGTGGATGTATGTTATGTCTTGACTAATTTAGTCTTTGGGGATGTCACCTAGCCGGGACTCTCTCTGACGTTGTACTAGAACGAGTTTACTGTATAGGTTGGCTGGTATTGGCCTATTGAGAATGTACCTGTCAGGATCACTTAAGTGCTCCTTCTCCTCATTCCACTATCCGGTTTTTGGCTCTTGCATTCCCCCTGTCTGTGTTCACCAGGAAGGTGATTGATCTGGTCAGTCACCTGATATAAGCAAATCGGACACTCTATCCCTTGTTTGTGATAGAGACAGAGTTACCTGCATTTGTTCCTGATCAAGCCTCCAGTTTGTCTGCCCTGATTTGCTGTTGAATTTCCCTGTGTATGACCCGGATCGGATATTGGACTATTCCCTGAACTCAGCCTGCCTTTTACCTAGACTGGCATTGGAGCGGATATTGGACTATTCCCTGAACTCAGCCTGGCTTTTACCTGGACTGTCATAGAACCACGCTAGCTGTCTGCTAAACTGTAAGTAGTCTGTTGTTTGCTCTGTTCGCATCTGCCCTGGTGTGGTGGCCATGCACTATAGCATTGTGTAGAAGTCCTAGGGGCAACCCAATACCGGTAGGCCTACTTGCCTAAGGGAAAGGGGGCTGCTATAGGTAAAGCACACAGTAGCTAGCTATAGTGTCTGACCACCTGTATTGTGGTAGATGTGACATTTGTGACAGTACCACCTGTATGTACCCTTGAAAAGTAAAGGAAAAAAAAAAAGATGCTCCTTGCCGTTATCATATGCACTGTAGACCCCCCCCCCCCCCCCCCCCTCTAATGGTCATTGTTTGGATCTACCCACCTACTGTGGAGAAACACCTGTTTGAGACACATGTTACAAGTACTGAAGTTTACCAGTCTATGTTACACTCAATGCATATATTGTACCGTTTTTGTCCTGTTTAACAGTCATGTTTCTAGTTTATTTCTCCACTTGTATTGTATACCAACGATGATACAATAAAGTTTCTTATGGAAAAAAATAAATAAAGAAAGGCTTGAATAGCTTGAAGCGCACTCTTTCTGCGAGCCAATGCAATTGCAATCAAAAACTGAGAAATTTAATTGGGGTCTCTGCTAGAGGTTTAAAAGTAGACTTGATTATGGATTCTCAGATATGGACAGTCCAAGAGTTTAATTTATATGATATTACCTTAGGGTAATAAAGGCAAGCCGCTGTATATCAAAAAATCCGACACAATGATGTGGTGTGTTGGAGCCAATGGAAATGAGATGGGAATACTGTCATCATATAAATGAAACTCTTGGACTGTCCATATCTGAGAATCCATAATTGTATATGTATAAAAGGAACTCCAATTATAAAACACATAAAAGGAACTGACACTCAATCTATCATTGAATTAAGGTGCATGTGTGGGCTCCTCCCACTCAGCAGATGTGATCTCTCGTAGGCTTAATTTGGGCCTCGGTGTGTCTCCTTGTTGGGCGACCAATCTGAAACACACCTGCTTGGGTGTTTTTTAGTATGCTCTGGTCACCTGTAATCTCTTTATTAAAAGGTATGATCATTGATGGTCACTGCATAAATGTTGATCCAATATAGTATGGACACATATGTTGTTGGTTTCTCTGTATGTAAACATATTTTAACTTTAGGTTTCATGATTTAGATGTCCTTAACCCTTAGAGGAAGATTTGAACTAGCATAAAAGGAGCAACGCGTTGGTGTTTTTTGAGCAGTATATCAAGCTTGAATTTTTTTTTTCATGTATATAAATGTTCTTTATCTATGGCATTAGGGCATACTGTGTAGTATAGAGGGTACATACCAGAGCTCATGTTTTTAAAATTGCACTTTCTTATTGAAACTTTATGTAATTTTTTGTATCAATAAAATATAGTTTTTATATATCCAATTGACATATTTTGTATTTTTTGCTGCCTAAAAGCCCCTGGGAGTTTGTCTCGGTTTTTGATTTTGTTACATAATTTGGGATTAGCAGCACTTTTTTCACCCATATGGATGGGCTCATCTATTAAAAACTCTGGATCTTTTTCTCTGCAACCTTTGACAGATCTGGTCATGTCTGAATAGCTGACCTTTCTCTGCCTGGATATCCAAGGTCTAATAAATTGCTTTAGGGAAATCATCTACATATCAGAGACAACTAAATCCTGGAAACTCTAGTACAGTGATGGTGAACCTTGGCACCCCAGATGTTTTGGAACTACATTTCCCATGGTGCTCATGCACTCTGCAGTGTAGTTGAGCATCATGGGAAATGTAGTTACAAAACACCTGGGGTGCCAAGGTTCGCCATCACTGCTCTAGAAGATTCGCCTTCATGATCACTTCACTAGGAGAATCAATCTCAGAAGTTTTGGGGTCACTCACCAGGAACTCTTTCTGTGCAACTTTCCCTAAAACTGGCGGCATAAGATTAGGGGTCTTGGGCATTGTAGAAGGCTGGCTAGTGGGAGTGACTGGACCTTCATGTCAGCCAGAAGCGATCTAAAAGTAGGTAGACGCCAACTCCCCAAGGGCCAGTTAACACCAGGATTCCTGTGCGAATGCAGTGTGTTTTCAGCCCATTTATTTGAATAGGCTAAAATTGCACTGCACCGCACAAAATGTAGTGCATGCACTGCAACCGTATTGCATGGTACTTCTGTGCCATGCGATAAGGTGCAGGCAAATGCACTGTGCTTGGGGTGTAGTTTGCATTGTATTGTGTTTTCAAGACAGTGAGGGAAATGCACAAAAAATAGGATTTTTTACTCACCGTAAAATCCTTTTCTCTGATTCCATGGACCGACACAGCTTCTCTATTGACAAAGTGGGTATTATCCGTTAATTAGGAGTGACTAGGCAGAAAAACTTGTAAAAAGTGTTGCATCACACCTTCTACAGTACCGCCCAGGGGGCGGACCCTCTGGTATAACCTCTCAGTCTGCATCTTGCAGATCAGTTTGTCAAAAAGCAGTACAAACTTAAAAGGAGGGGTGGGTGCTGTGTCGGTCCATGGACTCAGAGAAAAGGATTTTACAGTGAGTAAAAAATCCTATTTACTCTTTCGTCCATGGACTGACACAGCTTCTCTATTGACAAAGTGGGACATCCCAAAGCAGTGTCAGAGAAAAAACGAGGGGTGGTAACAGCATAAAAATAAACTTCACCCCAAAACACAAAACAGCACTCCTCCAACGGAGGAGCTGCAACTCTAAACAGCCGCTTGCAAAACCTTGCGGCCGAAAGAAGCATCCGAAGATGCACCTACATCAACTTTGTAGAATTTTGTGAAAGTGTGAGCGGACGACCCAGTCGCCGCTTTACATAATTGGGAAACAGACGCTTGATGTCGGAAAGCCCAAGAGGCACCTATTGCCCTGGTCGAATGCGCCGTGACAGGAAAGGGGGGCGCTTGACCCCTTAAGGCGTAAGCCTGGATTACTATCTGTCGGATCCACCTAGAGATGGTGGCCGACGAGACTGCTTGGCCCTTCTTGGGACCAGCCACCGAAACAAACAGTGAGTCTGACTTCCGGAACAGGGAAGTAGCAGATAAGTATACTCTCAAAGCTCGGACAACGTCCAAGGAATGCAACACCGACTCCTTAGGATTCGACGGATGAGGACACAAGGATGGAAGTACAATGTCTTTGTTGAGATGAAAAGCCGAAACGACCTTCGGAAGAAAGGAAGGCTGCGGCCGCAGCACCACCTTATCCTTGTGGAAAACCAAATAGGGAGCCTTGCAGGACAAAGCTGCCAGCTCAGAGACTCGTCTAACTGACGTAACAGCCACCAAAAAGACCACTTTCTGAGAAAGTGTCAACAGGGGAATATCTCTAATATTCTCAAACGGTGCCTTCTGAAGCACCGAGAGGACCAGGTTCAAGTCCCACGGAGGTAACGGGGGACGGACCGGAGGGGCCACATGTCGAACCCCCCTGCACAAATGTACTCACGAGAGAGTGAGCCACCAGGGGTCGCTGAAAAAAGACAGCCAGGGCAGATATCTGTCCCTTAATCGTACTTAGGGCAAGCCCTTTGGTCCACCCCATGCTGTAAAAACAGCAGGATTCTGGAAACCAAATAGGTACGCGGATGCCATCTCATTTCCTCACACATGGAGATGTAGGCCTTCCAAGTGCGGTGATAAACCTTCCTAGAGGACAGTTTGAGCACTTCTCATAGTAGAGATTACTGAATCTGACAGGCCCGGTCTCTCAGAACCCTGTTCTCAACAGCCATGCCGTTAAAGCCAATGACTGTAAAGCAGGATGGAGTATGGGACCCTGCGATAGCAGGTCCTTCCGTAGTGGTAGGCGCCAGGGGACATCTGCTACCAGACGTACTAGATCGGCGTACCAAGGACGCTGAGGCCAATCTGGAGCGATTAGGATCATTGGAATTCCCTCTGCCTCCACTCTGCGGAGCAGAAGAGGAAGAAGCCTTAAGGGAGGGAAGGCATAGATTAGCTGATACTGACCCCACGATGCCACCAACGCATCCGTTGCGTCTGCCCATGGGTCTCTTGACCGGGCCACAAACCTCAATACCTTCTGATTGAGTCGGGAAGCCAGAAGATCTACGTCTGGTGTGCTCCAACTTTGGCAGAGGAGTTGGAACACCTCCCGGGTGTAAGGACTATTCTCCCTGGTCCAGCATCTGGCGGCTCAGGTAGCCCGCCTGACAGTTCTCCACACCCGGAATGTACACGGCCGACAGTAACGGTACGCTCTTCTCTGCCCACTTCAGGATGCGAGCAACCTCCGATGCTGCAGCTGAGCTTCTTGTTCCGCCTTGATGATTGACATATGTCACCGCTGTGGCGTTGTCTGACTGGATCCTGACTGGACGCCCTTGCAGCCTCTGAGACCATTTGAAGAGGCACAGCCTGATCGCCCGGATTTCCAGGACATTGATCGGCAGGAGGGCTTCCTCTGGGGTCCAGCGACCTTGCGCCGACTGAACACCCCAGACTCCCCCCCAACCTGTAAGGCTGGCGTCCGTCGTGATCACTATCCAGTAAACCGGAAGAAATGACTTCCCGGCCATTAGAGCCGGTGCTGTCAGCCACCATACCAGGGATCTCCTGACTAGGTGGCTCACTCGGATTTGATAATCCAGAGATGAAGGGCATCTGTGCCATCTGGACAGAACTTCCTTCTGTAACACTCGAGTGTGGTATTGACCATATGGGACCGCCTCGAAGGAGGCTACCATGAGGCCCAACACTCGCATGTAAAAACGGAGTGACGACCAATTCCTGGAAGTCAGCTGCCGTACTGCAGCCCGGAGGGTCTGCAACTTCTCCACAGGGAGGAATACCTTTGCCTCTGAGGAATCCAGAATCAACCCCAGGTACACTAGGCGTTGAGTGGGCATTAATACTGACTTTTGCGTGTTTAGTATCCAACCACAGTCTCGAAGAGTCTGACAGGTAATGGACACGCTTACCTCTAAATTCTGAGCTTGAAGGCGCCTTCAGTAGAAGGTCGTCCAAGTAGCCCATGATAGCGATACCCCGCTGTCTTAGAAGTGCCAGAATCGGAGCGAGCACCTTGGTGAACGTCCTGGGTGCTGAGGCAAGGCCAAACGGGAGGGCCACAAACTGGTAGTGGTTCTTCCCGACAGCAAATCACAGAGACTTCTGGTGTCTGGAGTATATGGGGACATGCAGGTATGCGTCCTTGATGTCCAAGGAGGCCAGAAAGTCCCCCAGATGGAGAGCCGTGACTACAGATCGAACCGACTCCATCCAAAATCTTTGTACCTTCACAAAGCAATTGAGGGCTCGGAGATCCAACATTGGACGAACCCCCTCCTTCGGCACAATGAACAGATTTGAGTAAAAACCCTGACCCCGTTCCTGTTCTGGAACTGGAATAACTACCTTGCGTTCCAGTAGACCCTGGACCGCCCCATACAGGGCCTCCCGATGGGTCGGTAGTAGCTGGAGATTGGAGGTGATGAATCTGTCCAGTGGACAAGAGCGAAACTCTATCTTGTAGCCTGAGGAAATTACTTCGCAAACCCACCTGTCGGAGACTAGAGCTGTCCACTAAATCGCGAATTTGCGAAGACGTCCCCCCACCCGAGAGCTGGGTGGGCGCGGACCTTCATGCGGACGCAGATTTGTCCGCAGGCTTGTTGGGTATGTGGGACCAAGGACGCCTTTGTCCTTGGGTAGGCGCTTTATCGGCCTGGGGTCTTTTCCCTGTCGCCCTAGGGGGACGAAAAAACAGCTTGCGTGCAGTAAAGGAGGGCCCTTGCCCTTGGCGTGGCCCCTTACCCTTGCTAATTTGGGGAAGCAAAGTGCTTTTACCTCCTGTGGCATCCTTGATGATGTCATCCAGAGAAGCCCCAAAAAGTCTGTCGCCCTTAAAAGGCAGATCCAACAGAGCTTTCTTGGAAGTCTAGTCCGCAGACCAGCCTTTTAGCCAGATCAGGCAGCGTATTGCTACTGCATAAACCAAAGCTTTAGACAGCAGGGGAATAGTATCCATGTCTGACTCGCAAACAAACCTAAGACCCTGGACCAACTGGTCGGCCAATGTTATCTCATCAGGAGGAGCATCTCGCTCCTTAACCCCTGGAGTAGCAATCTTGCCCATTCAGTAAGTGTCTGAGACACTAGGGCCCCCCGCCAAATGTCGGGCGTACTGCCGAGCCTGCCACTGAGTATAGGTGGCAAGCGAGTGCTTCAGCCTTCTTATCCACAGGGTCCTTGAAAACAGGAGCCCCTTCTACAGGAATTGTGGTGGCTCTATTAAGTCTGGACACCGGAGGGTCCACTATAGGGGGAGAGGTCCATTTCTTCAGAAAACTCTCCTCAAAGGGGTACCGTACCGCAAACCTCTTTGGGGCTGTAAAGACCCTCAGTGGGTTCTCCCATTCCTTGTATAAGAGTTTAATAAAAGACACACAAGGGAACACCTTAGCAGTGCGGGCAGGTCTATGAAACCCAAGTGGACTGGAGTCTCTGCTGCTTCTGCAGTATTTTCCAACTTTAGCGTATACCGCACTGCAGTAATAAGGTCAGATACCAATGCCGTCTCGCGTACTGACCTGGACTTGGAGTGCTCCTCACTGTCCGGTCACGGTCTGCAGTCTCTGATGCGTCAGAATCTGGGCCCTGAGCCGTAGCTGGACCTGGTTCTGCATCAGAATTATCCCCAGAAGCTTGCAGGGGACGGGGCGTTTACTACCCCCTGTATTCCCGTGTGCTGCTTCCACCCTGGCAGCAAACGCCTCTAGGATTGCCGTCATAGCGTTCATAGACACCTCAGGGGCACCAGTTGCTAAATCTGGTGTTTTAGGGGAGAAGACATCTGGCTCAGATGCCATGCTGACCACACGCTGACACCCACAGGGCTCCAGGCAAGATATCAATAGGCCACCCTCCTGCGCTGCAGAGATGCTGGGTTACCCAGAGGACTGACCACCCTGGACCGGTACTGCTATGCTGCCGTGTGCTGCGCCTGTGATGCTGTCCCACTGCTGCTGTGTCAGTCTGCTTTTTTTATCAGCACTTCCTGTGTGAATTTTCGCGCCAGTGTAATGCACCCAAGAGGCCGGAGGCTCTCGCAAAATGGTTGCCAAAAACGTCTGTATGGAAGATAATGTGGGCTCTAAGAAAATGGCCGCCGAGCCGAAGATAGAGGTCAAGCAGCTGTAGCCCACAAAAAGATGGCCGCCGAACGGCAATATATACATACAGGGTGGACAAACCTTTCCAGCAGATCAGCTGATAGGGGCCAGTGGGTGTGGCCGAACCACAGGAAGATGGCCGCCGGGCAGTCACAAGAGGCCGAACTCGGCATGGACCACCCCAAAATGGCCGCCGACAGCATGGAGGAGGAAGCACATACAGGTAAGCAGACATGACATTTCTTTTAAATGTTAGTTACAGCCAGCCCCGCTCCAGTGGAACCCCCTAGGTGACCCCCAGCAGCCAGCAACCTTTAGCTAGAAGCCCAGGGAGGAGGGAAAGGCAGGGAGAGAGGGAAGAAAGGGGCCACAACCACTTACTTGATCTCTCCAGGAATGTCCAGCTAAATCACCCAGCCGAGGCAGGGGAGTTTTACTTACATATCCTGCATGTATTATGCTGGAAGACATACCAAACAGATCATCGTCCGCGCACGGAAGGTGACTGTTGGCCAGGCATGCTGTGATTGGACCCAAAAGGGACGATCATATGTATGCCCTGGAGCGTGACGCTCACCGGACAGGCTGCTGCGACTCGGCCGTAAGGTCAGCCGAAGCTGAGCGGTCCGATGCAGGCCCTGGAGCGTAGGCTCACCGGCCACCCGTGGAGCGACGGGTATGTCGTGGAAAACCCAGCGCGTAGCTATGGTCGGCACACGCTCGATGGCCGAAACTGGGGAGACTACAAGGATCGAGGATCCAGGCTGTCACCCAGTCGGCAGTTGATCGAAGATCGCAGGAAACAACAAATGTAGCAAAAAAATATATATTTTTTCCCCCGGACCAATGGGCCCGAAGGGAGCCATGTCCTACTCCTTGCTAGACAGAAAAAAACTGATCTGCAAGATGCAGACTGAGAGGTTATACCAGAGGGTCCGCCCCCTGGGTGGTACTGTAGAAGGTGTGATGCAACACTTTTTACAAGTTTTTCTGCCTAGTCACTCCTAATTAACGGATAATACCCACTTTGTCAATAGAGAAACTGTGTCGGTCCATGGACGAAAGAGTAAACTAAATTTTTCCTGCACCGTGTTATGATGTTAACGGGCCCTAACAGGGGACAGAAGCTTTTTACAGGCTGTAGCAGACTCTTCTTTAACCACTTGCTGACCGCTGCATGCTGATATACGTCGGCACAATGGCAGCGGTGAGCAAATGGGCGTACCTGTATGTCCCCTTTAATTTGCCATCTAGCGGGCGCGCCATGTACTCCGTGAGCGTGCCCGCGGGCCCCGCAAACTCGATGTTCGCCAGCGATCGTGACACGGAGAGGCAGAATGGGGAGATGCCTATGTAAACAAGGCATTTCCCTGTTCTGCCTAGTGACATGACAGGTATCTACTGCTCCCGGTCATCGGGAGCAGTGATCGCTGTCATGTCAGTGGTAGCCCATCCTCCCTACAGTTAGAATCACTCCCTAGGACACACTTAACACCTTGATCGCCTCTTAGTGTTTAACCCCTTCCCTGCCAGTGTCAGTTACACAGTAATCAGTGAATTTTTATAGCACTGATCGCTGTATAAATGACAATGGTCCCAAAATAGTGTCAAAAGTGTCCGATGTGTCCGCCGCAATGTCGCAGTCACGATAAAAATTGCAGATCGCAGCCATTACTAGTAAAAAATAATAATTTTTTTTTTATAAAAATGCCATAAATCTATCCCCCATTTTGTAGACGCTATAACTTTGCGCAAACCAATCAATATACGCTTATTGCGATTTTTTTTTTTTTATATACCAAAAATATGTAGAAGAATACATATCGGCCTAAACGGAGGAAAAAAGTATATATTTTTTGGGGGATGTTTATTATAGCAAAAAGTAAAAAATATTGCTTTTTTCCAAAATTGTCGCTCTTTTTTTTGTTGTTTATAGCGCAAAAAATAAAAAAATAAAAACCGCAGAGGTGATCAAATACCACCAAAAGAAAGCTCTATTTGTGGGAAAAAAAAGTATGTCAATTTTGTTTGGTTGCAACGTCGCATGACTGTGCAATTGTCAGTTAAAACGACGCAGTGCTGTATCGCAAAAAGTGCTCTGGTCAGGAAGGGGGTAAATCCTTCTGGGGCTGAAGTGGTTAAGCAATAATAGAGGCACGATCACAAAGATCCTAACTTATATAACAAATTGAACATTTCAGATGTGGTTCCTTTTTAATCTTCTCAGGGGCCTTTGCCTAAAAAAGTCAATAAAAAATTAGACCACCACCTTCCTGCCTAATCTAGAATCCTTCACTTGAAAAAATAGGATTTTTTTTGTACTCACCGTAAAATCCTTTTCTCTGTCGTCCATGGACGGACACAGCTCCTTAAATCTTGACAAAGTGGGTTATGTTCCTGTTCATAGGAGAGGAATAGGCAGAACATGTTAGTTATCTTAAAACATGTAAATTTAACAGAGTTGAACAGCCCCGCCCAGGGGGCGGTCCCTCCATACATAACCCTCCTACCTGCAGTCAGCCGCCTCAGTTCGTAGAAAAGCAGTACAAACTAAAAAAGGAGGGTTGGGTGCCGTGTCCGTCCATTGACGACAGAGAAAAGGATTTTACGGTAAGTACAAAAAAATCCTATTTTCTCTTTTCGTCCATGGACGGACACAGCTCCTTAAATTCAAAGTGGGACGTCCCCAAGCAGTGTCAGAAAAAACAAGGGGTGGGAACAGCAATCAAAAGAAGACTTAACTTCACCCCAAACAAAACAGAGCTCCTCAACGGAGAAGTTGCAACCTCAAACAGCCACCTGCAAAACCTTGCGGCCAAAGGAAGCATCCGAAGATGCACTCACATCAACCTTGTAAAACTTTGAGAAAGTGTGAACAGACGACCAGGTCGCCGTCTTACACACCTTGAAGACAGATGTTAGATGTCGGAAAGCCCAGGAAGCACCAATTGCCCTGGTTGAATGCGCCATGACAGGAAAGGGAGGCGCCCGCCCCTTAAGGGCATAGGCTGGATGACGATCTGCCTGATCCCCCTAGAAAGGTGGCCGATGAGACCGCCAGGCCCTTCTGTAGACCAGATACCGACACGAACAGTGAGTCAGAAATCCGGAACGGAGCAGTAGCAGACAGGTACACCTGTAGGGCACGTACCACGTCCAAGGGATGTAGCGCAGCCTCCTGGGAATGCGACGGCCGAGGACACAAGGATGGAAGCACATGTCCTCGTTTTAGGTGAAAAGCCGAAACTACCTTAGGAAGGAATGAAGGTTGCAAGACAAGGCCGCCAATTCAGAAACCCTACTGACCAATGTAAGGGCAACTAGAAAGGCAACTTTCTGAGAAAGCGTTAAGAGTGGAATCTCCCTGATGTTCTCAAAGGGAGGTTCCTGAAGTACCAAGACACTAGAGTCAAGTCTACGGAGTAAACGGTGGTCCAATCCACGAGTCAGACCCCCTGCACAAACGTACTTACCAGTGAGTGAGCCACCAGGGGCCATTTAAGAAGACAGCCAAGGCTGAAATCTGCCCCTTAACAGTGCTTAAGGCAAGTTTCAGATCCACTCCGCACTGTAAGAACAGCAGGATCCGAGAAACCGAATATGTCCGTGGGCGCCAGGCTATCTCTTCACACAGAGATGAAGGCCTTCCAAGTGCAATGGTAGATCGTCCGGGAAGAAGATTTCCGGGCCCTCAACATGAAGGAGATTACCGAATCTGACAGACCACGGTCCCTTAGTACCTGGCTTTCAATAGTCATGCCGTTAAAGCCAGCGACTGTAAAACAGGATGAAGTATGGGACCTTGAGACAGAAGGTCCACCCGCATTGGCAGCCGCCAGGGAGCTTCGGCTACCAGTCTCACAAGGTCGGTGTACCAGGGACGACGGGACCAATCTGGGGCGATTAGAATCACCAGAATCCCCTCGGCCTCCACTCTGCGGAGCAGACGAGGAAGCAATTTCATTGGGGGAAAGGCATAAATTCCGCATGGAGCCACCAACGCGTCCGACGCGTCTGCCCAGGGATCCCTGGACCTAGCCACAAACCTTGACACCTGCGATTGAGGCGAGAGGCCAGGAGATCCACAACTGGTGTGCCGACCCAATTCTGACAAAGTAATTGAAACACCTCCGAGTGTAACGACCATTCCCCTTGGTCCAGCATCTGGCGACTCAGATAGTCCGCCTGCCAGTTTTCTACGCCCGGATGTAAACAGCTGATAGAGCCCCTTCAGCCCAACTTAGGATGTGAGCGACGTCCGACGCTGCGGCCGAGCTCCTTGTTACTCCCTGATGGTTGACTGAAGCCACCGCCGTGGCGGTATCCAACTGGAACCTGATCAGATGCCCCTGAAGTCTCTGCGACCACTTGGAGAGGCACAGTCAAATCGCTCGAAGTTCGAGGACATTGATCGGCAGGCGAGATATTCGTCCGAAGTCTAGCAACCCTGGGCCAACTGGACCCCCCAGACTCCCCTCCAAACCGTGAGGATGGCGTCTGTCGTGATCACAGTCCCATGGAAAGGAAGGAACGACCTCCTGGACTGAAGAGCTGGGAATCTCAGCCGCACTCTCAGGGAAGCCTTGACCAGGTGACTTACCTGAATCTAGAGAAAATGGAGATCTATTCCAAGTGGACAGGATCTCCTCCTGCAATACTCGAGTGTGGAATTGGGCATACGGAACTGCCTCGAAGGAGGCCACCATGAGGCCCACAACTCGCATGCAAAAAATGGAGAGACGACCATTTGCGGGATGCTAACAATTTCACCACCGACTGGAGCATCTGCAACTGCTCCAAAGGAAGGAAGACCTTTGCCTCCGAAGAGTCCAGGATCAAGCCTAGGTACTCCAGACACTGAGTCTGTACCAAAACCGACATCTGTATGTTCAGTACCCAACCAATGTCCCGGAGGGTCTGACTGGCTATAGACATGTCCTCCTCTAATTCTGAGCCAGAAGCAGCTCTCAGAAGAAGAACGTCCAAGTAGCCCACGATAGCAATGCCTCGCTGTCACAGCAAAGCCAGATCGGGGCGAGCACCTTGTTAAAAATCGCAAAGCGCAGAAACCTCTGATGGCTGTTGCAGATGGGGACATGCAAGTATGCGTCCTTGGTGTCCAGGGACGCCAGAAATCCCCCAGATGGAGCGCAGCAACCTCCGAACGAATGCATTTAATCCTGAACGCCACACCCTTACAAGGTATTGAGGGCCCTGAGGTCCAGATTGGACGGACACCGTTCTTCCTTGGGACTACCAACAGATTCCAATAGAATCCCTGAAACCTTTCCACCAGGGGCACAGGTAAAATTACTCTGCACCAGAGCAAGTCTTGTACTGCTCCCATCAAAGCAGACCGACGAGCCGGAAGGAGAGGAAGATTTGAGGGAAAGATCTGTTTGGTGGACAAGAAGAACTCTATCTTGTACCCCTAAGTGACCACCTCGCAGACCCACTGGTTAGAGAGCAGGGAGGTCCACTGAGCTGCAAACTTGCTAAGCCATCCCCCCACCCTTGAGTCGGGCGGGGGCAAAATTTCATGCGGTAGCATGGTATGTTAGCTGGCTTGTTCGCGTACGCACCCAGGGACGCTTCTTTCTGTCCCCCAGCTAGAGCCTTGTCAGTTTGGGAGGATCTGCCGGCTGACCCTGACTGCCGAAAATACTGCTTCTGCGCGGAATAGGAGGGCCCCGGCCAACGCGCGGCTCCTTCCCCTCAGAGGACTGCGGGATAAGTGTGCTCTTACCTCCAGTGACATCCTTAATAATGTCGTCCAGCGAGGTACCAAAAAACCTCTGCCAGAGCTCACTTGGATGCTAGGTCAGTGGGCCAGCATTCCAGCCAATCAGGCGGCGCAGTACCACCGCAGATACAGAGGTTCTGGAAATCATTTACATACACACATCGAGTATGTATTAGTGTATATGTTTTTACTTTGGCGCCAAAGGCACGCATGTCTTTGGAGTGTGGGAGGAAACCGGAGTACCTAGAGGAAACCTACACAGACACAGGGAAAACATGCAAACTCCAGGCAGATGGTGACGGGGTCCGGGTCGAACCAGTGACCCCCCCTTGCTGCCAGGTGAGGGAGATAACCACTACACCACTGTACTGCCCTCCATTCAGTGAATGTCTGAGACACCAAAGTCGCAGCCAATATAGGTCGCTACACTGACCCCAGCATGGTGAACCTGGAGCTGCACACCGTTTCGGACCTCCTATCAGTAGGGTCCTGGAGGATAACAGACCGCCATGCGGTGGGGGACCACAAAGGACCTCTGCGGCTGTTCCCATTCCTCATCTATGAACTTATCAGAGAAAGTAGCATAGGGAAACACTGACACAAAGCAGTCATATTTGTGTGACCCAAAGGAGACAGACTCCTCTGGGGAAGTCCCAGCTGCATCTACCAGCTGGAGAGTGTCCCGCACAGCATCAGAAGTGCACTCATAAGTGCCCTGACTAACTCCCCAGAAGATGGCGGGGGGGAGGTGGCAATGTAGGGGAAGAAAGGTCACATACTGACTCTATAAGCACCCACTGACAGCCCTCAGGGACCAAGTGAAAAACACAGAAGAGTCCACCTTCCATGCTGCACTGACCGGGGGGGGGGCAACCCAGGGGACTCACCACCCAGAGGGAGACCGCTCAGCACCGCTGCCCGCCTTGTATACACATTGCGTGTGTGATGAAAAAAACTGAGGAGAATTAACTGTGCGCCGTTCAGAAAGCCAGTGCTAGAGGCCAAACCCACTCCAAAATGGCCGCCAGACGCCTCAGATAAAAAGGTCGCGACCACAAGAAAATGGCCGCCCGCAATACCGACCTGCGCCACAGCGCGGCCACGACAAAATGGCCGCCAATGGAAATTTAACATAGTAAAAAAAACACACAAAAAATTGCGTCAGCGCTGCAAAACATGGCGCCCGAGCCCCAGGATGTGGGCGAGAAGGCCTGCAGACTTCCCAGGAGACAGACCCCCCTCCTCACAGAAAGCGGACCCCGGCGCCCCACGTTCCCCCACAGGGACTCGGAGCCCCCCCACAGGTACACCCCGGTCACAGCGGGCCCTAGGGCAGGAGGGGAAAGGGTGAAAGATAGCAGGGAAAGGGAGGACAGGAGAACCCCTTAACCCTGGGAATGCCCAGCTGTTCCATCCTGCTGAGACAGGAGGAACCGTACTTACCCGTCCTTGCGAGGACATGCTGGCGTGTCCCTGACAGGCCCACAACCAATGGTACGGAGTAGCTGTCGGCCCGGTCCACTGTAAGTGAGACAACAATTAGCCCAGTCATATGTGGACCCCGGAGCATGTGCTCACCGGCCACCCCTGGAGCCATGGGGTACGTTGTGGCAGAACCAGCGCGAAGCTAAGGACTGGCACGCTCGATGGCCGGAACTGGGAAGACTACAAGGATCTATAATATCCAGCCTGTCACCCAACCGGCAGTTGATATAATCTATCACAAAAAAAATACAAATAAAATAAAAAATTCTTCTGGACTCTGGGCCCAAAAGGGAGCCACGTCCTTTTCTGCTAGGCAGAAAAAAAACTGAGGCTGCTGACTGCAGGTAGGAGGGTTATGTACGGAGGGACCGCCCCCTGGGCGGGGCTGTTCAACTCTGTTAAATTTACATGTTTTAAGATAACTAACATGTTCTGCCTAGTCCTCTCCCACGAACAGGAACATAACCCACTTTGTCAAGATTTAAGGAGCTGTGTCCGTCCATGGACGAAAAGAGAAAAAGAAGAAGCCTCCGAGTGTGACGTCAGCTTTGGCCCAATGCCACGGGTGACAAAACCAAAACATAACCAACCACAGGAAAAGCAAGCAAATACAACAATATCAGCCTTACCTGTGAAGTGCTGGTGCAAGCAGAACCACATTCACTGGAGTCTGGGGCCATGAAGAAGATTCCATGCTTCCACCCATCCTCCTCCTGGCATTCCTGCAGCCTTTGTTTGGAAGCACCACCAGGTATAGACACCAGACAGCCCCCTCCCTTCCCTCTGCACGGAAAGAGGCTAGGAACCAGACACAAAGAAAAACAAAAACTCATGTGAGTGCCTGGAGGGCCCTTTTGACTTTGCAATGTGTTTCATGACCTATTGGGAGGAGCTCTATATCACATATCACATATGATGTTTTGGAAGACTACTGGGTAAAAATGTCTGTCTTCTTTTGGAACGGAGGACGGAATACGCAAACATCTTAGCAAAACAGCCAACAAGCCAATGTGAACATTTCTGTTTTGGAGGGATAGAGCAGGCAGACATTTTGCACCAGGAAATTGTATATTGAGAGGGAGAGGGAGAGATTACAATTCCTTTTTTTACCAAGCAGATAATGGAAAAATTAAACTCCTTGCCAGTACAGTTTTCATACCCTTTTTGGAAAGCCACTAAATTCTAAGGGACAGAGTTGGCATATTTCATTTTAACTAATATCTGAGTATGCCAAAACAATTACTAAAAAAAAACTACTGCGCCACAGATTAAACCAAAATAAACAAATCAAAATGAAAGCATATAAACACAAGTAAGGTGAAAATTTAGAAAAATTAAAAACCACTGCTACTACAGTGTTCTATTAACAAAATCTTAGAACATATCTTTATCAAAACAAAAAGGAATATCCATAGATATGAAGTAGCGCTATGAAAAAAAATCTATAAAGTTACAATTCTCATAAATTGCTTATATAAAACATGAGAAAAAATTTAAATAACATGAAAATAGTGTCCATTTAACAGCCAAAGTCCAATAGCACCCGTGACCAGTGCGACAGATATTCTACACCACACTTCAATTGGTATGTGTATACAGTGAATCTGGAAAGTATTCACAGCGCTTCATTTTTTCCACATGTTATGTTACTGCCTTATTCCAAAATGGATTTAATTTATTAAATTTTCCTCAAAATTCTACAAACAATACCCCAGAATGACAACGTGAAATAAGTTTAAAATATGTAAGAATTCACAGCCTTTGCTCAATACTTTATTGAAGCACGTTTGGCACCAATTACAGCCTCAAGTCTTTTTGAGTATGATGCTACAAGCTTGGCACACCTATTTTTGAGCAGTTTCTCCCATTCTTCTTTGCAGGCCTCTCAAGCTCCATCAGGTTGGATGGGGAGCGTCAGTGCACAGCCATTTTCAGATCTCTCCAGAGATGTTCAATTGGGTTCAAGTCTGGGCCACTCAATGACATTCACAGAGTTGTCCCTTAGCCACTCCTTTGTTATCTTGGCTGTGTGCTTAGGGTCGTTGTCCTGTTGGAAGATGAACCTTCGCCACAGTCTGAGGTCCAGAGCGCTCTGGAGCAGGTTTTCATCAATGAAGTCTCTGTACATTGCTGCATTCATCTTTCCCTCGATCCTGACTAGTCTAGTTCCTGCCGCGGTGCCTGGTTTTCTCCAGACATGGCGCTTGCCATTCAGACCAAAGTATTCAAATCTTTGTTTCATCAGACCAGAGAATTTTGTTTCTCATTGTCTGAGAGTCCTTCAGGTGCCTTTTGGTAAACTCCAGGCGTGCGGTCATGTGCCTTTTACTGAGGAGTGGCTTCCGTCTGGTCACTCTACCATACAAGCCTGATTGGTGGAGTGCTGCAGAGATGGTTATTCTTCTGGAAGGTTCTCCTCTCTCCACAAAGAAACGTTGGAGCTCTGTCAGAGTGACCATCGGGTTCTTGGTCACCTCCCTAACCAAGACCCTTCTCCCCCGATTGCTCAGTTTGACCAGGGCAGCCCGCTCTAGGAAGAGTCCTAGTGGTTCCAAAACTTCTTCCATTTACGGATAATGGGAGGACACTGTGCTCGTTGGGACCTTCAATGCTGCAGAACTTTTTCTGTACCCTTCCCCAGATCTGTGCCTCAATACAATCCTGTCTCGGAGGTCTACTGACAATTCCTTGGACTTCATGGCTTGGTTTGTGCTCTGACATGTATGGTCAACTGTGGGACCTTACAGGTCCTTCTCAAAAAATTAGCATATTGTGATAAAGTTCATTATTTTCTGTAATGTACTGATAAACATTAGACTTTCATATATTTTAGATTCATTACACACAACTGAAGTAGTTCAAGCCTTTTCTTGTTTTAATATTGATGATTTTGGCATACAGCTCATGAAAACCCAAAAATCCTATCTCAAAAAATTAGCATATTTCATCCGACCAATAAAAGAAAAGTGTTTTTAATACAAAAAAAGTCAACCTTCAAATAATTATGTTCAGTTATGCACTCAATACTTGGTCGGGAATCCTTTTGCAGAAATGACTGCTTCAATGCGGCGTGGCATGGAGGCAACCAGCCTGTGGCACTGCTGAGGTGTTATGGAAGCCCAGGATGCTTCGTTAGCGGCCTTAAGCTCATCCAGAGTGTTGGGTCTTGCGTCTCTCAACTTTCTCTTCCCAATATCCCACAGATTCTCTATGGGGTTCAGGTCAGGAGAGTTGGCAGGCCAATTGAGCACAGTAATACCATGGTCAGTAAACCATTTACCAGTGGTTTTGGCACTGTGAGCAGGTGCCAGGTCGTGCTGAAAAATGAAATCTTCATCTCCATAAAGCTTTTCAGCAGATGGAAGCATGAAGTGCTCCAAAATCTCCTGATAGCTAGCTGCATTGACCCTGCCCTTGATAAAACACAGTGGACCAACACCAGCAGCTGACATGGCACCCCAGACCATCACTGACTGTGGGTACTTGACACTGGACTTCAGGCATTTTGGCATTTCCCTCTCCCCAGTCTTCCTCCAGACTCTGGCACCTTGATTTCCGAATGACATGCAAAATTTGCTTTCATCCGAAAAAAGTACTTTGGACCACTGAGCAACAGTCCAGTGCTGCTTCTCTGTAGCCCAGGTCAGGCGCTTCTGCCGCTGTTTCTGGTTCAAAAGTGGCTTGACCTGGGGAATGCGGCACCTGTAGCCCATTTCCTGCACACGCCTGTTCACGGTGGCTCTGGATGTTTCTACTCCAGACTCAGTCCACTGCTTCCGCAGGTCCTCCAAGGTCTGGAATCGGTCCTTCTCCACAATCTTCTTCAGGGTCCGGTCACCTCTTCTCGTTGTGCAGCGTTTTCTGCCACACTTTTTCCTTCCCACAGACTTCCCACTGAGGTGCCTTGATACAGCACTCTGGGAACAGCCTATTCGTTCAGAAATTTCTTTCTGTGTCTTACCCTCTTGCTTGAGGGTGTCAATGATGGCCTTCTGGACAGCAGTCAGGTCGGCAGTCTTACCCATGATTGCGGTTTTGAGTAATGAACCAGGCTGGGAGTTTTTAAAAGCCTCAGGAATCTTTTGCAGGTGTTTAGAGTTAATTAGTTGATTCAGATGATTAGGTTAATAGCTCGTTTAGAGAACCTTTTCATGATATGCTAATTTTTTGAGATAGGAATTTTGGGTTTTCATGAGCTGTATGCCAAAATCATCAATATTAAAACAAGAAAAGGCTTGAACTACTTCAGTTGTGTGTAATGAATCTAAAATATATGAAAGTCTAATGTTTATCAGTACATTACAGAAAATAATGAACTTTATCACAATATGCTAATTTTTTGAGAAGGACCTGTATATAGAAAGGTGTGTGTCTTTACAAATCATTTCCAATCAACTGAATTTACCACAATCAAGTTGTAGAAACATCTCAAGGATGATCAGTGAAAAACAGGATTTTTTTTTATTTTTAATAAAATTTGCAAACATTTTAAACAAACTTTTCACGTTGCCATTATGGGGTATTTGTAAAATTTTGAGGAAAATAATGAATTTAATCCATTTTGGAATAAGAATGTAACATAACAAAATGTGGAAAAAGTGAAGCGCTGTGAATACTTTCCAGATGCACTGTATATTGCTTCTTTGTGAATCAAATCTTCCAATCCAACACATGAAAAAAGGTTCTCCCTATCCCCACAGATAAGCGTCCCGCTCCTGCACCCGGAGGTTAGGGACCACTTAAAGGGTACTGGACCTGGGAGAACCTTTGACTAAATGGAGAGGACATCTTATGAGCTATATTTGCCGATCATTTATTTCTGAAAGGCAGTTTGATCTGGTGAGCGAAATTTGATGTGGATTGAAAGATTAGATTTTTGGTATCTATGGATATTCCTTTTGCTTAGAACTTTAGCTATAGATATAGATAGGTTATAAGAGATTTATTCAAAAATAATTCAATTAGACTGTATATGTGGAGATATGACAGAGAATCTCCTGCTTATTAATGGGAGATCAATTTGGAGACAGAGTTTGCTTATTACAGCCTAAAATTGTAAAGGAGTATTTAGGTACACACGGATAATAGAAATTGTACACATTTTTAGAACAGAATCTTATCCTTTTTTAAAACAAATATGGAGGCAAATAGCTGGCTTATTTCCAACAAAAAACATTTATTTTTTAGAGAACGTTATTTAAGTACTTCACAGATGTGATGCGCATTCATTCTTTTTTAGGAGAAGAAAATGTAAGAAATAGTGAGATACGATATTTCAGCCAACAATAATGAATCTTACTGTTAATCATACAGATTTTCTGTACAGAACGTAACTAGTTCTCATCAGAAGCAATTCAGGAGGGAGAGAAAAGGTGGGCTCCATTTATAAATCCAAAAAATACATTTTATTCTAAATGTGACAAAGCAGAAAAATATTTTGCGGACTTGACACATTACCAAGCCCATTTTATACCCAGAATATTTTAAGTAAGGAGAGTAGGCAGTTTGGCACCTGAGGTGCAGAATCTAAGTACCAACCTGTGTTTACCAGAGCTCCCATTGGTGGAGATGGGTTTTTCTTCATTTTAGTACCAGGTCTTGGTCCTCAGGATCACCCCACCAGGAGGTCGGCAAGCTGTGGTCCAGTAGCAGATATAACAAGTAGGGATATGCAGAAGCGTAGTCTGTCAACAAGCCAAAGGTCGGTATCGAGTGGTTGCAGGTAGGGATCAAGCAGAAGTGTAGTCGAGGAACAAATCAAGGGTCAGTTACAAGTGTCAGTGAAGATACAGATGCCAGCAGGAGTGACAAGAGCATAATATTGGCTCGAGGGAACACTATAATCTGGCAAAAAAGAAGTGCAAAAGGCATGACTTTAATTAGGACGTTCATGGGAGGAGAAACGGGGTCAAGACAAACCTGGTTCAAGGCAGGATCATTCTAGGAACTTCAATGGAGCTATCCAGCATTCCAGGTGGCTCAGCAAGAAGAGACATCGCTAGACACAGAGTAAGCAAGTTCAGATCCAGGCCTTGACAGTACTCCCCTTCTCCCAGGATGTCTTAGGCCCAGGTTTGTGAGGGAACCTCCCATGGAATTCTCTTGTAAATCTAGGGGCATGAATGTTCTTCTCAGGCTCCCAAGAATTTTCTTCTGGCCTTTATCCTTCCCATTGAAACAGATATTGTAATTTGTTCCTAAAGATCCTGGAATCAAGAATTTTCTCCACCACAAATTCTTCCTCACCCTGTACCTCAACAAGTGGAGGAGATGGAAGAATTTTTCCAGAAAAAGGATTTTCACAAATGGCGATATGTGAAAAAACCGGGTGAATCTTCATACTGTCAGGAAGTTTATAGCGACTGGGTTGATTTGAGCGCTCTGTCAGCTGCGTAATTGGTACGATTACATTAGAAAAATTCCTTTATGAATTTCCTGTAGAAGTTTGCAAATCCCACATATTATTGTATTCCCTTAACATTTCTAGGGGCAGGCCAATTCACCACTGCTTTGATCTTCTTAGGATCCATGCTTATTCCTTCTGAAGTCCAACACAAAAAAAAATAACAACCAGTATTTGCACTGATCCAGAGGCTCTCAGGCTAGGCTGATAATCTTCAATTACTAAGGTGGACATATATCCAAAGAAACAAGAAAAAGGAAGAGAGCGCACATCCGCCCTAGTGTGACAATATTTATTAAACCAAAAGATAAAAAACTTTCAGCTATTGCACTCACATTTTGGAGCATAAAAGACAGTGTGTGGATAAATGGAATCCCCTCTCCTGGATTGTCACTGTAATGTGTACAAGGACGACCAACCACCGAGACACCCAATGACAGCTTGGTAGCTGTCGAGACACATCCCCGGCGTGCCCAGTCTACTGCGCATGAGCCCAGACCAGCCGGCGCCTCGCATCGATAGTACAGGCTACGACACTGGGAGAGGCAAAAGAAAGACGTCAGCACATAGAGGTGTAGTCATTCCGTCACCATCTGGAGTTAGGCCCGGAGGCCATTAGATATAGCAGTAGCGAGGCACCTACCAGCCAGCTAGATAAGTAGAGAAGCAGGTCACCCTGGCAGAACACATGGGCTCACCTGAGGCAACGAGTCTAAGAACTAACCTGTGTTCACCAGAGCTCCTAATGGTGGAGATGGGTTTTACTGCGTGTTAGTACAAGGTTGCAGTCCGTAGGATCACCCACCAGGTGATTAGCAAGCCAGGGTCCAGTAGCAGATATAGCAGGTAGGGATAAGCAGAATCATCATCATCAATAAACAAGCCAAAGGTCTGGCAAACAGAAAATGTAAAGGAAAAGCTTTAATAGGAAGTACATGGGAGGAGCAAAGGGTTCAAGACAAACAAGTTTCAAGGCAGGATCATTCAAGGAATTGTCCAGGGAGCTGTCCAGCATTCCAGGTGGCTTAGCAAGAAGTGACATAGCCAGACACAGCAGAATTTGCAAGTTTGGATCTGGGTCCTGACACTTTGTATTTGTAATTAAAAATACTATGGACAGCCGATGCAGAGCAGCAATAGAATGTCTATTAATGTGTGAAGAGGCACCAGTTAGGCTGGATTAATGCTACTTGCATTGCGTTTAAGGCGTGCTAAATGAATTTGAGTTGACTTTATTTTAACCCATTGCATTTGTGTTTAGTTCACAGCTGGAGTCAAATTGCTTACATCTTTCTTTTCTCAACAAGCTTTGCAGTGCTTTGCATATACCGTATGTTCAATTTTTACCCTGCACTCACCTACACACTGTTAGTGTAAACTGGGTCTATTGGAAACAAAGGGTTTTTCAGCTTGTCATTGCACTTGCCCTGCATTGAGCAATACAGCCCAGAACACATGGGGGTTGATTTACTAAAGGCAAATCTACTTTGCACTTGGAAGTGCAGTCACTGTATTTCTGAGGGGAACATGCAAGGAAAATAAAAAACAGCACTTTTGCTTGTACATGATTGGATGACAAAATCAGCAGAGCCTCCCCTTATTTCAGCTCTTCCTCTCAGATTCACAGCGACTGCACTTGTAGTGCGGAGTGGATTTGCCTTTAGTAAATCAACCCCATGGTGTATATTGTCATTCACAGCAACATTGCATTTAGCCACTTCCTGCCCAACCTATAGCAGAATGACGGCCGGGCTTGTGATTCAGTTATCCTGATTGGGCGTCATATGTGCCTCATATCAGTGCCACGAATCAGTGCCGCCTATCAGTGCCACCCATGAGTGCCCATCAGTGCCGCCTATCGATGCCCATCAGTGCTGCCTTTTTAGTGCCATTATTTACAAAATGTTATAATAGAAACAAAAGAAAAACGTTTTTTTTATTTGTTAGCAAAAAATAAAAAACAGCAGAGGTGATCAAATACCACCAAAAGAAAGCTGTATTTGTGGGAACAAAATTATAAAAATTCTGTTTGGGTACAGTGTAGCATGACCGCGCAATTGTCATTTAAACAGCGACAGTGCTGAAAGCTGAAAATTGGCTTGGACGGGAAGGGGGTGTAAGTGCCTGGTATTGAAGACCAGCTCACGTACATTTACTGTGGCAGGTTGGCAGTGCTGCGTGTATCAACGTACTTGTACGCCGCTCGCGCCCGCGGGATTGAATTTGTTACAGAACTGATTAGTCTACAGGTCCAGGCCAATGTTTTCTGGCCTGGACCTGCTGATCATTTCTAGCGAATGAAATGCCTCCTCAGCCTGTGAAATGTAAACACGGGCAGAGGAAGTGATGTCACTTGCCCTTTTTGGGTTTCCAGAGCGAGAGGAGAGGATATCTACTGTTAGTACACCAAACACTACACTAACAACAGTACACGTAGGCACACTTTTCACCCCCGATCGCTTCCCCTCCACTCCCTGTCACAGTGGCAAGCGCTGTTTTCAGATTTTTCACTGTACTGGTGTCACTTGTGACACTAATCAGTGTTAGGGCAGTTAGTAGTAGGCCCAGATAGGTCTAGGGTACCCCTCATTAACCCCCTAAAAGTTTTAACCCCTTAATCACCCCACAGTTAACACTCTTACCCCCTGTCACCAGTATAGTGTACAGATCAATTTTCTGATCGCCATATTAGTGTCACGGGTGACGCTAGTTAGTTTGTTAGTTTCACCGTCAGTCTTTTATAGCATCAGGGTACCCCCATATATTACCTAATAAAAGTTTCAACTGCCTCATCGCCCCCTAGTTAACCCTTTCACCAGTGATGACCATATTAGTGTCACGGAGTAATGGTCCCTGCTAAGGTCAGGCGTACCCGACCCCGTTCTGTTGTTGAGGTGCAAGAACCGCAGGGCTCTCGTATGGAGCAGAAAGCCAGTACTAGTTATGCTCATCCTTCTAGTGAGCTGGAAAGCACCAGCGGCCTAGTACATCCTGGTTGTAGACAAACCAGCGCTGCAGTATCACTTGGTGACATGGCAAGTCCCATAAGTGCTAGCACAAGTAGTGCCCCGCAACCACCAAGAGTTCAAACACAGGCTCGTAGAGCCCATAGTGTCCTTCCTACTGCATATGCGAACCCCGATTGGCAGCCCACCATTCCTGCAGTGCCCGTACATCCCCCATTCACTGGCCAACCTGGAATTCAGGTGGAAACTGTTTATTTTACGTCACTTATTTTCAATTCACGGAAGATCTCTATAGATCCATTGTGGACCAAAGCAATTTGTATGCTGGTCAATTCATCGCCACAAATTCCCATTTGACCCTTGCCAGAGATTCGAAACCTATTACAGTTTCCGAATTTAAGACCTTTCTGGACCTATCCCTCTTCATGGGCATAACTAAAAGAAGTGAGTTGCGGTTATATTGATCCACTGACCCAATTTAACATATGCCCGTGTTCTCTGCTTCCATGACCAGGACATGATACCAGCAGATCTTGTGGTTCAAGCATTTTAATGACAATGAACTCTGTCATCCTCGGGGTGACCCTGGATTTGATCAGCTCCACAAAATTCGGCCCCTCGTAAACCACTTCAACCGTTTGCAGCCTTGTTTATTCCTGATCAAGTGGTCTGCATTGATAAGTCCCCGATTACATTTTCTGTCCGCCTGTCTTTCAAACAGTATCTCCCCAGCAAGCGTGCCAAATATGGGGTCAAGTTTTATATGCTCTGTGACAGGGCAAAAGGCTATACATATAGTATTATGGTTTACGAGATTGTTTGAGACTTGGTGTAACCCTTATTCGGAAAGGGGTACCACTTGTATGGGGGCAATTATTACACAAGCATGTCACTTTTTAGTCACCTTCTTGATTTTGGAATTGGCGCATGTGGCACCGTGCAATCTAATCCCCGGGGCTTCCCCCCAACAGCTTGTAAAATCCCGACTTAGATGGAGGGAGAGAGCCTACTTGAGATGTAATAATTCGCTTACAGTGAAGTGGAAGGATACAAGGAATGTTTTAGTTCTGTCCTCCATTCACGCAGATACGACAGTCCAAAACGACAGTCCAAATTGCAATGGCGACTGGTGTTGTTGAGAAGCCCCTCTGTGTCCACGATTACAACCTTAACATGGGAAGGGTGGACTTCAATGACCAGTTGATGGCGCTGTACGTAATTGTCCGTAGTGCCAGACGCTGGTATATAAAAAAAAAAAAGTGTCTGTATATCCATTTCAATTGGCTCTGCTGAACGCTTATGTGCTATACAAAGCGTCAGGACAAACTAGATCCTTCATTAAATTCCAGGTAGAGATCACAGCCCTTCTGTGCCACAATTTCCCAATGCAAATGCAGTGAGGCATTTTCTAGATGTCCTCCCTGGTACACCTACCTAACGAGCACCCCAAAAAAGATGTTGTGTCTGTAGGAAACACAGATATAGGCGTGACACCCGCTATTATTGTCCCTCCTGTCCTGACCAACCTGGTCTTTGCATCAGTGACCGTGACCGTTTCCGTCGCTACCATAAACTAGTGGAGTAGTAGCATAGGGTACAGCACTGTACAGTTCTAGGGCACACTTTTACAGGGTCTCCAAAGATGCCATCACATTTTGAGAGACCCGAACCTAGAACCTTTACAGTTACAAATAAAAGTGTTAAAAAAAAAAAAAGTTAAAAATAAACTATATAAAATAAAAAAGCCATAAATAGTTGTCATTTTCTTGTTCTGCTCTGTTTTCCTGCATTTTATGCTTAACTGCAATGTTGTATCATGTTTGCTTTGTAGGTATGTAGTTATTTTATACTTTACTGTGTTCTATTGCTGACCATTATTTTCTTTGCAGGTATGCCATTCAGCAGCAGAACCGATTTATCTTGACAGCAACAGCGTTTGCTCTCACGATACGCAAATCAGCGACTCCAGTGCTGTAGGAGGTAATTTCCCCACCACAGTAAAAAAAAAAAAAAAAGGAAGAAGAAGAGCATACATGCAGAAGCATAGGGGCAGGGTGCAATAAATATATGTATGAGAAAAAAGTTGTTTTATTGAGTTAAATGTTTTATTGTTTCCATTGTTTGCTTTTCAGGTACACCATGCAACTGCAGCACGGATGTATTTATTTTGACAGCAACAGGGTTTGCTTTCACGATACGTAAATCAGCAACTCCAGCGCTTTAAGAGGTGATTTCACCACCAGTTTAAAAAAAAAAAAAAACTGTGCATGTATGCCCATCATTAGAAGTGGGTGGATGCAGAGCGATATTCTTATGGTGGGCATACCACCGATCAATCTCTTTTTACATTCAGCTCACAGGCTGCATGAAAAAAAAAAAAAAGAACATTACAATATATGCCCAAGGACCAGCGACGTACTGGTATGTTGCTGGACTTTGAGTGGTTATACCAGAATGATGCCTGCAGGTTTAGGTATCATCTTGGTATTGTTCTTTTTAGCCGGCGGTCAGCTTCCATGTAAAAGCAATCCTAGGGGCCAATAAGCCGCTAGACTGCTTTTACAAGCAGTGGGAGGTGGTTTTCTCTGGCTCTCCTGTTCCAAAGAACCCAAGAATGCAGTCGGTGGTTCCGTTAGCTGACTATAGAGCTGATCAGAGACCAGAATGGCTCCAATCATCTCTATGGCCTAAAAAAACAGAAGCTACGAGCATTTCATGACTTTCGTTTCGCCGGATATAAACAGCACCATTGGGAAATTGGGAAAGCATCTTTTTACACTGATCTTGGTGGGGTCAAATGCTTTGAGGGCAGTGAAGAGAACTAGAGTCTAATAGACCCCAATTTTTTTTCAGAAAAGATTACCTATTGCCATCATAGGGGATATTTAGATTCCCTGTGATAACAATAAAAATTATAAAAAAAATAAATTAAAAAAAATGAAAGGAACAGTGTAAAAATAAAATAATTAAGCAAAATAAATAAAATAAATAAAAAGCACCCCCCCCCCCCCGTGCTCACGCGCAAAGGTAAATGCAAGCGTCGGTCTTGTGCCATATGAAAACAGCAATTGCATCATGTGAGGTATCACCGCGAACGTTAGATCGAGGGCACCAATTCTAGTAGTAGACCCCCTTTGTAAATCTAAAGTGGCAACCTGTAAAGGCTTTTAAAAATGTATGTCGTTTGTCACCACTGCGTGGTTGTACGCAATTTTAAAGCATGTTGTGTTTGGTATCTATGTACTCGGCGCAAGATAATCTTTTATATTTTACCAAACATTTGGGCAATATAATGCGTTTTAACCCATTAAAATGTTTTAATTTTTAATTTTTTTCCAAAAAGATTGCATTTGAAAAATCTCTGTGCAAATACTGTGTGAACAAAAAATTGCAACACCCACTATTTTAATCTGTAGGGCCTTTGCTTTCAAAAAATAAATAAAAATGATATATATATATATATATAGTTTGGGGGTTCAATGCAAAAAAAAATACATTTTCACGTAAACAAAAAGTGTCAGAACAGTTAAACCCCCCCCCCCCCCCAAATGAACCCTTTTGGGAAAGTAGACACCCCAAGCTAGTTGCAGATAGGCATGTTGAGTCCATGGAATATTTTATATTTTGCCACAAGTTTCTGGAAAATTACAATTTTTTATTTATTTTTTTACACAAAGTTGTCACTAAATTATACATTGCTCACACATGGCATGGGTATACGTGAAAATTACACCCCAAAATACATTCTGCAGCTTCTCCCGAGTACAAAGATACCACATATGTGAGACTATTTGGGAGCCTAGCTGCGTACAGGACCAGGGGGTCAAGTCCTGGGGAAAAAAAGTGTGGGAACTCCCACCCAAGATCCACTCCCCCACCAAAAAAAAAAAAAAAATACATATACTGACCTCACCTACCTTACCTACATACACAGTTACAATGACCTTACCTACCTGACCAGGAGACAGACTTTATGTGTCCAGGTGTCCTGCAGTTCAGTTCAGCCTCAGCCGTAGTGTGCGGTGTGCAGCATGTGTCACAGCAGACAGCCAGAGGAGGAAAGGAGACTGCTTGGATTTCATCACCTGCATGGCCAGCAGGCACAAGGCGGTATGTAGAAGACTCTTCTGCCTCCTGCTGCACACTCCAGTGCCCATGATCGGACACACCGAGATCCGGAGCTCTTCACTCTGCCATCCGCCCCCAGCACAGCTCAGGTCATCAACACACCCCAGCGCCGCGGGCTCCTCCGGTCATCTCGCCAGATCGCTTCTCCGCTGCCCTGATCTCTCCCGATCGCTCAGAGAGCCGCCCGCCCCAACCGAGGATCTCAGTGATGTGGCGCGGCGGCGGCATTGTAATTCCCGCCTTCTGAAGCCTGCGGCGCCTATGATGGACGTCAGGCGTCCCCGGCATTGGACCAGTGGGACGTCCATCATAGGCTCTGCAGGCTCCAGAAGGCGGGACCTGCTATGTCACTCGGCCGCACTCGGCAGATCAGATAGTCCCCGCTCGAGGCTGCTCTAGTCCTGCAAAGGGAACGGCGTTCCTGCTATGAAAAAAGTGCAAGGACACCATTCCCACGTGTTCCCGCAGAATTCGAGCCCGGTACAGGACCCCGAAAACCAAATCACTGCATTCAGGATTTCTAAGAGTCTAAAAATAGGATTTTTATAACAGCTTACCTGTAAAATCCTTTTCTTGGAGTACATCACGGGACACAGAGCGACATAGTCATTACTAATGGGTTATATAGATACCTTCAGGTGCTGGCACTGGCAACTTCCAAACCGGAAGTACCCTCCCCTATATAAGCCCCTCCCATCCGGGAGCACCTCAGTTTTGTAGCAAAGCAATAAGTGTCCCTAAAGAGGGGCGGGAGCTCTGTGTCCCGTGATGTACTCCAAGAAAAGGATTTTACAGGTAAGCTGTTATAAAAATCCTATTTTCTTTCTCGTACATCACGGGACACAGAGCGACATAGTCATTACTAATGGGATGTCCTAAAGCAATGCCCAACGAGGGGGGGGATACACCATACATAAGCTGAGCGCTATCAGACATGAGGATCTTTTGCGGCCTGCAACACACTGCGCCCAAAGGCGACATCCTCCTGACTTCTAACGTCCACCTGGTAGAACCTAGTAAACGTGTGTACTGAAGACCATGTTGCAGCCTTACAGATTTGAACCAGAGAGGCCTGGTGATGCACTGCCCATGAAGTTCCAACTGCTCTCGTGGAGTGCGCTCTAACGTTGAACGGAGGCGGTCTCCTTCTTAAGCCATAGGCTTGCATTATGACCTGTCGAATCCACTTGGCTAAAGTAGATTTTGATGCTGCCTGACCCTTTCTGGGGCCTTCCGGCAGAATAAACAAAGTATCCGTTCTGCGAATCTGAGCAGTGGCTTTTAGATAAGCTTTAACTGCTCTTACTACATCCAAGGAATGTAATAACTTTTCCTCTACCGAAGTAGGTTTGGGGAAAAAAGAAGGAAGAACCACATCTTGGTTCAAATGAAACCTCGATACCACCTTAGGAAGAAAGGCTGGATGAGGGTGTAACACTACTCTATCCTTATAGATAACCAGATACGGCTCCTTACAGGACATAGCTGCTAATTCCGACACTCTTTTAGCCGAACAAATGGCTACTAGAAAAATCAATTTCCTGGTGAGAAGAACCAAAGAAATATGCTGTAATGGTTCAAATGGTTGTTTCTGTAGAACCGACAGAACCAGGTTTAGATCCCATGGACATATGGGAATATTAACCGGAGGACTAATACGCATCACTCCTTGTATAAAGGCTTTGACTAGTGAATGCGAAGCCAAGGGCCTTTGAAAAAATATTGACAAGGCCGAAATCTGACCCTTGATAGTACTCAAGGCAAGCTTCCTATCTACAGCCCATTGTAGGAAGTCCAGAATCCTACCTATTACGTACTTACGTGGATGCCATTTCTTGGCCTCACACCAGGCGATGTACGCCTTCCAGATTCTATAGTAGATCTGCCTGGATACCGGCTTCCTGGCATTGATCATGGTAGATACCACAGAATTAGAGAGCCCTCTCTTTTTTAGAATGTGGGCTTCAATAGCCAGGCCGTCAAACCTAGGGCTCGTAAGGAAGGGTGGTATATCGGTCCTTGCGAAAGCAGGTCCGGACGATGTGGGAGGGTCCAAGGACTCCCCACAGACATCTTTACAATCTCCGTGTACCATGCTCTTCGGGGCCACGCTGGAGCCACCAGAATCACTGGTTTCTTTTCTACCCTGATTCTGCGGAGTAATCGAGGTAACAATTGTGGCGGTGGGAATGCATATATCAGCTTGAACTGATCCCAAGGGAACACTAGGGCATCCGAGCCGCAAGCTAGGGGATCCCTTGTCCAAGAGACAAACCTGTCCACTTTTGCGTTGAATCTGGATGCTAGCAGATCTACATCCGGTGTTCCCCACCGCTGACATATTGTCCGGAAAACCTCGGGATGAAGGGACCATTCCCCTGGGCATAATTGTTGGCGACTTAGAAAGTCCGCCTTCCAATTCTCCACTCCTGGAATGAATACCGCAGACATGGCTGGGACATATCTTTCTGCCCATTTCAGGATGCAATTTACTTCCCTCTGGGCTGCACGACTCCTGGTGCCACCCTGATGATTGATATATGCCACTGCAGTGGCATTGTCCGATTGAATTCTGACAGGGGACCCTTGGAGTTTGGATGTCCATGCTACTAGGGCATACCGGGCTGCTCGTATCTCTAAGAGATTGATGGGCAGGGCCTTTTCTGCATCCGACCATCTGCCCTGGAGAGACCATTGCTCCAGTACTGCTCCCCAGCCTATAAGGCTGGCATCTGTAGTGACCACCTTCCAAGAAATCGGACTGAAGGATTTCCCTCTTTCCAGATTCTGGGGAACCAACCACCAACGGAGGCTCTTGCGAACGGAAGGGGACAAGGACATTGGTAAGTCTAGGGCCTGAACTTTTTTGTTCCAGGCTGACAGTATGGCCCTTTGCAAATTCCTTGAATGGAATTGACCGTAGGGTACTGCTTCGAATGATGCCAGCATTTTTCCCAGCAGCCTCATGCACAGGCGTATGGATGGCTGTCTTTTTGTACCCACTAGGTGGATCAAATCTCTCAAAGACGACCCCTTTTCTTGAGGCAAGAAAATTTTTCTCTGGTCTGAATCCAGCCTTAGCCCCAAGTATTCCAGACTTTTGACTGGTTTTAGGGCTGACTTGTCTCGGTTGATAATCCAACCGTGATATTCCAGATACTTGATTGTCTCGTGAACAACCACTTCTAGTTTTTCCACTGAGTGGTCTATCAGCAACAAGTCGTCTAGATATGCCATTATCGTGTTCTTAGATTGGCCAATAATGGGGCCAGAATTTTTGTGAACACTCGTGGTGCTGTGGCCAGACCGAAGGGTAAGGCTCTGAACTGAAAATGGCGCCCTTCTACCGCAAAGCGTAGACATTTTTGGTGGGCTGGAAAGATGGGAATGTGCAAATAAGCATCTTTGATGTCGATCGAGGCTAACCATTCCTCCCCTTGTAGGGCAGTGGCCACCGATCGGATCGACTCCATCCGGAAAGTCCTGATATGTAGGAATTTGTTTAGCCCTTTTAGATTTAATATGGGCCTCCCGTCCGCGTTTGGCTTCGGGACTGTAAAGAGGTTTGAGTAAAACCCGAACCCCCATTCTTCCAGGGGAACCTCTATAATTACTGCTTGGAGCAATAATTGTTCTAGTGCCAACAGGAGGGATCCTCTCTTCTGGGGATCCCTTGGCACGTTTGACCTTATAAAGTGGGAAGGAGGGGAGTCTTTTAACTCCAATTTGTATCCCAGACTTACTGCGGAGAGCACCCATCTGTCTCTGATCGTGTCCTGCCAGGTCTCTGTGAACAACTGAAGTCTTCCCCCCACTCGATTGAGTGGGGGCAACCCTTCATGCATTTGACTTTGGGGGAGGTTTTGTACCTCTCCTGCTCCAGGGCTTCTTGTTACCCTGCAATTGTCCTTGATTTTTACCTCCGGGATTCGACCGAGGAGGCCGTCGGAACTTTCACAGCCGATGTCCTAGGGACTGGAGAAGCAGGCCTCTTAAAAGAGGGACCTCTAACTCTGTTTTTAACCGGCAAAAGTGTACTTTTACCGCTGGAAATTCTCTGGATATATTTGTCCAGGTCTTCCCCGAATAAGCGTTCACCATGAAATGGGAAGCTGACCAGCAATTTTTTACAGGGAGCTTCAGCAGACCAGTTTTTGAGCCATAAAAGCCTGCGCATATGTACTACAGATAGCGTAAGGCGGGAGGCCTGATGGATTGAATCCTTTATAGCGTCCACCGCAAAGCATAAGGCTCTAGGTAGATCAGCTAGGGCAAGAGCCTGCCTATCTGGCAAGTCCCTTAAGACCTGTTTCAACTGATCCTTCACTGCTTGGCAGACCCCAATAGCTGCCACTGCTGGTTGTGTCACCAAGCCTGCTGTAGCAAAAGCAGATTTTAATAAGGACTCTAATTTTTTATCTATTGGGTCCTTGAACATTTGGACATTATCCACTGGACATGTCAGTGATTTATTCACACAAGAGATGGCTGCGTCCACTGTAGGGACCCTCCATTTTTTGATGAACTTATCCTCCATGGGATAGACCACTTGAAATCTCTTGGGAGGAGTAAATATTTTATCAGGATGCTTCCAATCCTGGTAAATGAGCCCTTCCAGTAAAGGATGGATCGGAAAGGAACAAACAGTCTGGGGAGCTTTTAGCGACCCCAACGAGGAGACAGAAGTGGATGATGGCTCCGCAAGGGGCATTTTAAATGCTGATCGGACCATGTTAGTCAGGGACTGAACCCATAATCTTTCAGCATGTGATGCTGAGAATGGCTCTTCCACTGTTGATTCCTCTACAACAGAATCGACCTCATCCTGATCCCCTTCAGGTAGGTCGATCCCTGTATGGGACTGTTGCTCCGCTAACAGGCACTCTGAGGAGACGGAGATCGAGCGCTTTTTTCCTGTGACAGGGAAGCAGCGATCAATGCTGACAATCTCTCTTCCAGCCCTCCCAGAGCTGAGGAAAAAACCTCCTCTGTTACATACACAGGAGCAGGTGAACTGAGGACAGCCACAGTACCAGGTACTCCTGAGGGTGCTCTACGGTCACTAACCTCTGATTCTTCAGGGGAGATTGGTGCAGCCAAAGCATGCCCAAGATCCTCAGAGCCTGATGGAGACCCCTTATGGTTCCTGGGATTTTTAGTCCCAAAGTTTTTAGACGGCATATTCCTAAGCCCAAAGCTGAGGTATTCCAGCCGAAATACACCACTTACTGACAATAGTCTAGCACAAATGCTGCTATAAAAACAGTTGGTGTCTACTAATGTGCCTTTCTATGGGGATGCCTGCATCAACCGCTTGCTGTATGCCTTTTTTAAATGTTGCCAGCTCTGTCTCTGCACTCCATAGCCAGCTCACAACACATAAATTGTGGTTTTTAACATGCTGGGACGCCCGCACATGCGCAGAAGCGCTGCGGCGCGCACAGAGCGTCATCCCCAAGCTCCGCCCCCTTTCCCAGCTCACCTCTATATATAGAGGCGCGTGCACGCGCACGGCCACGTGCGCCTTCGGCGCTAATTTTGAAAAGGGAAACTAGGGACAAGAGCCAGGGCCCCTTTTGCCGCAGGCCGGGGGATGGACGAGCATTGCAACATGGCAGTGGAAGCAGTTTCCCACAAGAGAACTCACCATCTGCCTGGACTTGCTCTGATGAAAAGAAACTAGTCCACATGACAAGAAACGTTCCACAGCGGCCTCTAGTGGATTAACACAGGTACCGCAGTCTATTATTTTTTTTATTTTTTTTCTTGACCACTATTAAAATTATTACATTTTTTAGTAGTTACAGGCATGCATAATATTTAGCGGGAATACCGTTAGGTAACAGGCAGAAAGACATATTAGGCTTGGGGGTCCCCTCAATAGAACCAAGTTCCTGAGGGGCCCCCACTTACCTTTTCCCCGCCGCAGGACTCTGTTTGGCCACAGAAGCCCAAACTTCACCTATCACGGCAGGCATTGTAATTAAACCTTCAGGGACCGGGTTCCCAAGGATTCCACTCCCCTGGACCTGTATAGCACCCTGCACAGAAAACATCTTGGTCGTGGGTATGACCAGAGCTCTGGATCCCAGGGTCCAGCTCTCCTAAGAGAAGCATTACAGGCAAAACCTTGCTCTTCTCTGCAAGGCCCGGGTACCGACCGTTTAGCTATGAAGCTTTTTTGGTCGGATCCGGAATAGCTTACTGAGGCCCAAAAGAACCTGTACGCAAGCTCAGTGAAAAACACATGTTACTCTTTGGCCAACACCTTAGACACTGGCAAAAAACTGAGGTGCTCCCGGATGGGAGGGGCTTATATAGGGGAGGGTACTTCCGGTTTGGAAGTTGCCAGTGCCAGCACCTGAAGGTATCTATATAACCCATTAGTAATGACTGTCGCTCTGTGTCCCGTGATGTACGAGAAAGAAATGGTGCTTTCACTTCCTCACTACCTATCACAGTTTCGGAGGCCCTGAAATGTCAAGGTAGCACAACCCTCCTCCCCCCCACAAATGAGCCTATTTTGGAAAGTAGACACCCCAAGGTATTTGCTAAGAAGCATGGTGAGTATTTTGCAGCTCTCATTTGTTTTGGAAAATGAAGAAAGGAAAATGAAGAAAGAAAAAGGAAAATTTTTAAAACTTTGTGACAAAATGCGAGATCTGCAAAATACTCAACATGCCTTTCAGCAAATAGCTTGGGGTCTCTACCTTCCAAAATGCGGTCATTTGGGGGGGGGGGGGTTGTTCTATATTGGCATTTCATGGCCTCCGAAACTGATAGGTAGTGAGGATTAAAATCAAACATTTACGCCCTTAGATATTCTGAAGGCGGTGATGTTTTTTTGGGGTCCTGTTCGCAGCTAGGCTCCCAAAAAGTCTCACAAATGTGGTATCCCATACTCATGAAAAGCGAAAAAAAATTATTTTGGGATGTAATTTCTACCCCTGGCATGTGTGAGCAAAATATAATTTCAGTGACAAACTTTGAAAAAAGTACAATCACTTGTGACAAAAAAAAATAAAATATTCAATGCCTCTCAGTAAATTCCTTGGGGTCTCTACTTTCCAAAATGGGGTCATTTGGGGGGTTTGTACTGCCATCCCATTATAGCACCTCAAGAAATGAGATAGGCAGTCAAACTAAAAGCTACATAAATTCCAGAAAATTTACCCTAGTTTGTAGGCGCTATAAATTTTGCGCAAACCAATAAATATACGCTTATTGAATTTTTTTTTACCCGAGACATGTGGCTGAATGCATTTTGGCCTAAATGTATGACTAAAAATTGAGTTTATTGTATTTTGTTTTTTTTTTTAGAACAAAAAAGTAGAAAATACCACCAAAAGAAAGCTCCATTTGTGGAAAAAAAAAAAGAAGACGCAAATTTTGTTTGGGTACAGCATTGCACAACTGCGTAATAGTCAGTTAAAGCAGCGCAGTGCCAAATTGTAAAAAATGCTCTGGTCATTAAAGCGGAGTTCCGCCTGCAAGAAAAAAAAACAGAGTTAGGTACTTGGTAACTCTTTTTCTAAGAAGTCTTCCAGGGCAGCATCCGAGAGATAAGCTCCTCCTCCCTGAAACAGGAAACACATTAGTCCTAGGGCTGGGAAAAAAATCGATTTTAATCTTGAATCGAGTTTTGAGCTCAAATCGATTCAGTTTTGAAGAAAATCGATTTTTTTAGATTTTTTTTTTTTTTGAAAAAAAAAAATATATATATATTTTTTTTCCCCTTCAAAGTTTCCGTAGCAGGACTGCAGGGGGCGTATCCGGAATGGCACTGGGCAGCGTTACCCCAATTACATCTACTCGCTGCAGCCGCCATCTGCCTACCTGATCAGCGTGTCATGCAGACAGACGGCGGCCATTGCAGTGTTCAAAAGCCGCGCCTCCCGAGTCCTTGTCGTCTGTGATAGGCGGAACACTCAATTTCACAGCAGGCAGTATTCAGCCTAGCACGGAATCCTCTCATCCTCGTCTGTGTTATGAGGATGACCATGATAGGCGGAACACTGAATGCTGGGAAATTGAGTGTTCCGCCTATCACAGACAAGGAGGAGGCGCGGCTTTTGAATACTGGAATGGCCACCAGTGTAGCAGTAAAATCCGTATCCCATGAAAATCTGCATTAGGTACGGGCACAGTGATTGAAGCATGGGCACAGTGAGACACGGGCACAGTGAGACAAGGGTACAGTGAGGCATGGACACAGTTCAATTCAACTAAGAGTAACCTCAGGATTTTTTGTTGTTTTATTAGCTAAATCCAAATACAGTATTAATAATTTGGATGTTTAACAATCTTTGTTGCACACTGCAAAAAACAACAAAAGGTCACAAGCGCTAAATTGGTGGATAAAAAAAAAAATTTAATGGATGATAATAATAATAAGAAGAAAAAAATCCCAAATATTTTGGGAAGTACAAAGTATCCAAAAGGGGGAAAAAACAGGATCCAGCGCAGCAAGAAAAAATCCGTACCCAGAAGTACAAAATACACAACATGCACACAATATAATCCAGCGCTCATGGAACATACATTATTAACTATTGAAAACTCTTGAAGAATTGATAAAAAAGCTTAGTCCATTTATCACAATAAAGAGAGGGATCCAATCCCAAATGTGCAGAGGACAAATGAATCGTATCTCTCCAGTTGCCAGTGGTGACAAACTTGTTAAACTTGCAGTGACATCCGTGGAGCAAGGAGGGGTTAAAAAAGTCAAAACAAAGCCTGTGGCATGATCTCCGTGTGAGCACAGTACCTTGAATGATGGACAACAGGCAGACCAGCGTGTGGAGGGCCCTCCAACCCAAAAGGATGCAGAGCCAGGATCGCAGCAAGGCTGGGACAGAAGGAATCACACACAGAGTTTCAAGAGTTTTCAATAGTTAATAATGTATGTTCCATGAGCGCTGGATTATATTGTGTGTTTGTTGCACACTGACTTTGCAGTTAGAGAAAGGGTTTGCCTTTGCAATTTTGTTTGTTGATGCACTTTAATTAATATAATAAAAAAAAAAAAATCGAATCGAATCGTAAATCGAGTTTTTTATAAAAAAAATCGCAGATTTTTTTTTGGGGGAAAATCGCCCAGCCCTAATTAGTCCACCATTATAAAATTTCACAGTCTTACCTGCGTGCCTCAGTTGTATTAAAGTACCGAAGGAAGTCACAGTAAGTTTAAAGCCCCCCCTCTGTATCTGGTATTTGTCGTTTAAGGGTGGAACTAGTGCTTCCCTGGAAGACTTCTTAGAAAAAGTGTTACCAGGTACCGAACTCTCTTTTCTCGAATCGTCTTCCAGGGCAGCATCCGAGAGGATGTATCAAGCAATACTTACTAGGGTGGGGGTAGAGACTAAAGGACCTTGCGACCAAATGCCTGGTCTTGGTCAGACAGCTGGTCTATACGATAGTGCCTTGCGAAGGTACTGAAGCTCGACCATGGTCGCTGTCCTGCAGATCTGCTCCGGAGTCATCCCTACTTTCTCTGCGACCAAGGTTACCCAGGCTCTGGTTGCTTGTGCTCTGATCCCTCCTGGAGGAGCGAGATCTTGTGCCTCATAGGTCGTCTGTATGGCCATTCTTATCCATCTGCTGATGGTATTCTTGGATGCTTGTTTCCCTTTGTTAACTCCTGCATAGGAGGACAAAGAGGTCGTTTTTCGCCAATCCTTCGTTCTCTCGAGGTATGTAATGAGTGTGTTTCTTACATCGAGTTTGCTGTAAATGTCTCTTTTCTTGTTGTCCATAGTCTTTGGAAGTAACTATGGGTAGGAAGGCCGGGTCTGGCGAGAGAATTATTTTGTCCAAGTGTATTAGGCAGTATGGTTCCATCATGTACAGGCAGGGCCGCTGATAGGGCAGTACAATCAGCCCTGTTGTACGGGGCCCGGCCCCATCAGCTCAGCAAGGGGGCCCGGGAAGCTATAAAGTTAATTTCTGACAGAATAAATTAAAATGTTTTTCTAAACCACCCCTGCTCCTATTTGCTTTTCAGGGTGTACTTACATATTCCTCTACCCCATTAGGGCAACAGAGGGGCCCAGGAAGTGAAATCACTGAAGGGACTTTTTTTCCATTTTCGGGGGGCGCAGGTAGATTAAGCCTGGCCGCATAATGCGCTGCACATGTTCTAGTTCCGGCTGTGGCTGCTCTCTGCTTGTACCATCCCTGGCGGAGTGATTCATGTGTACAACACTCCCTTAGTAAGTGCTGTCTGTGGGAGTGAGAGAGGCATGTGGCTGAGAGGAAGAAGGAAACCTAATCCAGCAGCAGTGCACAGCTACAGGCAAGGGACGGCACACAGTAACATCAACTACCATGAAAATAATGTACAGCCCCCTGACTCCCCACTGTGTTTGTGATTATCGTCATTATGATGATCACAGCACTTTAGATCCTCTATTGCTCTTCCACAGTGTCACATGGCTATTGGGTCTGAGTGTGTACAGACTGTCACACAGTAGAACCATAACAAAGTCAGCACCCAATAGCCATGTGACACTGTGGAAGAGCAATAGAGGCTCTAAAGTGCTGTGATCATCATAATGATGATAAGCATGAGATGCTACTTTACACTTGCTACTTGTTTGGATGGAACAGGGCAGTAAAAGATTTTTTAACCACCCACCAACCACTCCTCCTTAACCACTTGACCACTGGGCACTTAAACCCCCTTAATAACCAGACCAATTTTCAGCTTTCGGTGCTCTCACATTTTGAATGACAATTACTCAGTCATACAACACTGTACCCATATGAAATTTTTGTCCTTTTTTTCACACAAATAGAGCTTTCTTTTGGTGGTATTTAATCACTGTTGGGTTTTTTATTTTTTGCGCTATAAGAGAAAAAAGACTGAAAATTTTGTAAAAAAATGATTTTTTTTTCGTTTCTGTTATAAAATTTTGCAAATTACTATTTTTTCTTCATAAATTTTGGCCAAAATTTATACTGCTACATATCTTTGGTAAAAATAAGTACAAATTGGTGTATATTATTTGGTCTTTGTGAAAGTTATAGAGTCCACAAGCTATGGTGCCAATATCTGAAAATTGATCACACCTGAAGTACTGACGGCCTATCTCAATTCTTGAGACCCTAACATGCCAGAAAAGTACAAATACCCCCCAAATGACCCCTTTTTGGAAAGAAGACATTCCAAGGTATTCAGAAAGAGGCATTGTGAGTTTTTTGAAGTTGTCATTTTTTCCCACAATTCTTTGCAAAATCAAGATTTTTTTTTTCTCTTTTTTTTTTTCACAAAATTGTCATATTAGCAGGTTATTTCTCACACACAGCATATGCATTCCACAAATTACACCCCAAAAAACATTCTGCTATTACTCCCGAGTATGGCGATACCACATGTGTGAGACTTTTACACAGCGTGGCCACATACAGAGGCCCAACATGCAGGGAGCACCTTCAGGCGTTCTGGAGCACCAAGGCCAATTCTGACATTTCTCTCCTACATGTAAAAATCATCATTTATTTGCTAGAAAATTACATAGAACCCCAAAACATTATATATGTTTTTTTAGCAAAGACCTTAGAGAATATAATGGTGGTTGTTGCAACTTTTTATCTCGCACGATATTTGCGCAGCAATTTTTTTAACGCGTTTTTTACGGAAAAAAAATGTTTTGTGCTTAAAAAAAAAAAAAAACAGTAAAGTTAGCCCAATGTTTTTGCATAATGTGAAAGATGAAGTTACGCCGAGTAAATAGATACCTAACATGTCGCCCTTAAAAATTGCACACACTCGTGGAATGGCGCCAAACTTCGCTACTTAAAAAATCCCCATAGGCGACGCTTTAAATATTTTTACTGGTTACATGTTTTGAGTTACAGAGGAGGTCTAGGGCCAAAATGATTGCTCTCGCTCTAACGTTCGTAGAGATACCTCACATGTGTGGTTTGAAAACCGTTTTCATATGTGGGCGGGACTTACGTATGCGTTCACTTCTGTATGCGAGCTCACGGGGACAGGGGCGCTTTAAAAAAAAAAAAAAAATTTATTCTTCATTTTACTTTATTTATTTTAGTTTGACATGTTTTTCCGCCCTAAACATTTTTTTGTTCACTTTTATACCTATTACAAGGAACGTAAACATCCCTTGTAATAGGAATATGGCATGACAGGTCCTCTTTACAGTGAGATATGAGGGGGGGGGGGTGTCAATAAGACCCCACATCTCACCTCTAGGCTGGGAAGCCTGAAAAAAAAAAAACAACAATCCTGGCTTTGATCGTAGCGGTGAGTCGGTAGAAGCACCGAAGGGCAGCGGGGGGGGGGGGACATCCCCTCTTGCCTCCCGTAAGAATGATCAAGCGGCGGAACAGCCGCTATGATTGTTCTTATGGTGTAGGGAATCGCCGGCTGAAAAAGCCGATATCTGAATGATGCCTGTAGCTGCAGGCATCATTCAGATATCCCCGCACAAAGTCAAGGACGTCATATGACGGCCGGAGGGCGGGAAGTGGTTATTGCAGAGTATTGCCGGGCATTGCGGAGTATTGCCGGGCATTGCGGAGTATTGCCGGGCATTGCGGAGTATTGCTGAGTATTGCTGGGCATTGCGGAGTATTGCGGTGTATGGCAGGGTATTGCGGTGTATGGCAGGGTATTGCACAGGGTATTGTGGAGGGTATTGCAGAGTATTGTGGAGGGTATTGCAGAGTATTGTGGAGGGTATTGCAGAGTATTGTGGAGGGTATTGCAGAGTATTGTGGAGGGTATTGCAGAGTATTGTGCAGGGTATTGCAGAGTATTGTGCAGGGTATTGCAGAGTATTGTGCAGGGTATTGCAGAGTATTGTGCAGGGTATTGCGCAGGGTATTGCAGAGTATTTTGCAGGGTATTGCAGAGTATTGCACCAGGGTATTGCAGAGTATTGCACCAGGGTATTGCAGAGTATTGCACCAGGGTATTGCAGAGTATTGCACCAGGGTATTGCACCAGGGTATTGCAGAGTATTGCACCAGGGTATTTTGCAGAGTATTGGCAGGGTGTATTGCAGAGTATTGGCAGGGGATAGCACAGGGATGGCTGAGCAGGGATGGATGGATCTGTGACTGCAATTGTCACAGATCCAGCCCACAGTGCTGCTGCTGCCATCCGCTCCCTCCCCCTCCCCTCTCACACTGTACCGATCGGTACAGAGAGGGGAGGGAGGAACCGGCGTCATCAAATGACGCCGGTCTGTTTACAAGTGATTGCTCCGTCATTTGACGGAGCGATCACGTGGTAAACGGCCGCTATCAGCGGCGATTTACCGCGATTCGTGATCCGCCGGGTCCTCTGGACCCGGCGGTCACGGAGTTTCCCGTGTGCGCGCCCCAGGGGGCGCGCGGGAGCGCGATTCTGGGAGGACGTTATATAACGTCCTCCCAGAGTTAAGCAACCACCCTGCCACCGTTATTTGTCGGCAGGTGGTTGTTAAGTGGTTAAAGAAGCTTTCACCCAAACCTTACAATTAGGTCTGCCTGACATTTTTTCATGTGGATCTGTATGAAAGCTCTATGTAGAATGGAATCCAGATGTACATAGGTTTGAATCTGTTTGTTTACACCTGCCTATCTCTGGGTCTGTTCAGGTCAAAAAAAAAAAAAAATGCTGCTATCTCTCTGTATTGTGGGTTTGTGATGCTTTTCTGTGTGGATTTTATACATTTTAAAGCTCATTTTTTTTCTGATGCTGGGAGTGCAGTCAACCTTCTTTCCACATTGCCTATTGTGAGTGGACACAAGTCCAAATTTCCATTTGGCCACCGATAGAGACATCACAAGTCCTCTTCTGTCTGCTGTGTGTTGCAGATGCAAACTGAACAGACCTGGAAATCAGAACACTGACGTCTGTCCCATTTATCTCCAATTCTGCAGAGAATCCACTCACTGATCCCCTGCTGAGTGGAGCAGCCCTGTGTGAAAGAGCCCTCACGCTGGAAAGGTAGTGGGTGGGAAAGTACATATGCTGCAACCAACCACTGTAACCACCCACCATGTTTCCTGCTCAGCATTATACTTTTAAACTACTGTTGGGGTTTTTAAAGCAGAGTTCCACCCAAAAGTGGAACTTCCGCCTTAAACCACTCCTCGCCCCCTTACATGCCACATTTGGCATGTCATTTTTTTTGGAGGGGGGGGGGGACTGGGGGCTTCAGTAGGAGTGGGACTTCCTGTCCCACTTCCTCCTTCCGCCCAAGGACCGCTTAGGCGACTCGTCATATCGCCTAATGCGGCCCCTCTCTGTAGGCGATCACCTGGGACACGTGACAGGTCCCAGGCGATCGCCTGTCCACTCAGGAGACACAGCACTGTTCGCGCATGCGCAGTGAGTGCCCGGCCGTGAAGCCGAAAGCTGTCACGGCTGGGAGCCCACAGTTAGAATGCAGGCGCCAGCGGAGAGGGTGGGGGAGGGGCGCGAAGCTCCAGGCGTCGCTGGACAGTGGAACAGGTAAGTGTATGTTTATTAAAAGCCAGCAGCTACACTTTTTGTAGCTGCTGACTTTTAATAAACATAAAAAAGGCTGAAACTCCCCTTAAGTGGTTAAAACAGGTCGTGAGGAAGTGATACAATGCCTGTTCACCACCAGCCAAATTCTGTCAGAGGAGCAATCCGCATGCAGATCACTGTTCAGAGAGCAATGCTAGTGTGAATTGGCTCATACAGATTTTAAAGAATTATTGGAGTGCATGCCTCCAGCTGATTTAAAGGCATAATAGATGTGCTGGCTTAAGGTAATTTGAATCCTTAAAGTCAGGTGCAGCACTCTCTCATTCATTAGCAGACATGGGATTAGCCTGGACAGGGATAAATATCACTTGAAATATGACTTTCTTTTTCGTACATCACGGGACACAGAGCGACTTAGTCATTACTAATGGGTTATATAGATTACCTTCAGGTGTTGGCACTGGCCAATTCCAAACCGGAAGTACCCTCCCCTATATAAGCCCCTCCCACCCGGGAGCACCTCAGTTTTTTGCCAGTGTCTAAGGTGTTGGCCAAAGAGTAACATGTGTTTTCACTGGGCTTGCGTACAGGTTCTTTTGGGCCTTAGTAAGCTGTTCCGGATCCCACCAAAAAAGCTTCATAGCTAAACGGTCGGTACCCGGGCCTTGCAGCAGAAGAGCAAGGTTTTGCCTGTAATGCTTCTCTTAGGAGGGCTGGACCCTGGGATCCAGAGCTCTGGTCATACCCACGACCAAGATGTTGTCTGTGCAGGGTGCTATACAGGTCCAGGGGAGTGGAATCCTTGGGAACCCGGTCCCTGAAGGTTTAATTACAATGCCTGCCGTGATAGGTGAAGTTTGGACTTCTGTGGACCAAACAAAGTCCTGCGGCGGGGATCAGGTAAGTGGGGGCCCCCAGGAACTTGGTTCTATTGGGGGACCCCCAAGCCTAATTTGTCTTTCTGTCTGTTACCTAACGGTATTCCCGCTAAATATCTGTGGTTGCCTGTAACTACTGAAAATGTAAAATTTTAATAGTAGTCAAGAAAAAAAAAAAAAAAAGGGGACCGCGGTACCTGTGTTAAACCACTAGAGGCCGCTGTAGTCCATTTTTCTTGTCATGTGGATCTTTGGTTTTCTCAAGTCAAAAGATCCAGGCAGCTGGTAAGTTTCTCTGTGGGAATCCACTTCCTCTGCCCTGTTGCTGCGCTCATCCACCGCACAGGCCCTCCGGCAAAAAGGGCCCTGGCTCCTAGTCCCCTGTTTGATTTCGAAAAGGGCGCCAATGGCGCACGGGCACGTGCACGCGCCTCCTATGAAAAAAAGGGGCGGGTGGATGACGCTCGATGCGCGCCGCGGCGCTTCTGCGCATGTGCGGGCGTCCCAGCATAGTTAAAAGACACAGTACAAGTGTCAGCTGGATGCAAACAGAGCTAGCAACAAACAGTGGCACACAGAGGCGGTTGATGCAGGCATCCCCATAGAAAGGCACTTTAGTGGACACCAGCTGGTATATAGCAGCACCTGTGTTAGATTATTACCAGCAAAATTGGTGTATGACGACGGGAATACCTCAGCTTTGTGCTTAAAGGATATGTCGTCCAGACGCTCCGGAAATAGATCTTCCAGGAAGCCAAAGGGGTCTCCATCGGGCTCTGAGGATATTGGGCATGCTTGTACTGCACCAATCTCCCCTGAGAATTCAGAGGTCAGTAGCCGTAGAAACCCCGCAGGAATGCCTGGTGCTGCGGCTGTCCCCAGTCCACCTGCTCCTGTATATATAACAGAGGAGGTTTTATCCTCAACTCTGGGAGGATTGGAAGAGAGATTAACAGCATTGATCGCTGCTTCCCTGTCTCAGGAAAAGCGCGTCCGATCTCCGTCTCCTCCTTCAGAGTGCCTGTTAGTGGAGGAACAGCCCCACACAGAGATCGACCTACCTGAAGGGGATCAGGATAAGGTTGATTCAGTTATGGAGGAATCAACAGTGGAAGAACCTTTCTCAGCATCTCAGGCTGAAAGATTATGGGTTCAGTCTCTGACTAATATGGTCCGATCAGCATTTAAAATGCCTCTGGCGGAACCACCATCCACTACGGTTTCCTCGCTGGGGTCGCTAAAAGCTCCCCAGGCTGTCTGTTCCTTCCCAATCCACCCTTTATTAGAAGGGCTTATTTACCAGGATTGGGAGCATCCTGATAAAATATTTGCTCCCCCCAAGAGATTTCCGGTGATCTATCCCATGGAGGATAAGTTCATAAAAAAATGGAGGGTCCCTACAGTGGACGCAGCCATCTCTTCTGTTAACAAATCACTGACATGTCCAGTAGATAATGTTCCAATGTTCAAAGACCCAATAGATAAAAAATTGGAGTCTTTACTAAAATCTGCTTTCTCTACAGCAAGCATGGTGACACAACCTGCGGTAGCAGCGATTGGAGTCTGCCAAGCAGTGAAAGATCAGTTGAAACAAGTCTTAAGGGACTTACCAGATCAGCAGGCTCTTGCCCTAGCTGACCTGCCTAGAGCCTTGTGTTTTGCGGTGGACGCCATAAAGGATACAATCCAACAGGCCTCCCGCTTTACGCTGTCTATAGTACATATGCGTAGGCTTCTGTGGCTCAAAAACTGGTCTGCTGAAGCTCCCTGTAAAAAACTGCTGGTTAGCTTCCCATTTCATGGAGAACGCTTATTTGGAGAAGATCTGGACAAATATATCCAGAAAATTTCTGCCGGTAAAAGTTCACTCTTACCGGTTAAGAACAAGGGTAGAAGTCCTTCTTTTAAGAGGCCTACTTCTCCAGTCCCTGGCACATCGGCTGTGAAACAGTTCCGACGGCCTCCGCGGTCAAATCCAGGGGGCAGAAATCAGGGACAATCACAGGGTATCAAGAAACCCTGGGTCAAGAGAGGTACAAAACCTCCCCCTAAGTCATGAAGGGTTGCCCCCACTCAGTCGGGTGAGGGGAAGACTTCAGTTGTTCACAGAGACCTGGCGGGACACCATCAGAGATGGGTGATCCCTGCAGTAAGTCTGGGATACAGGCTGGAGTTAAAAGACATTCCTCCTGCCCATTTTATAAGGTCAAACGTGCCAAGCGATCCCCAGAAGAGTGGATCCCTCCTTCTGGCACTAGAGCAACTATTGCCCCAAGGGTAATCATGAAGGTTCCCTTGAAAGAAAACGGGTTCGGGTTTTACTCGAACCTTGTCACAGTCCCCAAACCAAATGGGGACATGAGGCCCATATTGAATATAAAAGGGCTAAACAAGTTCCTACATATCAGGACTTTTTTCGGATGGAGTCGATCCGATCGGTGGCCACCGCCCTACAAGGGCAGGAATGGTTAGCCTCGATCGACATAAGGGATGCTTATTTGCATATTCCCATCTGTCCGGCCCACCAGAAATTTCTACGCCTTGCAGTAGAAGGGCGCCATTTTCAGTTCAGAGCCTTACCTTTCGGTCTGGCCACGGCACCACGAGTGTTCACAAAAATTCTGGCCCTACGATTGGCCAAACTAGGAACACAAGGTGTAACGATAATGGCATATCTAGACGACTTGTTGCTGATAGACCACTCAGTGAAAAAAACTAGAAGAAGTGGTCGTTCACAAGATAATCAAGTATCTGGAATCTCACGGTTGCATTATCAACCGAGACAAGTCAGCCCTAAAACCAGTCAAAAGCCTGGAATACTTGGGGGCTAAGACTGGATTCAAATCAGAGAAAGATTTTCTTACCTCCAGAGAAGGTGTCGTCTTTGAAAGATTTGACCCACTTAGTGGGTACAAAAAAGAAAAACCATCCATACGCCTGTGTATAAGGCTGCTGGGAAAAATGGTGGCTTCATTCGAAGCGGTACCCTACGGTCAATTCCATTCAAGGAACTTGCAGAGGGCCATACTGTCAGCCTGGAACAAAAAAGTTCAGGCTTTAGACTTACCAATGTCCCTGTCCCCTTCCGTTCGCAAGAGCCTCCATTGGTGGTTGGTGCCCCAGAATCTGGGAAGGGAAACCCTTCAGTCCGGTTTCTTGGAAGGTGGTCACTACAGTTGCCAGCCTCATAGGCTGGGGGGCAGTACTGGAGCAATGGTCTCTCCAGGGCAAGTGGTCAGAAGCAGAGAAGGCCCTGCCCACCAATCTCTTAGAGATACGAGCAGCCTGGTATGCCCTAGTAGCATGGACATCCAAACTCCAAGGGTCACCTGTCAGAATTCAATCAGACAATGCCACAGCAGTGGCATATATCAATCTCCAGGGTGGCACCAGGAGTCGTGCAGCCCAGAGGGAAGCGAAATGCATCCTGGAATGGGCAGAAAGGTATGTCACAGCCATATCCGCGGTTTTCATCCCAGGAGTGGAAAATTGGAGAGCGGACTTTTTTAAGTCGCCAGCAATTATGCCCGGGGGAATGGTCTCTTCACCCCGAGGTTTTCCAGGCAATATGCCAGCGGTGGGGAACACCGGATGTAGATCTGCTAGCATCCAGATTCAACGCAAAGGTGGACAGATTTGTGTATCGCACAAGGGATCCTCTAGCTTGCGGCTCGGATGCCCTAGTGTTCCCTTGGGATCAGTTCAAGCTGATATATGCATTCCCACCGCGATTAATCCGCAGAATCAGGGTAGAAAAGAAACCAGTGATTCTGGTGGCTCCAGCGTGGCCCCGAAGGGCATGGTACGCGGAGATTGTAAAAATGTCAGTGGGAAGTCCTTGGACCCTCCCACATCGTCCGGACCTGCTTTCGCAAGGACCGATATACTACCCTTCCTTACCAGCCCTAGGTTTGACGGCCTGGCTATAGAAGCCCACATTCTAAAAAAGAGAGGGCTCTCTAATCCTGTGGTATCTACCATGATCAATGCCAGGAAGCCGGTATCCAGGCAGATCTATTATAGGATCTAGAAGGCGTACATCACGTGGGGTGAGGCCAGGAAATGGCATCCACGTAAGTACGTAATAGGTAGGATTCTGGACTTCCTACAGTGGGCTGTACATAGGAAGCTTGCCTTGAGTACTATCAAGGGTCAGACGGCCTTGTCAATATATTTTTTTCAAAGGCCCTTGGCTTTGCATTCATTAATCAAAGCTTTCATACAAGGAGTGATGCGTATTAGCCCTCCGGTTAGTATTCCCATATGTCCATGGGACTTAAACCTGGTTCTGTCGGTTCTACAGAAACAACCATTTGAACCATTGCGGCACATTTTCTTGGTTCTTTTCACCAGGAAATTGATTTTCTTAGTAGCCATTTGTTCGGCTAAAAGAGTATCGGAATTAGCCGCCTTGTCCTGTAAGGAGCCATATCTGGTTATCCATAAGGACAGAGTAGTATTACGTCCTCATCCAGCCTTCTTCCTAAGGTGGTATCGAGGTTCCATTTGAACCAAGATGTGGTTCTTCCTTCCTTTTTCCCCAAACCTAGTTCGGTAGAGGAAAAGTTATTGCATTCTTTGGATGTAGTAAGAGCAGTTAAAGCTTATCTTAAAGCCACTGCTCAGATTCGTAGAACGGATACTTTGTTTGTTCTGCCGGAAGGCCCCAGAAAGGGTCAGGCAGCATCAAAAATCTACTTTAGCCAAGTGGATTCGACAGGTCATAATACAAGCCTATGGCTTGAAAAGGAGACCGCCTCCGTTCAAAGTTAGGGCGCACTCCACAAGAGCAGTTGGAACTTCATGGGCAGTGCATCACCAAGCCTCCCTGGCTCAAGTACTGTAAGGCCACAACATGGTCCTTAGTACACACGTTTACTAGATTCTACCAGGTAGACGTCAGAAGTCAGGAGGATGTCGCCTTTGGGCGCAGTGTGTTGCAGGCCGCAAAAGAGCCTTATGCCTGATGGCGCCCAGCTTATGTATCCCTCCCCTCATTTGGCATTGCTTTGGGACGTCCCATTAGTAATGACTAAGTCGCTCTGTGTCCCGTGATGTACGAAAAAGAAAAAGGGATTTTTATAACAGCTTACCTGTAAAATCCTTTTCTTGGAGTACATCACGGGACACAGAGCTCCCACCCCTCTTTTTGGGACACTTATTGCTTGGCTACAAAACTGAGGTGCTCCCGGGTGGGAGGGGCTTATATAGGGGAGGGTACTTCCGGTTTGGAATTGGCCAGTGCCAACACCTGAAGGTAATCTATATAACCCATTAGTAATGACTAAGTCGCTCTGTGTCCCGTGATGTACTCCAAGAAAAGGATTTTACAGGTAAGCTGTTATAAAAAATCCCTTTTTTTTGAGGCGGCGTCAAGGGCGGGGTTGGGGGGGGCCCCCCCATCAGGTAGGCTGTACGGGGCCCCATGATTTCTAACAGCGGCCCTGTGTACAGGGCTTGGATTTCGCTTACTCTTCTAGCGGATACTAGGGCCACAAGAAGTGCAGTTTTTAGAGAGGTTTTTGTCTGAACTGTCCTCTGTCAATTCGAATGGAAGGGAGAGAAACCCTCTAAGCACCGTGGACATGTCCCAAGTTGGGGTTCTGTTCATTTTGGCAGGTCTAGTTCTTTTAAGTGACATCAGGAATCGCTTTATCAGCGGATCTTCTGCGAGTTTGATATCCATGAACGAGGAAAGCGCTGCCACTTGTACCTTCAGTGTGGCTTGAGAGATATTTTTGCCTGCTCCATCTTGCAAAAAATCCAGGATTGTTGGAATTATTCCTCTGCTGGGGGTCAGTTTGTTTTTGTTCCAGGAGACAAACTTTTTCCTCACTTTCTCATAGATTGCCCTGGTCACGGGTTTCCCTACTGTCTAGGATGGTATTGATCACCTTGTTTGAAAGCCCTTTGTTATGAAGTCTTACCCTTTCAGTAACCAAGCCGAAAGCTTCAGGACTCTGTGGTTCGGATGGTTGACTGGGCCCTGCGATAAGAGATCTGGCCGGTCCGTCAGTGTCAGTTGAGGTTGGATGCTGAGGTTTTTTAAAGTGGTTGAACCCCTTGCTCTTTCTACCTTTATTTTCTGAATCACTCTTGGTATTATGGCAGTAGGAGGGAACGCATAACACAGTTGCCATCCCCAGCTCTGACTGAAGGCATCTACTCCGCTGTTGCTATCCGTGGGATCTAGTGAGAAGAACGTTGGAGATTTTGTGTTTGCTTTGGAGGCGAACAGATCTATTTCGGGCACCCCCCAAGTTTGAGTGATTTGTGCGAAGGTCGTTTGGTTTAGTGACCACTCCGTCTGTTTTATGGTCTTGCGGCTCAGGGAGTCTGCTAGAGTGTTGTCTGTTCCTTTTAGGTGGATGGCTGATAATGATCTTATGTTGGATTCCGCGTATAGCAGGATTGTTTTCATCAGCCTCATCAAGTTTCGGGACTTTGTCCCTCCTTGTCTGTTTAGGTATGCCACTGTCGTGGCGTTGTTCGATAGTATTTTTACATCTCTCCCCTGTATTGCTGGTTTGAACGCTTTTAGCACCCTCATATTTGAGGAGGCTTGGGCCCAACTGGAACTCCATTTCCCCTGTGTGCATAGACCCTCCATGTGTGCCCCCCAGCCTAGAGCGCTGGCATCGGTGGTGATCCTGACTGGGTCGGATTGAGCCTATTTGCGTCCTTCGATGTATCGAAGTGGATTGAGCCACCATTGGTGTGTTTGACTGTGGTCGTAACCGGAATGGACTTGTCCAGGGATGAGTGGTTGCCATCCCACTGGGATAGAATATAATTTTGTAGAGGTCTCATATGAACCTGTGCCCATGGGACGGCTGGGATTAAAGATGTCATCAGACCTAGCACTGTCATTCCCTGTCTGATTGTGATGGCGTTGGTCTCTCTTAGGGAGGTTACTGCCTGTGTGATTTTTTCATTCTTTTTTTTCCCCGTTAGGAAGGTTTTGGTTAGCCTGGAGTCCAGTATGTAGCCCAAATATATCACTCTTTGGCTTGGGGTCATCTGTGATTTCTCTGCATTCACTATCCACCCCAGGTTTTGCAGATGGGACATGCTTGTGCGCAGGTTGTTCTCTAGGGTTTCTACTGAATCTGCAAAAGAATAGTAGATCGTCCCGGTGTGATATTATGCCAATGCCTTGTTGTCTTAAACCCTTTAGCGCTTCTGCCATTATCTTTGAGAAGATTCTGGGTGCAGAGGAGATGTCAAAAGAGAGAGCTGTAGATTGCAGGTGCAGAGTGGTTGCTGGCCCTTGTACTGCGAACCTCAGAGATTTTTGGTGATCGTCTTTTATGGGGACATGCAAGTAGGCATTCTGTAGGTCTATGGTTGCCATGAATGTCTCCCGTGGTAGGATGTTTCTGATCGAGTAGACGCCATTCTGAATTTTTTGTCTTTTAGTCCTCTGTTGAGTGGCTTGAGGTTCAGTATGAGCCTCGGCTTGCCTGATGGTTTTTTCTTTGCAAAGATATGTCAATAGAACCCTTGTTCCTCTTCTTGACGGATCACCTTCTGATCTAGTAGATTTTGCAGGGATTCTAAAAAGGCTTTTGCTCGATCTTCGTCTTTTGGTAGCATGGTTACCAGGTACTTGGTTGGAGGGCACGTGGTAAATTCCATCACGTAGCCCTCGGTTATGGTGCGTATGATGAATTCGTTTTTCGTTGCTTCCATCCATTGGTTGAAAAAAAGCTGCGAGTTTGCCCCCTACCTGATGACAGTCATTGTTTTTTGTTCTTTGGGTTAGGCGGCTTAAGGATAAAATTCACCCTTGCCTTTTTTGTTTTGCTGTTCCCAGCGCTTCTTTGTTCCCGGCTTGTTAAACTTCTTGAATTGCCAAAAGGGCATCTTCCCTTGTTGCTTTTTGGTTTGGGGAAAACCCTTGCTCTTTGCTGCGGTCCTGTCCAGCACCATTTCTAGTTCGGGTCCGAACAATAGGTCCCAGGTGAATGGAATTCCGCACAGCCTGTTTTTTGAAGAGATGTCACCTCCCCAAGATTTCAGCCACAGGGCTCTTTGGGCTGAGTTGAGTAGCGCTGTGGCCCTTGAAGATATTCTGAGTTTCAGCCGAGGCATCTGCTAGAAAAGCTGCTGCTCTTGTCAGCATGGGGATGTTTTTTATTAACGCTTCTCTAGGTGTGTTGCTTTCTAGTAGTTCTTGAAGCTGGGTTAACCAGATTAGCAAGGTGCAGGCTGTGCAGGTGGAAGCTATTGCTGGATTCCGATTCGCAGCCCCTGCTTCCCAGGCACTCTTTAAAAGGGCCTCTATTTTCTTGTCCATGCGATTGTTTAGGGTACATGCATCGTCGAAGGCCAAGTCAGATTTATTTGTGACTTTTGCTAGAGAGGCATCCACTTTGGGGCATTTAGCCCAGGTTTTGGTGTCTGTCTGCAAACGGATATCTGCGTTTGACTGCCGCTGGTATGAAGAGTTTTCTCTCTGGGTCTTCCCACTCTTTGACGATCTCTTTAAGAGTTTGGTGTATGGGGAATATTCTAGGTTTCCTGGGTTGTAGCCTTTTGTACATCTTGTCATATAGTGTGAGCTCTGCGGTTTTTTGCTCTTTAAATACCTAGCGTGTCTGCTATAGCTTTAAGAAGATTATCCGTGTCTTCTGAGGGAAAAAAGTTGCCCTCTAAAGCCGGATCTTCCTCTTCAGAGTCTGAGCAAAGTCCATCCTCCGATTCGGATTCGTCCGAATCCTCCTCCTGTTAATGTCATTCTGACTGTTCCTTGTTACCTGTAGGGACTGCTGGTAGATGGAGCACTAGTCTGACTAATATTAGTTGGCGCTTCTAACTTCACAATAGCCGAGCGTAGCGGTGCCATGGTGCTCTTTATCTCTTTCTTAAAAAAGTTAAGCAGTTCTTGCAGATAACCTTGCGATGCTTTAGCCACCATTTTGTCAATGCATTTTTGGCATAGAGGTTTTTTCCATTCAGGTGGAAACCGGTGGCTGCATGAAGCTCATGTTTTGTTGCTTTTCGTTTTCCTTTCCTCTGGGGTCCTTGTCTGAAATCAAGCACACAAAGGGTCCCCGTGAGGAAGGGTGGTTAAAGACTGCCTGTGAGTGGGCAGTATTTACAATGAGGTTGAAGGCAGAAGTGACTGGAGTATTCTGGCTTACCTTGGAGCTGTCCTGGCTTGCAGGATCTGCAGGGCAGGGTGGAGAAGCATCAGACATGGTCAGCCACCAGGATCCTCTGCTTGGAGGAGCCTTTTTAACTGCTTCCTGCTTGAGCTCTGGCCCCGCCCACAGCTGGCCCCATGCAGGTTGGTGGACATGCCTGCACATGCCGCGTTTGCTGGGGTCCTCCTTCCTGACCCTTCATTAGAAAGGGGGACTCTGCGGTTTTGCCTGGGAAGTCACTGGAAGCTTTTCTCTCTTTTTTTTTTTTAAGGCTCCGGAAAAATGGCTGCCGACCAGAGCCACGTGACCTCCCCCCCCCGGCCGGCGCCATCTTGGTACTCCCTGCACAGTGCCCATGAGGAGAGGAACTGGCTCTTCTGCGATGGAGTGCTGCAGGCGGATTGGGTGCCGTTTCGCCTCCTCGCAGGGCGGCCATGGGGGGGGCACTCGGGAGGCAGACCTCTGATGGCAGCGATCGGGGAGGCACCCAGTGAATTCACTTACCCACGCGACGCCTCTGTGGGATCCAGGCACACCGCTATGCAGCATTGCGGTATGGGGCAAAAGCCAGTGCTTTTGTTCCAGACCCCTCTGTAGGGGTGAAATCTCAGGCAGAGCAAGTTTTTTTATGCTCAGAATTGCTGCTCCTGCTCACCCTCCCAAGGCCCGCTGGATGGAATGGGATGCTGGCAGGGGGCCTCTTGCTACTAGCACGGAGACAAGGAAAAGTAATAAACGTTTCTAGCAGCTCCTGTGGGTCCAGAGGAAACAACTACTGAGGCACGCAGGCAAGACTGTGAAATTTATAATGGTGGACTAATGCGTTTCCTGTTTCAGGGAGGAGGAGCCTATCTCTCGGATGCTGCCCTGGACGACGATTCGAGAAAAAAAAAAAAAAAGTCAGCAGCTACAAATACTGCAGCTGCTGACTTTTAAAATATGGACACTTACCTGTCTAGGGCGCCCACGATGTCCTCACCCGAAGCCGACCCGTCCCTCGGCTCTGGGTGGAGGTGCCGGCATCTTAAGTCAGGGAATCAGAAAGTGAAGCCTCACGGCTTTACAGCCTGTTTCCCTACTGCGCAAGCGGCGCTGCACGTTCTGACTGATCCCCGCTATCTTCTGAAACCTGTGTGTCTGGAATGGAGGAGGGGCCCGACGTGGCGTAGATGGCCGCAGACACTGCGGCAATCTTTCGCCAGATGTGGGAGAAAATACCTGGATTAGACAGGTATCTGCTCCCCCCTAAAAAGGTGCCAAATGCGACACCAGAGGGGGGGGGGGGCAGATCAGGGGAAGTTCTATTTATGGGTGGAACTCCACTTTAAAGGGGAAAAATCCTTCCAGGGCTAAAGTGGTTAAAGAATCCCTATCACAGACTGTTGGGATGGTGCCCCCTGGCAGGTGACACAGTCTTTCCCAAGGTACAGTGTCTAAGTGACAGCTGGTCTTTACTAGAGCTCCATATAGTGTAGATGGGCCAGAAACCTAGTGCTCTGGAATTATTTTGCTGCAAGCTGTCACCAGGTTGTGGCCCTCTGGATTGCCCCACAAAGGGGGTAGATGGAACAGAATAAATAAGGGGTGCAGACTGTACACAAACTAAGGCAAAACAGTAGTCAGATCCAGGCAGAGGTTGCAGGCAGGAGAGTGATCAGGTTCAAGTGGAGGTCATGGGCAGGCAAGATAGTTGCTAGGCCAGTTCAGGTCAGCAACAAAACCTCAAATCAGATCAGCAGTGCAGTACAGCTGTTTTGCACAAAGCAGAGTAGTTAGCAAGTTACAGTACTAGCCACTTTTAAAGCTGGATCCCAAATATTCTATTGGTCAAAAAAGGTGCCTGAAGTAGTTTTAGCAAAACCTTACAGAAAATTTGTGAGCACCATTGGATGTCTTGGCAGGCATTCAGCCAACACCATCTGGAGTCCTGGGATGCAGGTAAGTGGACTTGATTGGCACAGTATGTTGCTATAGTTGATGTTTCTGCTATCTATGTAATACTGATTTCTGTGCTTTTCTTTCTTGGCTAGGCCAATGCTCAGAGACAATGAGGCCCTGAGGAAGCAGTTGTTTGTGAAACTCGTTGACCCATCAAAAAAAAATAAAAAAATATATAGCAGGGAACGATGGTAGCAGTTTTAATGTATGGTTTGCATCATCCAATTACTCACTTTGTTCATGATTTTATGGATGTTTTAAACTATTTTTGTAATGAATACATTTTCTACCTATTTTGTCTCACCATCCTTCTTTGGTACCAGTAAGTTCTGAAAGTCCTGGCAGGGATTCTGTGATTACCAGGACACTCGTATTACAATTATTAGGCAGCCACACACGGCTTGGCAGAATTCTTGAACAGGAATAGGAAAGACTTGAACAATAAACTGTAAATATTTAACATGGGGATGGCAATTTTAGAAAATTACTGGTTTAGCTACCTGACCATTTTCTGTAAGGCTACAATTTAGCTTCAACGCTTTTTTTATATTGGAATATACTTTAGTACTAGTCAATCAACTTAGCCAAAGTTAATTGTGTAGCCAGTTTGTAATATGAGGGGTCAGCTTAAAGCTGAACTTCAGGCAAATTTAAAAAGCATAAATTTTTGCAGCTCTGTACCAATACATACATACATACATAGATTTATTTTGTAAATGTAAGCAGTCCAAGTACATAATATTTGATCAGTATCAGCCTCTCGTGGTCCCTGTAGCATAGCTCAGACTGGGGGAGAGAGAAACAAAAACACACAGAGCCAATCAGCTGCTCTGCAAATAGCATGCTTGTGGGTGGAGCTTAATGCGCCCTAGTGGGGACACTGTGGAACTGCACTGAATTACAGGCAAGAGCGGCAATCATGTAAATTCAACATTAGAACGGGACTCCAAACTAGAAGATAGCAACAAACGTGCACACTTTTGTAATCCGTGGCCATATTTCTCACACTGATGACATCAAGGTCACTTTCACATTGAGCAGCTTTTGATGCCTTCCCATTCACTTACAAATGGAAGATGCTTTTAAAAAACTGCACCAAAGATGCATCATGCAGGACTTTTTAAAGCTTAACGGTCCTGCAGTGTGAATAGTTCAATAGAATTTAAAGGAGGGAGGGAGCGCACTCTCAGCATGGCAAGTTGTAAACACAGGGCCACATATATGCGGCTGCTCAGCGTCAAGGCCCACCCACTGAAACACCACATATATGAATACGGCCAGCACCAGGGGGTTAAAAAAAAAACTTGTGACCATATAATTTTAGACATTTTCAAATACAGTTATAACTAGTTCTGTTATGTGACCATGCAGGTCTTCTTGGGTAACAGGGTTACAGGACACTGTGCAGACACAGTGTGTGCCTGTATTCCAGTCCGTTTAGCCTGAGACAAGATGCAGGCTGTGCTTAAACAGGAGGCATACTCAAGAGGCAGGCTGTGATTGGGAAAAAGGTGTGTGCCAGAGGCAGGCTGTGATTGGGAAGTGATGTGTGCCAGGCTGTCGTTTTTTTATTTTTTATTTTTTTGCAACTTCTCTCCTGGATCTTGCTTCTGCAGCAGTTGAACGCCGGTGGGAGAGAAAGGATGAGAAGCCGACTGTCAGTTGCTACAGAAAAAAAATACAGGGGATCATTGGAAGACAGGTAATTTAACATCTGAATTACCAGCAAGTAGCTGGGGATTCAGATTTTACCCCCACCCGTCCCCATTCCTTTTGAGCACCCTAAGGAACCTGCTGACAGTTAATGAGTCATCTGTTCAGGACACAGCAGTGGGCACCTTAGCAACATTGGTCTTGTCACCCATTCCAGCCTTGTGTAGGTCTACAATCTCATCCCTGACATCCTTGGACAGCTCTTTGATCTTGGCCATGGTGGAGAGATTGGAATCGGATTGATTGTTACCTTTATAAAAGACACCTGTCCACAGTAGCAATCTGAGATTAGGAGCGCTCCCTTTGGTACCTTTCACACTGGGGCGGGAAGGTGCGCTGTGGGTATAGCGGCGCTATTTTTAGCGCCGCTATACCTTTGTTTTTACCGCGGTATTCGGCCACTACCGCTAGCGGCCGAAAAAGGGTTAATACCGCCCACAATGCGCCTCTGCAGAGGTGCATTGCGGGCGGTATTACCGCAGTTTCCCATTGCTTTCAATGGGCAGCAGCGGTAAAGGAGCGATGAACACACCGCTCCTTCACCGCTGTAAAGATGCGGCTAGCAGGACTTTTGGAGCGGTCCTGCTAGCGCACCGCTTCAGTGTGAAAGCCTTTGGGCTTTCACACTGAAGACTGCAGGGCACGATTTTTTCAGGCGGTATAGCAGCGCTATTATTAGCGCTAAACCACCTGAAAAACGTGTCAGTGTGAAAGGGGCCTTTGAGAGTACTCCTAATCTCCGCTTACCTTTATAGAAGGCACCTGGGGCCAGAAATCTTGCTGATTGATAGGGGATCAAATATTTATTTTACTCATTAAGCCCTGGTTCACATTGGTATGATTTGGAATGCGATTTGTGGCACCGCACCAATTTCAAAAAGTAGTTTCTGTACTACTTTTGGCGATTCCAGGGTGCGATTTCCATTGACATCTGTGCAGAAACCCAAACAGACGTCTCTAAAATCGTCAACGAAATCGGGAGCGACATTGCAGGAATGAAATTGTGCAAGTTCCGCTGAACTCGCACGATTTCATTCCCGTATTCAGTGTGAACCTAGACTAAAATGCAAATTAATTTATAACTTTTGAAATGTTTTTCTGGATGTGACATCATGGGTCTTATTCCTACAGCAGTGGTTGGCAGCCCAGTATGTTGTAGAGAGCAACTCCCACATAGAGATGCATGTATCATTCTCCTGTGAGCTTAGGACATGCTGGAGACATGAGTATTGCTGCAAAACTGCAATTTTTTATTTTTGAAAAACCACACACACACACTGTTTTTCTCTATTCTTGCAGAGCAGACGGGAACATATCCTGCGCTAACTTTCCCCCTTTAGAGTAAACACATCCTTACCGTACAGCAATCTTCCTATAGGAATTGCCCCCCTAGCAGACTGGAGACACAGACAAATGCGGAATTTCTTTAGTAAATGGATACCCAAGTTTCAATCCCAAAATGCCCTCTCCAACTCCCAGATTGTAGGAACTTCCTCTCCCATATGTGCAAATTCGACCTTCAACAACATTGTGTCCATCCTGTATTATACAAGGGACTAGGAAAACTAACTTGGATTAGAAGTTACGCCCCCCCCCCCCCCCCCCCGTCCGTCCGTCCGTCCGTCGAAAACAGAGGTGGACGATATAATGGAAGCAGAACGCTGGATTCACATGGTTACAAACCATACAGGATAAATGTAGGGATGTGTGGATGTATTATTCTGCCATGAAGCACCCCTGCTCATCATGCTCACCTGGCTTAGCATTTCCTTATTTTTATACTTTTGGATGTCTGCAGCCTCAGATTTTGATCATTAAGTTCTTAGATAAGTAAGGTTCTGTTGGCCATTTATAAGAGTGTGCATAACCTAACCTGATTGTTCCTGTATAATAGACATTCGACTGCCCCCCCCCCCCTTTTGATTGCTTTTACATTCTGCATTGTTTTGTGGGCATATATTTTGATGTGTATGGAGGGACCACCCGCCTTGTTGGATATTTTCCAGTACAGTGGAACCTCGGATTACAAGCATAATCCATTCCAGGAGAATGCTCGTAATCCAAAGTACTCGCATATCAAAGCGAGTTTCTCTATTAAAGTCAATGGAAACTAAAATCATTTGTCTTGCATTGACTTCAATGACATGCAATACTGCACGAGACCAGAGGTGAGGGTGGCACCAGAGAGCCTCGGAAACACACGGAAAGGCCCGAGGACAGCGCGGCTGACCCTAGCAAACCTCGGAAACGAGTATTTCCGAGTCTTTCCAAACATTAACGAACGGCTTAGAACGGCGCCGTTCCGCTCCCCCGCCACCTCAGGCCAAACGCGGTACTGCACACCGCTTTGGTTTGAATCCTGCTTGTTTTGCGAGACAACACTCGCAAACCGAATTAGGATTTTTGAAATACAGTGCTCGTATTGCGAAACGTTTGTTAACCGCTTTCCTCGTAATCCGAGGTTCCACTGTACTTGGATTCCTTGCACTTTTGTGCGCCTATGGTATGTTGTACAATGCCGGTGTTGCCTTATTGTATCTATGTTCTTTTTTTTTTTTACTCCTTTTAGCATTAAAACTTAAAACCCAAAAAAAAAAGTATTTTTAATCAAAAGACACATTTACAGTCACAGGAGGATGCGCACCTTCTCCCCTCTATTTCTTCCCTGGCCTGCCAAGCTGCATGCCTGGAGAGCAGGGTCTGGAATGGATTTTTGGGGACCTTATTTTTATTTGTGCATGGCGTCTTCCTCAAGATTCATAGAAGACCTGAAGGGCCTGGTAAGAATTAGGGGAGTGACGCTTTGTTTACAAACAGAATGAAGCAGCCAGGACTGTAATTTTGCTGCCAATTTCAAAACACTTTTTTCCCCCTGTAAAATGTCAGTTTTGCTGTAGTAGGTTGTATACATTGCACAGATGCATCATTTCACAGGCATTTCACGTTAAGCACTGCAAATACTGCTGCTCCCCACCAAACTTGAGCATTGAAAAAAACTTTTTGCTTTAGTACATGTACCCTTCAAATTGGACACCCACACTTTAGTAGTGTTCACCAAAGCCAAGCACCTTTGGCTCAATACTAGCAACTACTGCCAAGGCAACCGTCACATGGTCTCTTCTAAAGGGGTGAAAAGTTTGGTCATATTTCTCATTTGCCCACCTTTAGCAAGAACAAACAGTGGGGGGGGGATTTAATAAAACTGGGATGTGCAAAATCTAGTGCAGCTCTGCATAGAAACTTTTCTGGAAATGGCAAATTCTGTAAAATATTTGTATTCTATTTTGTATGCTTTGCCTATATGTATTGCACACAGCACTAATAATGTTTTGAACACATGCAGCATTCTTTCAAGTCCCGATTAGAAAAGTACAATTGTAATACCTACGTAAGCATGTGTATAAAAAATAAAAATAAATATCTTAAATTCCGTTGAATAAAAAAAGTTATTTTGGAAAGATGCAAAGTATCTTTTGTGTCTGCTCCCTACTGCAGTAGTTATGAATTTGGAACCACTAAAATCAATAATAGGATAGGAGTTGCCCATCTATACATTTTCCAGAACAGTTGGCGAGCTAGCCAGGAGGGGATTTAGAGGTGACCCTAAGAATTCAAAAACGAGGAGCTTGAGAAGATCTGGTAATTTCTGATAATCAGCCGGCTGAGGTAAGCCCTTAGCTTATATTTGAGTTATCAGACTTCCTTGATCGGTAAGGCATAGTCGGGACCAAAAGGGTATCTATTTTACCCCCCCCTTAATTAAACTGTATTAATTGGTGGTTAGAAAAATTTGAAAAACTGCGGCAACATTACTAGATAACTAATAATAAAATTAATCTATAGCTGCTACTCTGCAAATTGGAAACCTGCTAGTGTCCAAAATGATCAAGTGAAAAAGTATTTATGAAATAAATAATAAGAGTGCGCTTACAAATACCTACAACCCTATAAGTAAGGAATGATATACAAAATAGCCCCTAGTGGGCAAACCACAGTAGTGTTTTAAATTTAGTGCTTAATCTCTATTAAATCCAAACAAAACACAAATAAATATTTAAATATAACAATATAAGTAAATGTGAGTCCCAATAGAAATAAATTCAAGGAATCTATTTTCTCCAACAAAAAAAATTGTTTAGACCAAGTGGAAAAATTCCAACAAAATGAAAAAATATATGTCCAATATGGCTTCAACCATTGATTAAACTTTGATCTTTTTTTGCTAGTGACATTCAAAAAATATCTTCTTAGTTTGCGCGATATTCCTCCACCATATAATAAAGTCACCCAAAGTGCTCAGACAAAGGATGCGCTTACCAGATTAAGTTGACCACTTTACTTAAAAAGATGGTCTGTAAAGCTTGTGCAGGATAGTGCCTGCATACACATCGACAGTCACACATAGGAAATTTCCAAACCCCTCTTGTCAGGCATAAAGGCAGGATATGCAAATAGAAACAGGAAGCCTCATAGCGTAATACAGTTTATTTAAAATATGATAAAAGACAAAAAGGTGCCAAATGGCCGCTTACTTTAAAAAGTGCCTTGTCCCGGCACTGAGGCTATGAGCTTATCTGAGCGTGAACTCCTCCGCTATCTCTTCCGAAGTGACGCGCTTGGTGTTTTACAAACACAGATTCAAAGCCAGAGCGCCGTGATGACAAAGTACGTCGGCGGCGGTACCTGGTCACGTGATTTGCTGATGTCATCACGGCGCTCTGGCTTTGAATCTGTGTTTGTAAAACACCAAGCGCGTCACTTCGGAAGAGATAGCGGAGGAGTTCACGCTCAGATAAGCTCATAGCCTCAGTGCAGTGTTATTTTTACAGTAACCAGTGCATTTTTATAGCACCGATCGCTGTAAAAATGAAAATGGTCCCAAAAATGTGTCAAAAGTGTCCGATGTGTCTGCCATAACGTTGCAGTCACGAAATAAAATAAAAATCGCTGATCGCCACCATTACTAGTAGAAAAAAAAAAAAAAAGAAGAAATGAATTAATAAAAATGCCATTAAACTATCCCCTATTTTGTAGACGCTATAACTTTTGCGCAAACCAATCAACGCCGATTGCATTTTTTTTACCAAAAATATGTAGAAGAATACGTATCGGCCCAAACTGAGGAAAAACATTTTTTATATATTTTTGGGGGATATTTATTAATTTATTATAGCAAAAAGTAAAAAAATATTGAATTTTTTTAAAAATGATCGCTCTATTTTTGTTTATAGCGCGAAAAATAAAAACCGCAGGAGGTGATCAAATACCACCAAAAGAAAGCTCTATTTGTGGGGGAAAAAAAAAAAAAAGGACGTCAATTTTGTTTGGGAGCCACGTCGCACGACCGTGCAATTGTCGAATCGCAAAAAGTGGCCTGGTCATTAACTAGCCAAAATGGTCCGGGGCTTAAGTGGTTAAAGATAAGAAAGGGAAGAATAGTGCTGTTAACAGGTTATATGAAGCATACACCTGCTGTAATAGTAGTGTAGAGGCAAGAGGGTATAGGCACAAGTAGAGAAGAGAAAAAGACTAGCCAGTCATTATAGGCATTAAATTAGGGGAATGAAGGGTGACGAGACCCTCAAAAATGCTTCCAGGTTTTATTGACCAAGCTTAAAACAATCTGCACCAGATTCTGTGTACAACAGTTTTAGTAAATCCCCCCCCCCCCCCCCCCCCAGTGTCTAAGCGCTGACCCCACCACTAACCATTCATTACTGCCATAAACAAAGTAACTTTAATAAAGACATTTATTTTTTGTCATACAACTAATTGTTGCATGAACCTTATGTACAAGTACTATATGCACAGACACTTTCTTGAATCTTTAGAAATAAAAAAAAAAAAAAAAAAAAGTTACAATAAAAAAAGGAGGTGGGTTTGGCCAAGAAATTATATCAGAATATAGCAAAGAAAAAATTTCAAAGAGAAACAAATATAAATACAAATACTGAGATAAAGTATAAATCGAGTTTAAATGCAAAAACCTTCTGACGTTTCCTCTAATAAGAAGAAGATCCCCCATCCCAAAGCTTCCACAATAAACAGCAGCAGGAAGCTGACACTTGCAGGTCTGACATCCATCTCTGTCTGAAATAATAGAATCTTAGAAAATCTGAATTAAGTGATGAATGCAAATTGGAATTTCACATTCCAAATCATAGTAAATACCCAGATGCTGAGTTCAAAATATTGCACAAGAGGTCAAAAGCACGTATCCATGCTATAAAAATAAATACAAATTTTATAACCCCTTTTCATAGTGTACCTTCCCATCTACACAGTCAGGCATTAAGCAAAATGAATAGATACTCCTGAGTTTACCAAGCCACTTAGCATGAAGGGTATCATAAGGTATTGTGTGCCTCAATGTTGCATTTCTTGCCATTTCACAAAATGTGAAGGGCGATTACAAAGTATGCAAACAGTCCTTTTTATTGAACGTAACTTACAAAGAAGCTCTTGAGTCTAGACTAAGAGCTGCATACCCATTTAAAGTGAAAAAAGGGATGTCATTCTCCTCAGCCAGTCTTGTGATTAACACATTTATCTCACTGGACTTCATATCATAGCCGTCTGCTCATGGCACAAAGAACTTGATGTCATTCAGTGGCGTTTTTCTTTCTGCTGGCACTCCCATGTTTCAGTCAGCAGGCTGGAGATAGGATAGGGAGACGCAGGAAGCTGGAAACCTGAAACAAAACATTGCTCACCACCTTGCTGCATTGTGCAGTAGTGTGTGAATTACAAGACTGACTGAACAGCATCACAAATCCTTTGGCAGGTAAGAACGAATACAATTAATATATTCCAACTGAGCATTTAACAAGGGGCGCTAGAAATAAGGTAATCCAAAATGTGCTCTAAGTCACATGATCCACTCCACAAATTACCCTCGGCTTGGAATTTCTTTCTGTGCCATAAGGCTGGCTAGCACACAAGCAAAACCCAGGCAATTGCACAGGCATGCCATGCTGAATAACAGGCCTTTATTATGGCACATGAAGGATTGGAGCACACCAAAGATCAATCCAAGGCCATTAACTCACCTTAGAAGCCCGTGTAATAGATCAACTTTCTACAAAACTCGGAGTCACATATTAGAACTGGGGCAGTGAAGAAGCTTCTGCTTTTAAATTAGCAAGATACTTAGAACCATGTTCAGCCAGATAGCTAGAAGGTTGCTATCCAAGGCCTCTCACATTAGCCTCCAAAAAAATAGTCCCTCCAAGATGGATTCAGTTTAATTCATTTTAAACACTGCAAGCTCGACAGATTTAGGTGCATCATGGATTAGAAAGTGTTACCTTTTGTGCAAAAACAGACAATTATACTAAAAATACTGATGGTCATTTAGAATTTAACCAAAAAGAAGCCTTTACTGTCAGACTTTCTTTTAAAATAAAAAGTATTAATAATGACTATTGCAAAACAGATCCCGGTTATAGTAAATTACTTAAGGAGCAGGTGCCGAACCCAAGTAACAAGAACTGTGCCAAATTTTATTTTTGCACAAATTTTCTAAGCCAATAAGATCATTTTGGAAACAACTCCTAGGTATAAATTTATATCCCCACAGTTCTAGGGTGAGAAAAAAAATATCTGTCATATTACACTGATGGCATATCAGCATATTCAAACAGACTTCAATGAACCTGTATTTTATATTAAACATAAGTCCTACCCAAAAGCAGACAACATACTATGCCTGTCACTACTGTTAGCAGCCAGGGGAGACTTTTCTATGTTCCTCTGATTTAGTTGCATCTGGTCATAGAGGTCCACCTTGACCCAATTTCACAGCTAAGCCCTGCAAACTGACATTCTACTTTGCAATGTGACATCAGCAAGATAGAGGCCAATAAGAGCACTCATTTGAGAATGGAATGGCAATTCATGGGGCTCAGCCAGGTCCCAATAGCAAAGTGAAACCAAATCAGAGGGGGGCACATAAGCACATTTTCTGGCTAATAAAAGACTATACCAGGCATCCTGTGTTGGCTTCTAGGCAGTATGCCTTCTAAATGTTTTAGAAGCATTTTAGGATTACTTAAAGAGCAGCAGTCATAAAAGTCAAAGAAGGCTTTGGGAAGGATTTGAATATTCAGTTTATATTACTGTAATCAAGCAGGCACGATTTATATTTGGACCCTTAAGATTTTTTTTTCCTATCTAGATTCTAGAGGACCAATAAAGCCACATTGTCTTTGTAGTGCTGCACAACTGTCTAACAACCCTATACAGTAAATACCTTGTATAATTAATAAGAACATGAGGGCTTTCTCAGCGCTAAATTCATTCCTAGACAAAAGCAACGCAAAAAAAAAAAAAAGGGGGGCAAATATAAACATTTTGTAAACTTGCACAATCATTTAATTATGAATGTTCAAACTTTTGCAGAAGCCCAGTTATGATTGATTCTATTCTAAAGGGGCAATACAGGATTTTATTCTTTGAATCCAAGGTAAATTATGTTCATTCTAAGGTAGCAATCTCATTGATCTGCCATATATCACATTGGTCAGAGGTTAACATACACTGCAAATCTCCAGAGGACAGTTCAAAGAGCAGAAACCAACTTGGAATCTCTCTGAATTTTCAGGTCCTTTAAATATTACCATACCCAGTTATCAGGTGGCTGGGATCTGAAGTCAATGGACAACTTACATTGAGGCAGTAAGAAATTTCAGGATATGAATGGAGCAGGCAACCCAGATAAGCCACCTTAAAATGCTGTCCATGCCCAGGTACTTTGAAAAATAAGGGTACCTATAAAACACAACTCATTGTATTGTGCAAAGCCTAACTAGATGCAAATTTTCTTCAACAGGTCCTTCGCAACACAATACATTCTCCATGTACACACCACCTAAAACAATAATCGCAAAAAGTTCAGAAGTAGGGCGAGTCTGGGCACACAACACATTAATGATCTCTCATATGTAAATGGGGTGGTACTGTTTGTGTGTCAGTTTCTTTCGGCAAGTCGGACAAGAAGTGGCATTTTTAAGGGCATCGCGAAGGCACTGGCTGCAGAATATATGACCGCATTTGGTAGACACAATGAGACGTCCGCTTTGTACAATCTAGGAGAAAATAAGCACAGCATAAACAAAACATTCCTATATGTCAGAAATATAAAAAAAAACATGAACCTGACAGAATACAGAGCTCATTATGGACTAAATTATGCAGCGAGAAAGATAAGAGGATTTTCTCTTAGTGACACGACTACCACCAACATACAATTTTATCACGTCTGATGACAAGTTATATATTAGCAAGCAAACCCTTTCTTAAACGGCACTAAAACCAGGCACACTGCGGAACCCTCGAGCAGTTAAAAAAAAAAAAAAGCCACAGATATGGACATATAAAAAAACCTCACCTCTGAATACCCATCCATGCAAATAGGACAACTAACATTTGCTCCACTCGATCTGTAAAAAGACAAAGAAAAAGCCAGTGTTAGAACAACATTTGATGCAGTAAAGAAAAAAACAAACAAAACGAAAGTGGTACTTAAAAACGGCACTGTACCTCAACCCCCCCCCAACAACGTTACAGAACATATATATACAGTATCTCACAAAAGTTAGTACACCCCTCACATTTTTGTACATATTTTATTATATCTTCATGTGACAACACTGAAGAAATTACGCTTTGCTATAATGTAAAGTAGTGAGTGTACAGCTTGTATAACAGTGTAAATTTGCTCTCCCCTCAAAATAACTCACACAGCCATTAATGTCTAAAACGCTGGCTACAAAAGTGAGTACACCCCTATATGAAAATGTCCAAATTGGGCCCAAAGAGTCAACATTTTGTATGGCCACCATTATTTTCCAGCACTGCCTTAACCCTCTAGGGCATGGAGTTCACCAGAGCTTCACAGGTTGCCACTGGAGTCCTCTTCCACTCCTCCATGACGACATCACTGAGCTGGTGGATGTTGGAGACCTTGAGCTCTTCCAGTTGAGGATGCCCCACAGATGCTCAATAGGGTTTAGGTCTGGAGACATGCTTGGCCAGTCCATCACCTTTACCCTCAGCTTCTTTAGCAAGGCAGTGATGATCTTTGAGCCGTGGTTGTGGTCGTTATGTTGGAATACTGCCCTGAGGCCCAGTCTACGAAGGGAGGGGATCATGCTCGGCTTCAATATGTCACAGTACATGTTGGCATTCATGGTTCCCTTAATGAACTGTAGCTCCCCAGTGCCGGCAGCACTCATGCAGCCCCAGATCATGACACTCCCACCACCATGCTTGACTGTAGGCAAGACACCCTCGTCTTTGTACTCCTCACATGGTTGCCGCCACACACGCTTGACACCATCTGAACCAAATAAAGTTTATCTTGGTCTCATCAGACCACAGGACATGGTTCCAGTAATCAATATCCTTAGTCTGCTTGTTTTCAGCAAACTGTTTGGGGGCTTTCTTGTGCATCATCTTTAGAAGAGGCTTCCTTCTGGGATGACAGCCATGCAAACCAATTTGATTCAGTGTGTGGCGTATGGTCTGAGCACTGACAGGCTGACCCCCACACACACACACACACACACACACACACACACTTTCAACCTCTGCAGCAATGCTGACAGCACTCATACATCCATTTCCCAAAGACAACCTCTGGATATGACGCTTAGCACGTGCACTCAACTTCTTTGGTCCACCATGGCGAGGCCTGTTCTGAGTGGAATCTGTCCTGTTAAACCGCTGTATGGTCTTGGCCACTGTGCTGCAGCTCAGTTTCAGGGTCTTGGCAATCTTCTTATAGTGTAGGCCAGGGGTGCCCAACTTTTTGAAGCGCAAAGGCTACTTAAGCGACTTGGTAACTGGTCGTGGGCCACAATGACTGGAGCAGGCAGATGACAGGTGCGTGTACATTCTGCATATACAGAGCATACACGGACACAGCAAACTCTACTGTATGCGCCTTTTGATCCGCCCAGATGGAAGGAGATCGATCCCCTTCTGTTTTTTTTGCGGATCGGATTGAAGGTAGGGAGGTGTAAACTGACACAAGCCTGTTTACATTTGCAGCTCCATAGAGGTGAATGGAAGGTCGGAACCGATCGTGTAAAAGGGGCCCAAGGCTGATTTCACACTGATGTGCTGTGGTTTACCCAGAGCAGTGCACCTCTGGCTTTTCTGCAGGTTAGCTACACTTTGCCATAGACTTGCATTATATCCTGCATGTGTGGTGGACTTTCTGAAAAGGGCATCAAACCCGCAGGTAAAAAACAGAGGTATATGGCTTAGTGCAGGTAACCCGCAGATGCACTGCCCCTGCGGATCAGTTTGAAAGCAGCCCAGTAACCACTGCAGAACAGATATGCCCATATATACACTGTGATTATAGTAGTAAACATACCTTTAATAACAGTCTTCAATTCGGGTATCGCCAGCTGTTGCATGCTCCAGGCAGAGTTCATCTGGTATCTCTCTGCCTGTGACAGGAGGTGGCGCTATACAGGAAGCATCGTCTTATGTGGCTCTGCAGCCGCCTGCTTCCTCTACCACCGGCTTCATTCACAACACTGATTGCTCTGGGATGGCGGGTCGGGAACCAATCTGGGCATGCCAACCAGCCATTCCAGAGCAAAAGGTCGCGGGCCACTGGTTGGGAACCCCTGGCCTAGGCCATCTTTATGTAGAGCAACAATTATTTTTTTCAGATTCTCAGAGTTCTATGCAACTATGAGGTGCCAGGGAGAGGGGGGAGAGATTTAAAACCTGGGAAAATGGCTAATTGGTCCCAATTTGGACTTTTTTTTTTTTACTTAGGGGTGTACACACTTTTGTTGCCAGCGGTTTAGACATTAATGGCTGTGTGTTTAGTTGTTTTAAGGGGACAGCAAATTTTCACTGTTCTACAAGCTGTACACTCACTACTATATATTGTAGCAAAGTGTCATTTCTTCAGTGTTGTCAAATGAAAAGATATATTTACAAACATGTGAGGGGTGTACTTACTTTTGTGAAATACTGTACATATGTGCAATATGGTAAAGAAAATAGGGATTTTCACTTACCTGCAAATTGCTTATGGTGGAGTACAGGACATAGGGCCTGTATTCATAGATCATGCAGGCTACCTTCAGGGTTATTGGACACTGGTAAAAAACCTTGCTACCTCTCCTAGCAACCATATGGATTTTTTTAGCTCACTTTCCAGTGCTGCACGGGGTTGGGCAGGTGACTGGTCATTCACGGAGTCTGCCTTAGCCCCCACAACCCACCTCTGCAATGCCCATAGTCCCCCTTTACATTCCAGTTCCCCCTTTAACCCTTTCCCAGCCACGCTATAGCTGAATGAGGGCTACAGCATGGTCCTACATAGCCGGGAGGCCGCCAATAGAAGACCCCCCCCCTTTGCACGCTCCCCGCGTGCCCCCTGTGATCACCCAGTCAGATCGGAGTAAGGGGCCGTTCCCGGGCCCCTTACCACGTTAGCAGCTGATCACGTGATGTAAAAAAAAAAAAAAAACACACACACACACACACACACACACACACACACACACACACACACACACACACGGTAATCGTTTTTTTTCTCCTCTCCGGCTTCTGTGAAAAGGGACATCGGCCCCAAAGAGGAAGATGCGCAGCCACCTCGCCTGGGTATATCAGTGCCACCTGCCAGTGCATATCAGTGCCACCCAACGCCAGCTAGCAGTGCTGCCTATCAGTTTCACCTATCAATGCCACCCATCAGTGCAGCTTCATCAGCGTACATCAATGAAAGGAGAAAAAAAAATAAAAAAAATAGGATTTTTTTACTCACCGTAAAATTCTTTTCTCCGAGTCCATGGACCGACACAGCTTCTCTATTGACAAAGTGGGTATTGTCCGTTAATTAGAAGTGACAAGGCAGAAAACTTGTAAAAAGTGTTGCATCACACCTTTTACAGTACTGCCCAGGGGGCGGACCCTCTGGGTATATCCCCTCAGTCTGCATCTCGCAGATCAGTTTGTCAAAAAGCAGTACAAACTTAAAAAAGGAGGGGTGGGTGCTGTGTCGGTCCATGGACTCAGAGAAAAGGATTTTACGGTGAGTAAAAAATCCTATTTACTCTTTTGTCCATGGACCGACACAGCTTCTCTATTGACAAAGTGGGATGTCCCAAAGCAGTGTCAGAGAAAAAACGAGGGGTGGTAACAGCATAAAAATAAACTTCACCCCAAACACAAAACAGCACTCCAACAGAGGAATTGCAAATCTAAACGGCCGCCTGCAAAGCTTTGCGGCCGAAAGAGGCATCTGAAGATGCACCTACATCAACTTTGTAGAATTTTGTGAAAGTGTGAGTGGATGACCAAGTCGCCGCTTTACATAATTGGGAAACAGACGCTTGATGTCGGAAAGCCCATGAGGCACCTATTGCCCTGGTCGAATGCGCCGTGACCGGGAAGGGGGGCGCTTGACCCTTTAAGGCGTAAGCCTGGATTACTATCTGTCGGATCCACCTAGAGATGGTGGCCGACGAGACTGCTTGGCCCTTCTTGGGACCAGCCACCGAAACAAACAGTGAGTCTGACTTCCGGAACAGGGAAGTAGCAGATAGGTATACTCTCAAAGCTCAGACAACGTCCAAGGAATGCAACGCCGACTCCTTAGGATTCGACGGATGAGGACACAAGGATGGAAGTACAATGTCTTCATTGAGATGAAAAGCCTAAACAACTTTCGGAAGAAAGGAAGGCTGCGGCCGCAGCACCACCTTATCCTTGTGGAAAATCAAATAAGGAGCCTTGCAGGACAAGGCTGCCAGCTCAGAGACTCGTCTAACTGACGTAACAGCCACCAAAAAGACCACTTTCTGAGAAAGTGTCAACAGGGGAATATCTCTAATATTCTCAAACGGTGCCTTCTGAAACACTGAGAGGACCAGGTTCAAGTCCCACGGAGGTAGCGGGGGACGGACCGGAGGGGCCACATGTCGAACCCCCTGCACAAATGTACTCACGAGAGAGTGAGCCTCCAGGGGGGTCGCTGAAAAAAAAAGACAGCCAGGGCAGATATCTGTCCCTTAATCGTACTTAGGGCAAGCCTTTGGACCACCCCATGCTGTAAAAACAGCAGGATTCTGGAAACCAAATAAGTACACGGATGCCATTTCATTTCCTCACACATGGAGATGTAGGCCTTCCAAGTGCGATGATAAACCTTCCTAGAGGACGGTTTCCGAGCACTTCTCATAGTAGAGATTACTGAATCTGATAGGCCCCAGTCTCTCAGTACCTGGTTCTCAACAGCCATGCCGTTAAAGCCAGTGAATATAAAGCAGGATGAGTATGGGACCTCGCGATAGCAGGTCCTTCCGTAGTGGTAGGCGCCAGGGGACGTCTGCTACCAGACGTACTAGATCGGTGTACCAAGGACGCTGAGGCCAATCTGGAGCGATTAGGATCATTGGAATTCCCTCTGCCTCCACTCTGCGGAGCAGAAGAAGAAGGAGCCTTAAGGGAGGGAAGGCATAGATTAGCCGATGTGTAAATGGTTAATTACTGCGCTAGTCCTGGTGATGTGTACCGTATTGCTGCAACTTTATATGTGAGGCACACACTATATAACAAATTTCCAAAACAATAAGCTGCGCATATACCTAAATTGGCCTATTCAAATGTTAAATGTATACATATGGGGATGTGACCCCTCAGCACAGTGTGTTGAATAGCCAAAAATGAAATGGCGTGATAAAACTTAATCATTTTTTTTTTTTTTTTTTTTTTTAAAACAGATCGCAATGCATTTATACCAATGAGAAGTTGCCATCATGACCCATGGCTCCGATCGGTGCCTAAGAGTCAGTTCATCAGAATGAGACGTAACTGCACAAATTTAGATGACTATAGAGCTCAAGCTGGCGTTCTATCAATTAGAATGGAGGAAAAGGGTTACGATCCTGATACCCTGAAAAGGACCTTGGAAGAAGTATCCCTAATAGATAGATCAACACTATTGGAAGATGGTCCTAAAAAAACAGAGAGAGACCTATTGTTCCATTCATTACCACTTACTCTACCCAACACTACCAAGTTAAAAAGATGCTCCAAAGACATTGGCACCTATTGGGAAATGACAGGATCATTAAAACCTTACGGCCAATCCACAGGTTATCTTTATAGGGGTTCCCTCCCCAAGGGATAGGATTGCCCCAAATGTGGTAGAACCTCCCAAAAATAAGGTGTAATTTTTCCAAAATATCACTGGATACCACCAATGTCGGAGATGCCAGGTTTGTAAATTAAACAAAATCAAAAACTAGGAAAACTGAATCATTTGTATCAATGAGCACTTCCAAGATACATCAAATCGAGCCTTTCATTACTTGTAGCTCAACGGGCATTGTATATCTTTTGCAATGTCCATGTGGGCTCCAGTATATTGGTAGAACCAAGCGATCTATGAAAGTACGCTTAGGGGAACACATTACCAACATTAAAAGTGGTTTTCGTTTTCATGCCGTATCTAAAACATTATGCTATCCATCATAACCGTAATCCAGCCAACACAATCTTTCTAGGAATAGATAAGTTTAGTGCACACTGGAGAGGGAGCTCTCTAGTGAGAGAAATTTCAAAACTTGAGATGATGTGGATACATAGGGTCCGTTGCTATACACCACACGGCCTTAACATTGACACGGATGTCAATGCATTCATTGACAATGGTTGATACTGTTTGTATGTGAACGGTTCTGATTTCCTGGCTGCAGGAATAAAATTCTCCCAATAACAATAAAAGAAATGGGGGTTATCAAGACCGAAAATCCATCTTGGTTTTGATAATAATTTTTTAATTTTTTTTGTGTATATCCCCCTTTTTTATGCATTCCCTTGTCTATGAAAGGGACATACATCAGATACCCATAACATAGAGAGATTGCATAGAGAGATATGTGAAATTAGGATGGCCTTGGGACATCATGCAATTATATACTTTTGGCCTGTAACATTTATCACACAATGCAGAAAATTAGTATTAATATGCAGAATGAGGTTGTCCCCAAGAGAGGACAGAGATCCCAAATCGACTAATGCTGATAGTATAATTTTTTCTCTTTATTTGCAATATATATTTTTCTCTTTTTAAGAATAATGTTTTCAGCATGAGGTCCTATGTATTGTCACTAATGCAGCACACAAAAGGAAACGCTTCTTTTTACTGATATATAATGTGTGTGGAATGATGGACACTTTCCCTCCTTTTTTCCTCCTTGAGATATATATAGGTGTAGTTCCTCATATTTAGATTAGCGTAACTCAAGTACCTGCATTTAATATGGGAGAAACTCAAACTTATTTGGACTAGATATTGGATGAGGCTGTCACAGAGTTCTTCTGTAGTACCTGAACTGGCCGCTGAGATGTGGCGCTGTCTAATATGAACAAGCAGCTAGTTTAAATAAGTAAATTCCCCCTATTTAATTTTTAATCCATAGGTTTATATTTCATTTTATATATCGTTTACATCCAATAGGATTTTTTTAATTGCGAGTAAGAAGTGGACGTTCGTTCACATCTCGCGCAGTGAGGTCAAATGCCAGTTTTCAAAATGGCGATTTGAGATGGTGGACGACAGGAGATCAGAACTGGGCGTTACTCACCATTGGAATGTGGATATAAGGCGGTGTGTCAGCGCGCCACCCGTGCCCCTGGAAGACGTCAATTTTGACGAAACGGCGTAGGGTAAAGCGGCGTGCTGGCGTCATAGCGTACTGTCAGTCCCGGAAGTCACGGGCTGCGATCGAGAGCCGGCCGGCTCGAATACATTTAAAACTGCCCACGAATATCTACTTAATTGCAAGTGCAAGTCTTTTACTTTTAATAAATTTTTATACGGAATTATGCTATGGTGGCATCCCTTCTTATGTTTGCATGGTAATGAACACGGACGCTTCTAAGGATTTTTGCGGTTTGTCCAGCTCCACTGTGTAAAGACCCAGGGCTGGGGAAATAGCCCCAAGCGCATACAATCTCCCTAAAAAGAGATCTCATCTTCTGGTAAGCGGCAGCATATTACTGGTGGAGGATTCTTGTGTCACAATACCATCACTTTCCTTTATTTGGTGTTTATATTTTGATGCCAAAAACTCTTCAATATTGATAAAGACCTAGGGCTGGGGAAATAGCCTCAAGCGCACATGATCTCCCTAAAAAGAGATCTCACTCTCTGGTAAGCGGCAGCATATTACTGGTGGATGACCCTCTCTTTGTCAGATTACCATCACTCCTTTCACTCTGGGTGTTTTTAATCATCTTCACAGAAATTTGGAAGAAGAGACTTTATAATTAAATTTACTGTTTTCTGTTTATCACCTTGATATTTGGAAAGGAGACTTTTGTATTTCACGCATGCATTAAGTCACTCATTCTTTGTTGAAAGTTGAATTATTACGTTTTATCACGGCATTTCATTTTTGGCTATTCAACACTGTGTGCTGAGGGGTCACATCCCCATATGTATACATTTAACATTTGAATAGGCCAATTTAGGTATATGCGCAGCTTATTGTTTTGGAAATAGATTAGCCGATACTGACCCCACGATGCCACCAACGCGTCAGTTGCGTCTGCCCATGGGTCTCTTGACCGGGCCATAAACCTCAATACCTTCCCGATTGAGTCGGGATGCAGAAGATCTACGTCTGGTGTGCCCCATCTTTGGCAGAGGAGTTGGAACACCTCCGGGCGTAAGGACCATTCTCCCTGGTCCAGCATCTAGCGGCTCAGGTAGTCCGCCTGCCAGTTTTCCAAACCCGGAATGTACACAGCCGACAGTGTGACGGTACGCTCCTCTCTGCCCACTTCAGGATGCGAGCGACCTCCAATGCTGCAGCTGAGCTTCTTGTTCATCCTTGATGATTGACATATGCCACTGCTGTGGCGTTGTCCGACTGGATCCTGACTGGACGCCCTTGCAGCCTCAGACCATTTGAAGAGGCACAGCCTGATCGCCCGGATTTCCAGGACATTGATCGGCAGGAGGGCTTCCTTCCTTGCGCCGACTGAACACCCCAGACTCCCCCCCCCCCCCCCCCCAACCTGTAAGGCTGGCTTCCGTCATGATCACTATCCAGTAAACCAGAAGAAATTACTTCCCGGCCATTAGAGCCGGTGCTGTCAGCCACCATACCAGGGATCTCCCGACTAGGTGGCTCACTCGGATTTGATAATCCAGAGATGATGGACATCTGTTTCATCTGGACAGAACTTCCTTCTGTAACACTCGTGTGGTATTGAGCATATGGGACCGCCTCGAAGGAGGCTACCATGAGGCCTAACACTTGCATGCAAAAACGGAGTGACGACCAAGGTCTGCAACTTCTCCACAGGGAGGAATACCTTTGCCTCTGAGGAATCCAGAATCAACCCCAGGTACACTAGGCATTGAGTGGGCACCAATACTGACTTTTGCGTGTTTAGTATCCAACCACAGTCTCGAAGAGTCTGATAGGTAATGGACACGCTTACCTCTAATTCTGAGCTTGAAGGGGCCTTCAGTAGAAGGTCGTCCAAGTAGCCCATGATAGCGATACCCCGCTGTCTTAGAAGTGCCAGAATCAGAGCGAGCACCTTGGTGAACGTCCTGGGTGCTGAGGCAAGGCCAAACGGGAGGGCCACAAACTGGTAGTGGTTCTTCCCGATAGCAAATTGCAGAAACCTCTGGTGTCTGGAGTATATGGGGACATGCAGGTATGCGTCCTTGATGTCCAAGTAGGCCAGAAAGTCCCCCGGATGGAGAGTCGTGACTACAGATCGAACCGACTCCATCCAAAATCTTTGTACCTTCACAAAGCAATTGAGGGCTCTGAGATCCAAGATTGGACGAACCCCCTCCTTCGGGGAAAATGAACAGATTTGAGTAAAAACCCTAACCCCGTTCCGGTTCTGGAACAGGAATAACTACCCCGCATTCCAGTAGACCCTGGACCGCCCCATACAGGGCCTCCCGACGGGTCAGTAGTAGCTGGAGAGTGGAGGTGATGAATCTGTCCGGTGGACAAGATAGAAATTCTATCTTGTAGCCTGAGGAGATTACTTCGCAAACCCACCTGTCGGAGACTAGAGCTGTTCGAGTCACAAATTTGCGCAGACGTCCCCCCATCCGAGAGCTGGGTGGGGGGGCAGACCTTCATGCGGACGCAGATTTGTCCGCAGGCTTGTTGGGTCTGCGGGACCAAGGACGCTTTTGTCCTTGGTGCAGGTGCCTTGTCGGCCTGGGGTCTTTTCCCTGTCGCCCTAGGAGGAAGAAAAAAACGCTTGCGTGCAGTAAAGGAGGGCCCTTGCCCTTGGCGTGGCCCCTTACCCTTGCTAGTTTGGGGAAGCAAAGTGCTTTTACCTCCTGTGGCATCCTTGATGTCATCCAGAGAAGCCCCAAAAAGTCTGTCGCCCTTAAAAGGCAGATCCAACAGGGCTTTCTTGGAAGTCTGGTCAACAGACCAGCCCTTTAGCCAGATCAGGCGGCGTATTGCTACTGCATAAACCAAAGCTTTTGACAGCAGGGGAATAGTATCCATGTCTGACTCGCAGACAAACTTAAGGCCCTGGACCAACTGGTCGGCCTAAGTTATCTCATCAGGAGGAGCATCTCGCTCCTTTAACCCCTGGAGTAGCAATTTTGCCCATTCAGTAAGTGTCTGAGACACTAGGACCCCCGCCAATGCCGGGCGTACTGCCGAGCCTACCACTGAGTATAGGTAGCGAGCACTTCAGCCTTCTTATCCACAGGGTCCTTGAAAACAGGAGCCCCTTCTACTGGAATAGTGGTAGCTCTATTAAGTCTGGACACCGGAGGGTCCACTATAGGGGGAGGGGTCCATTTCTTCAGAAAACTCTCCTCAAAGGGGTACCGTACCACAAACCTCTTTGGGGCTGTAAAGACCCTCAGCGGGTTCTCCCATTCCTTGAATAAGAGTTTATCAAAATAAGACACACAAGGGAACACCTTAGCATTGCGGGCAGGTTTATGAAACCCAAAAGGGGACTGGAGTCTCTGCTGCTTCCGCAGTATTTTCCAACTTTAGCATATCCCGCACTGCTGTAATAAGGTCAGATACCAAAGCCGTCTCGCGTACTGACCTGGACTTGGAGTCATCCTCACTGTCCGATCGGTCACGGTCTGCAGTCTCTGATGCGTCAGAATCTGGGCCATGAGCCGTAGCTGGACCTGGTTCTGTCTCAGAAATAACCCCAGAAGATTGCAGGGGACGGGGGTGTTTACTACCCCCTGTATTCCCGTGTGCTGCTTCCACCCTGGCAGCAAACGCCTCTAGGATTGCCGACATAGCGTCCATAGACACTTCAGGGGCACCAGCTGCTAAATCTGGTGTTTCAGGGGAGAAGACATCTGGCTCAGATGCCATGCTGACCACACGCTGACACCCACAGGGCTCCAGGCAAGATATCAATAGGCCACCCTCCTGCGCTTTAGAGATGCTGGGTCACCCAGAGGACTCACCACCCTGGACCGGTACTGCTATGCTGCCGTGTGCTGCACCTGTGATGCTGTCCCACTGCTGCTGTGTCAGTTTGAATCTTTTATCAGCGCTTTCTGTGTGAATTTTTCGCGCCAGTGTAATGCACCCTAGAGGCCAGAGACTCTCGCAAAATGGCCGCCAAAACGTCTGTATGGAAGATAATGTGGGCTCTAAGAAAATAGCTGCCGAGCCGAAGATAGAGGCCAAAGCAGCCGTAGACCACAAAAAGATGGCCGCCGAAAGGCAATATATACATACGTGGATCATTACAAACATGGCCGCCGATCAGTCGATAGAGGTCAGCGGGTGTGGAACTACAAGAAAATGGCGCCGAAACCACAGAAGATGGCCGCCGGGCAGTCACTAGAGGCCGAACCCAGCATGGACCACCGCAAAATGGCCACCGACAGCATGGAGGAGGAAGCACACACAGGTAAGCAGAAATGACATTTCTTTTAAATGTTACAGCCAGCCCCGCTCCAGTGGAACCCCTTAGGTGACCCTCAGCACCCAGCAAACTTTAGCTAGAAGCCCAGGGAGAGAGGGAAGAAAGGGGCCACAACCACTTACTTGGTCTCTCCAGGAATGTCCAGCCAAATCACCCAGCCGAGGCAGGGGAGTTTACTTACCTATCCTGCATGTATTATGCTGGAAGACATTCCAAACAGATCATCGTCCGCGCACGGAAGGTGACTGTTGGCCAGGCATGCTGTGATTGGACCCAAGGGGACGATCATATGTATGCCCTGGAGCGCGAAGCTCACCGGATAGGCTGCTGCGACTCGGCCGTAAGGTCAGCCGAAGCTGAGCGGTCCGATGCCGGCCCTGGAGCGTAGGCTCACCGGCCACCCGTGGAGCGACGGGTATGTCGTGGAAAACCCAGCGCGTAGCTAGGGTCGGCACACGCTCGATGGCCGAAACTGGGGAGACTACAAGGATCGAGGATCCAGCCTGTCATCCAGTCGGCAATTGATCGAAGATCGCAGGAAACAAAAAAAATTTAGCAAAAAAATATATATATTTTCCCCCCGGACCAATGGGCCCGAAGGGAGCCATGTCCTACTCCTTGCTAGACAGAAAAAAACTGATCTACGAGATGCAGACTGAGGGGATATACCCAGAGGGTCCGCCCCCTGGGCGGTACTGTAGAAGGTGTGATGCAACACTTTTTACAAGTTTTCTGCCTAGTCACAACCAAATTAACAGATAATACCCACTTTGTCAATAGAGAAGCTGTGTCGGTCCATGGACGAAAGAGTAATATTTGTTTGCAAAAATTTATGACAAAATATAAAACGGTTTTGCTTTTCAAAATTTCTTCTGGGTACAGTGTTGGATGACTGCGCAATTGTCATTCAAAGAGTGACAGCACTGAAAGCTGAAAATTGGTCTGGGCAGGAAGGGGGTTTAAGCAAGTGTTAAAGCAGTCCCACAGTGTCCTCCATTCTGTTTCACATCACAGCCGCCACCCCCTTAACATTAATGCAACGAGGGCTTCACTGTAAAGGGGCACGATAATGTAATAGGGACTGCACAATAAAGGGGGTACTGTGATATTAAGTAGACTGCACTGTAAAGGGACACCAATCTGTCCCTTGACACCTCAGCCCCCTTTATATCACAGCCCCTTCACAGTGCCCCTTGCAATCACAGTCCCCCCCCCCCCCCCCGTCACAGTGCCCCTTGCATGATTTAAATCACTAGTAAAAAGACTTGAGTTAAATCATAATTTTTAAAGAGCAACTGTCATCTCTGTCCCACTGCGGCTCCTCCTCTGACCCGCTGTTGACTCACCGACAGTCCCATACACTTTAATGGGACGGCTGGTGATGCGGCAGTGACACAACGAGGTGAGGGACGTGGCGGCAGCAGGTGAGTAAATGCCTGCTAACAGGTGCTGCCATGATGGATATGAAATGACAGGTGCTCTTTAAATGTAAGAACTCATTCTTGCTGGTAGTTAGAATCTTTAATATTTGCAAACAAAATTAAGGTTTCCTAATTAGAATAATAAGCTGTCAGGTTAGTAAAACAGCGATAAACCGATACAATCATCCAATTTGTAGTGTACATAGATTTGCAAAACAATAGGATAAAAGGAATATTCCTGAACTTTGTTTTATCTCATGGTTACTGTGACATTGTGTGAATACATCAATGCAGTGCATGTTATCTCAGCTTGCATTCATTGAAAGAGTTAACCAAAAATGAAAATATTGCAGAATATACAGCCTCATGCTACATAGCTAAGCTCCATTTCATGCTTAATAAACTAAATTATTACTGTATCTTAGATTTTTACTCCAAAAGCATTTTATTAAAATAAAATTTGATAAAAAAAAAAAAAAAACAACTGATTTATCCACCCTGTCAGCAGGAGGTAAGCGGCAATCGCAGTCTGTGATGGACTTGTCGCATTGCGGTCACCGCTCACCTGCTGCTGCGTGGCCCGGCCATCAGAAGAAGGCCACAGACCAGTACCGGTCCACGGCCCAGAGGTAGGCAACAGAGATGAACAACATTTCTATTTCCCCACATACAGGAGTAAAATTGGTCCTTTGAATGGCTAAAGGTTCCCAACCTGGATTTGGTGTGGACTGAAGTTAAATCACTGGATCCACTGAGATAAACGTCGTTATTTCTTGAATCTTCATCATCACTGCTTAATACACAGCTTGCCACCTGTGGGGACCCCCGGGCAGCATTTCTTCTTTGGCCTTGGTGCTCTGCAAATAAAAAGGCAAATTGCAGCATTATTTATCGATTTATTTCCACAACTCTTCCATTACAGCCCTGGCTAATAGATAAACTTCTGCCCTTTGTCCCATACACTCACCAGATATTCAGTGTAACATTCTTACAATTTAGAATATTACAGAGGCCACAATTTTTGGTCCGTTATCGAGAATCCCATTTTTTGTTAGGCAAGGATACCCTTTAAATTTTTCCTCTATGGTAGCCCCGAGATATACACTGATCAACCGTAACTTTATGACCACCCACCTAATATTGAGTAGGTCCCCCTTTTGCTGCCAAAACAGCCCTCCTGACCCATTAAGGCATGGACTCCACTAGACCTCTGAAGATTTGCTGTGGTATTTGGCACCAAGCAGTCAGTAGCAGATCCCATTAGTCCTGCAAGTTGTGATGTGGACCTCCATGGATTGGAATTGTTCTTCCAACACATCCCATTTGACTGGACCGATACATGGAGAATTTGGAGGCCAAAGTCAACACCTCAAACTGCTTGTTGTGGCTGCAGCCACCGGTATTGTGTGTAAAACCGTCAGCCAGCTGCTTTGCTTTTGGCCCTATTGCTTCCACACACACCACAGAACTGCCCCCCCCGCCATGTGTTCTGGGCGCCGCTTGCCCATCTGTGGGCTTCTGACAGACTTGCCGGGTGGAGGGGAGGAAGGAGAGCGGACACACATCTGCTCTCCTCCCCTTCTTGCTGTGACCTGGAAAGGGGCGTGTATGACGTCACTTCTGAGTAACTCTGTCACTTTCCCTGGCTAGCATAGCCGGGAAGGGATGTATTGCAATGCCATGTGCATTGCAATACATTCAGTGGAGCCAAGAAGACATTCAGGGTCTTTTAGAAAGAAGAAAAACAAAACAAACACAGTTACATCCAAGCACCTTAAAATCCCCCAAAAATGTTAAGGCCCCCCATACCCATATATGCGCATGTGTGCCTATGCGTGAAAATGTTGATTGCAATACACGTTACATAATCACTGCACACGCTGGAAAGAGCAATAATTCTAGCACAAGTCCATCTCCGTTAGGCCCCTTTCACACGTGCAGACCGTATGTCCGCTTTTTCATCTATCCGTTTACGGATGAAAAAGGGACATACATGTACCCCTATGAGATAGCAGGTGTCAGCGGATGAACATCCGCTGACACCCAATCTCATCCGTGTCCACAATAATCCGATTCTGCAGACGGAGGAAAAGCCTATTTTTCCATCTGTCTGCAGAGCGGATCGGGTGAACACGGACAGACGGTCCGTGTTCATCCGATCCCCCCATAGGGGAGAGCGGAGATATGACAGGGCGGTCCCTGCACAGTATGCGGGGACCGCCCTGTCAACCGCCGGCTCAGCGGGGATCAACGGAGCGATCCCCGCTGACCAAGCTGATATGAAAGGAACAGATCCCTATGGGATCCGCAGGTCTGAAAGGACCCCAACACTAAACTGATGATCTATAGGGGGCTTTTGAAGCGTCGCCTATGGAAAATATAGGGTACTGAAGTTTGACGCCATTTCAAGGGCGCACACAAAATTTTAAGGTGTCACGTGTTAAGCATCCATTTACTCAGTGCAACCTCGCATTTAATTTTTTTTACCACAAATGTGGGTAGTTTATTTCATTTGTTTGCCCTAAAATTCACTTTAGTGTGTATACTAAAATTTTGCGGTAATATCAAGTGACATGAAAAATTGGAACCAAATATTTTACTTAAGGGTGTCTGCTTTCAGAAAATATAGAATGTTTGGGGGTTTTATGTATTCTTCAGGGCTAAAAAGATTTTTTAAACATGTGTGCAAATAAATTGCAAAAACTGCTCTGGCAGCGAAAGGGTTAAAACATTCTTCAACCATTCTTGTAGTATGGCAGGGTGCATTATCCTGCTGAAAGAGGCCACTACCATCAGGGAATACTGTTTCCATGAAGGGGTGCACTTGATCAGCAACAACGTTTAGGTAGGTGGTGCGTAGAAAGAAAACAGGATTCATCAGACCAGGCCACCTTCTGCCATTGCTCTGTGGTCCAGTTCTGATTTTTATGCGCCCATTGTAGGCAGGCACTTTTAGCTGTGGACACCAGTCAGCGTGGGCACCCTGAATAGTCTGCGACTATGTAGCCCCATACACAAACTACGGTGCCCATTTATTCTGCTTTAAACAAATCAACCTCAGGGACAAAAGGTTTACTCGCTGCCTAATATATCCCACAAACTTTTAGATGCCATTGTAATAAGAAAATCAATGTTACACAAGCTGTCAGTGGTTATGGCCAATCAGTGTCCATTTCCCCTTTATCACTACAGAACCTCTAGTTCCCTGGCAGTGGGGAGCGAATCCACACTACCACGAGATCTATTTAGGGGCCTACTTGACAGGAGAGGGATTTGGGAACCCATACAAGTACTATCCAAAATTACATTTGAAGTGTGTGTAAAGTCAAAAAACTTTTCTTTTGATTTTGGAAAGAGTAGGGAATGGTTAAGACACAAAGCTTCAAGTCAGTTTGTAATCTTTTTAAGGGCCAGTTCACACATGCAGTCCAGTGCGTTTTTTTTTTTTTTTTATGTAGAAAAAAAAAAAAACCACACACACATGGAAGGTAGGTTTATATGGTTTCCAACGGCATAGTTGGCACCAGTGCAGTCACTTCTAGGGGTCTTCAGTTTCAGGGGAAGAAAAAAAAAAAAAAGAACATGCTGCATTTTTATTGCACTGGACTGTACTGGAACGCGGTAAAAAGGCATCAAAAAACGCACCGGACACCAGTACAGTGAAAAAAAAAACGCATCTGGAATGCATCAAAACACGCATGCAGAAACGAATCCGGAAACAAATCTGGAGTGCGTTTTTGTGGTGTGAACCAGCACTTGGTGTAGATTTGAAGGACATTGAGGCGCTTATATAAAAGGAGTATGGCCAGGTCTAGCAACATTCTCAAGTATAATAAAAGGTTGTCTGTGAAATCCAGCCAGGTTCTCAATGTTGTAATTGCACCCAGTTTTGTTGGTGGACTAGTGTAGTCTGTAAGAACAGTTCAACATCCCTGGGTCTGTACATGCAGGACCACATTGCATTTAGAGTAAATTTACATTTTTACAGTTCTAGGTCTACTGATAGTAAGAAAATTACTACTTTCAGCCCCTCTATGTATGCCTTGTGGTGTTATGAAATGGGACCCGATTATGTTCAAAAGTTGAATGGGGTAGGAAGCGGCACAAGACAGCTAGCCTACTGGGGCAGATAGTATTAACCGGTTGTGCCAAGAACGAGGCAGGGGTACAGGAACAAAGCATGAAAGCATGAGGATGATCTTTGAGGAGTGAAAAAAACAAAATTTGTGTTAGGTAGGTAATACAGGGAAACCAATATAAACTCACCTTCGACGATCTGGTAAAATTGAGAAAAATAAGAGGGAAAAAGAAAAATACTGTCAAAAATTAAAACAAAATAAAAACTATGGCAATAGTACAACCTTACAATAGATATATGGATGAACAGAAGCAGTGGATTTGCACAGTCACACTGACAGTCCAGCTGCAACAGAACTAGCTTCTAACCAGTCTTGGGCATATGAGCTGTGCCTCTAAAAAAAAAAAAAAAACACACACACATATTTAATTGCCCTAGACCTGCTCCTTCATCCCCTGTCCGTATAAGATGCAGCAACCTAGGTAAATGATAAATGTGTTGTAACAGTATTGTTACAATGCATTTACAAAAAGAAAAAAAAAAAAAAAAAAACTTTATGCACGGATTAAAATAGAAGTATGTTTATTTTTTTTAACCCATCATACTTACCTAGGTGGATGCAGCATCTGTCCCACGGCATCTCTGCACTGAGAACCGAGCCATCGAACACAGATGATGGCTCGGTTCTCACAGCTCCCCGAGCAGAGAGTTGCTGCCTGTCAATCAGCAGCACTCCGCATTGTTCCTCCACGCTCATTGGAGCGCTGCGCTGTGGAGGGGCAGGGAGCGGCCGTCTCGGCCGCTCGCTGAGACAGGCATCAGTCCAGGCACCTGGCGGATCCAGACTTTATTGTCATGACGACGCGGTGCCTGGACCGATTCTAGTGACGTCAGCAGAGAGCGGACTTCAGACTTCTCTCTGCTAAAAATGGTTCACAGGAGTGCAAAACAAATTGCACTCCTGTGACCCGTAGGAGGAGAAGCCCAGCCAAATGAGCTCAGGCTGGATTTCTCCTTTAAAAAGGAAAAAAGATCAGCAGTGTAACACTTTCAGAGGGTGGTTGACAGGTGGCTGGGAGGTGAGAAGTTCTCACTGCCTGTTAACCCAGAAAAGCCTGCACCATAATGCATGCAGTTGCACTGTGACCTCATTCACATGAATAGGTCTCATTCAGTGGTGGTATTGCCCACCGAACAAAGAAGGGGGTAATCTTTTTGCCATCATGTGTACAACCTCCTCTGGTCACAGTGTTAAGGGGGGCAGTCAATCCATGGCGTAACCACCATTTTACAGGTATAAGCAACCGTTTTTATTGAATGAATTGATGTCTATTGTTTTGATTAGCTGTGATTGGCCCAGTCTGTACCATGTGATCAATAACAGCTAGGAACACAATTGTACACAATGAATGGCATGAATCAAAGCCATTCGTGGTCTACAATTGTCACGTGAGCTGCTGTGATTGGTAACAGCGATCACATGGAACTTGCAGCTTACCAGTACAGTGATCACTTTTAGTTTGTGTCCAATGGAATTGGCATCCACCAGGAACCATTGAGGTCCCGCCCAGCTGTCATTTGACAATAGACTGGGTGGGAATTGGTTAAAGCAGAACTAAATCAAATTAAAAAAATTCTATTGAGCAGGCAGGCCATTTATAGCAAAAAGAAACCTGCAACACCTCTTCTAAAATAAACCTACCTGCCAACCGGAAGAAGCTGGGGAGAAAATGCCAGCGAGGGAGTAAGCAAGTATCTGTATAGCTTTAGTTTCGCTTTACGACCCAGTGAATTGTAGCTCTTGGCAAATATCAAAATGCCTGCCAAATAACCTCTTTATGCAGCCCATGGGGAAATTCTTTGATTAAAAACAGCATGTAGTGAAGGAAAGGTCCCTCAAGCCACACATCACTGCAAATTCACTAATGGAGAAGTAGCAGTCTCAGCCTGGGCTCCGACCAAACCACGCCGCCAATACATTTTGGCCTAAATTTATGAAGAAAGGTTTTGCAATATTTTATAACAGAAATAAAAGAAAAACAAATTTTTCGTTCTTTTTTAGTTTTTTTTTGCAAAACAAAACAGTGGTGATTAAAATACCACCAAAAGAAAGATCTGTTTGTGTGAAAAAAAACAATACTAAAAATGTCATATGGGTACAGTGTTGCATGACCGCGCAATTATCATTCAACGAGTGACAGCGCTGAAAGCTTAAAAAAAATTGGCCTGGGCAGAAAAGGGGTAAAAAAAAAGTGTCCAGCATTGAAGTGGTTAATCATGGGGACGTGGTCTGGTCAAAGCCTAGGGTGAGACTGCCACATACTTCTCCATTAGTGGATTTGCAGTAATGTGCACCTCGATGGACCTTTCCTTCACCACATGCTGATGTTTGGAATCACGACGAGCTCCGTTCCTGGTTGGCACTCCTAACACTTGCAGATTTATTGGGATCATCTAGGAGCCTGAGCGGCACCCATTTGTACATAGGTCCACTTTAAATAAAAAGCACAGCTACACTATATCAAAAGTATTGGGACACCTGCCTTTACACGCACATGAACTTTAAATGGCATCCCAGTCTTAGTTCGTGGGGTTCAATATTGAGTTGGCCCACCCTTTGCAGCTACAACAGCTGAAACTCTTCTGGGAAGGCTGTTCACAAGGTTTAGGAGTGTCTATGGGAACGTTTGACCATTCTTCCAGAAGCACATTTGTGAGGTCAGGCGCTGATGTTGGACAAGAAGGCCTGGCTCGCAGTCTCCGCTCGAATTCATCCCAAAAGGAGTTCTATCGGGTTGAGGTCAGGACTCTGTGCAGGCCAGTCAAGTTCCTCCACCCCAAACTCGCTCGTCCATGTCTTTATGGACCTTGCTTTGTGGACTGGTGCACAGTCATGTTGAAACAGGAGGGGAAATTGTCCAAAATTTCTTGGTATGCCGAAGCCTTAAGAGCTCCCTTCGCTGGAACTAAGGGGCGAAGCCCAAATCCTAAAAAAACAACCCCACACCATAATCCCCCCTCCACCAAATGATTTGGACCAGTGCACAAAGCAAAGTCCATAAAGACATGGATGAGCGAGTTTGGAGTGGAGGAACTTGACTGGCATGCACAGAGTCCTGACCTCAACCTGATCGAACACCTTCGGGATGAATTTGAGCGGAAACTGCGGGGCAGGCCTTCTCAGTCACATCAGTGCCTGACCTCGCAAATGCTCTTCTGGAAGAAAGGTCAAACATTTCCATAGATACTCCTAAACCTTGTGGACAGCCTTCCCAGAAGAGTTGAAGCTGTTATAGATGCAAAGGGTGGGCCAACTCAATATTGAACCCTACGGACTAAGATTGGTCTGCCATTAAAGTTCATGTGCGTGTAAAGGCAGGTGTCCCAATACTTTTGGTAACATATTGTGTATATAAAAACAATTATAAAACCATCGGGGCTCTAAATTTTGTTTGCTCCAGAATTATGAAACAAATAGAAACTTACCACCACAGAGTCATTTTGGGTTAGGTCTGTTAGGTCGACAACGGTTGACTCATAGGATTCACAAGTCAAATCCACAACGTCTTCCACTGTACACATACAAAAATATCCTATTACTGTAGAAGGAACAATTTTCCTATTTGTTACTAAAATAGCAGAACAAAAAAAATAAATTTTCTATTCAGAGAAAATACGTTTTAACCCCTAGTAATCAAACAGCCTATTCTTTCATCAGTTCACAACGCAGTCAGAATAGTTAAAGTGGTTCTAAAGTCTAAACATTTTCTACCTCAAGGTATTCCCTGCATGAAGTTATAAAATGGCCCACTACCTGTTCAACTTATCCCCATCCCTAAACACTTACCTGGCTCCTATCACCCCTCCAGTGCGGTCTCGCCAGCAGCACGGCTCCTCTCACTTCCTGGTCTCACAGGAGACACTGAAGGAAACGGAAGGCATAGACTCCTGCCAGTGAATCTTCTGTGAGGAAGGAATGGGGGCCTAGCTTACTCAAGGTGTGTGTCTATGGATGCACACAGCCCGGCTCAAGAGCGCACACGCATGCACAGTAGCCTCCATAGGGCCCAGTTTGCTAAGGGGGCACCCGGAGGAGGGTGGAATGAGCAGTGCTGGCAGGGGACGGTAAGGGACACTTCTGTGCAAGATTGTTGCCCAAAGCAGACAAGTATATATATTTTTTTATTTAAAAAAATAATCTTTACTTCATTCAAGTTTAGATCTACATTATTCATGTGAAAACCACACACCACAATGTCATGACACAGAAGCTAAGAATCTTTTAAAGTGGTAATTTTTATTTTTTAAAGCCCCTTGATATACCCCCTTCCCCCCCCCCAGATCACGTTAATACCGACAGGCTGGGGAGGCATTTATAACTAAAGAGACCACTAAGATCCATGTTGTAAAAAACCTGTTAGTGGTTTTCCAATTTTGAACTTTAAATACCGATTTAAAGCATAGCTATATATTGAAATCGCATACCCTATCAAACCACCATTTTGCCTCATTTGGAGAGGTTTAAATATAGCATTAGAACAACACTTTACTGTACATTAGAATTTTATAAAGATTTATATATAAAAAAAGAAAAGCAAAAAATGACTATAGTTTTTGGCAATAAGCACATGGGGAAAAAACGTCCTCAAAGTATTTTTGTTCTTAAGGCTCCATGTACACAGAAGCTCAAAAAAACTGTCGTTTTTAAAGCAGAAAAAGCTAGCTTTTATCAGCGTTTATTAGCGTTTTTCAGTGTAGCGTTTTTTCGTAAAAAAAAAATAATTTTTTTTCAATGGACTAAAAAGAAATGCTAAAAAACGCTCGCGGCCAGCGTTTTGCGTTTTTTTTGCGCCGAAAAACAGGCACTTTGAACGCGAATTTCTTGCGTTTAGAAAAAAGCCCATTAACTCCACTGCTCATTAAAGCTAAAAAACGTTGTGTACATGAACACATAGGCTAACAGAGTGCAGTTAATGGGCTTTTTAAAAAAACGCCAATAAACTGCAGTTTATCAGCTTCTGTGTACATGGAGCCAAATGCCCCATACACACGATCGTTTTTCTTGCCATTTTTTTTCTTGCCGTTTCTCACGTCGTTTTTTTTCATGTTTCCTCTCAAGCCTGTCTTGCGTACACACGATCATTTAAAAAAACGATCAAGCAAAGCGCAGTGACGTACAACACGTACGACGGCACTATAAAGGGGAAGTTCCGTTCAAATGGCGCCACCCTTCATGTTAGTAAAGTTTGTTGAGCGACGATTCGCTCTTTTCAGTCTCGTGCTTTTCAGTCCGTGACTGCGTGACGAATGTGCCATCTCCATTACGAACGCTAGTTTTACCAGAACGAGCGCTCCTGTCTCATACTTGATTCTGAGCATGCGCGTTTTTTTTCACGTCGTTAAAGCATACACACTATCGTTTTTCACGTCGTTAAAAAAAACGACATGAAAAACGACGTGAAAAAAGAGAGCATGTGCGAAATTTTTAATGGCCGTTTTTCACGTCGTTAAAAATGCTCTGGAGCCTACACACGATCATTTTTAATGGCCATTTTTTTTAATGGCATTTTTAACGGCATGAAAAACGATCGTGTGTATGGGGCATTAAAGTGAAGCCTCCATTTTTCAGCAAACAGATTTTCTAGTTCCATACAATGCAAAATAGTTACATATACAACAACATGTCTTAGCAACTAGCTGTTCTCCAAGTTTGTTACCTTAACCACTTGCCGACCAGCCACTGTACATGTACTGCGGCAGGTCGGCTCTATTGTGCAAAACAACGTACCTGCATGTCATTTCGTGCAATAGACAGTGGGGCAGCACATGACAATTGGCCAGAGGGGGAGCCAATCAGCAAGTCTGGCGGACGTGATGTCTGCCGGCCACCCGCGATTGCTCCCCAGAGAGGCAGAACTGCGATCTGCCTATGTAAACAAGGCAGATTGCCGTTCTGACAGGGGAGAACAGTGAGAGTGATCTTGTGTTCCCCCAGTCAGTCCATCCCCCACAGTTAGCAAGCACCTCCTAGGGACACACTTAACCCTTTGATCGCACCTGATGTTATTCCCTTCCCTGCCAGTGTCATTAGTACAGCAACAGTGCATATTTTTAGCACTGATCATTGTAATAATGTCACTGGTTCCCAAAAATAAAAAAATAAAATAAAAAAAAGTGTCAGTTAGGTGTCCGATTTGTCCGCCACAATGTCGCAGTCCCGGAAAACGATTTTTTTTTTATAAAATATCGCTAATCACCG